>JAHWFO010013591.1:773854-862141 GCA_023313115.1 Rhysida immarginata
TGAGGAAGGAGCGGGTGATGAATACCTGGATGAGGAAGGAGCGGGTGGTGAATACCTGGATGAGGAAGGAGCGGATGGTGAATACCCGGATGAGGAATGTACGGGTGTTGAATAGCCGGATGAGGAAAGTGAATAGCTGGATGAGGAATGTGAATAGATGGATGAGGAATGATCGGATGGGGAATTATTGGATGGGGAGGTAATGTCATTGACGGATGGGTAACCATTGATGGGGGGTGAGTTACTACAACTGGTGGATGGGTTATTATTGGGTGTTGGGTTACTGTAATAGAAGGAACAATTATTGTTGGTTTAGGAAGATGGATGATAGGTCGATGGATTTCCGCTGCATTGAAAAAAATAAGAAATAAATTAATAGGAAAATAAAGTTTTTAGATGTTTAGTTTAGAAAATTTTCTTTTTTTACCTGGTTTTACGAAGCCATGGAAACCTGCACAATTAAATATCAGAAACGTAAATTGAGGATATTTTAAGTTTTTATATAATTTGAAGCCCTAATATTTATACATTATTACCAACTAAACCATGTCCAACAGCACCATGATGATACACGCCACTGTGTCCGTAGGCGCCGTGTCCGCCATAGAGACCGTATCTACCTCCGAAATCATATCCTCCATAGATTGGATAACGACCTAATAAATTTTTTTTAAAAAATAAACAGTTAAACTCGGTAACTTATTCATTCAATGGCCTTTACAGCTCCAAAGCATTTGCAATATTTATAAACTTACCTGGATATAAACCGGAAGTATATCCTGCAAATACATTGATTAAAAGACATCAGAGAATGAAAAATTTTTCAAATATGTTTTGCACTTTTTAAAGTTTTGAATCGTAAACGGGTTATTTTTGTTATCTAATTTAATTATGTCAGGTTGGCAATTACCTCCATATATGGGTCTCCTAATGCCGGGTTTCAAGGCTTCCAGCATCCATGCAGGATATTCCTCATCTAAAGTTATAATTTAAATTATAAGTTGTTAGACGTTACCCATACCTTCAATAAACATCTGTAAATCATACTTGTCTATATTTACCAGCCAGGAATTTTGGCACATAAGGGCGTTGGCGTAAGTGTGTCCCTACTAAAATAAAAGGTGGAAAGTAGCTTTAAAATTTAAAGGACAATTCAATATATGACGTGGTTTATAAAATTCAATAATTACCAACTACAGGCGGTTGCACAACATGCGGGACCGCTGGAGCAACTTGCGGCACATGTGAGATCGTAGGAGCAACATGTGGAACAATCTGATGAGAAATTATGGGGATCGGAGTAACAGCAACATGCCCAACAACTCCAGTAGTACCATATCCAACACTTCCAAAATGTCCACCTCCACCGTAGCCACCAGCTCCGTAATGTCCAACTGCACCGTAACCACCAGTTCCGTAATGTCCAACTCCACCATAGCCACCAGTTCCGTAATGGCCAACTCCACCGTAGCCACCAGTTCCGTAATGTCCAACTCCACCGTAGCCACCATAGCCGTATCCGTAGCCACCTAGTCCTGTAGTTCCGTAACCACCATATCCAAATGGCCCATAGAAAAAGGAACGACCTTTCTTAGATGTTTCTTCTTTACTATCAGATGTAGATAGAATGCTTTGATCCGTGGTTGATTCCTATAAAAATCAGATTGCTCATATTATAAACTTTGGTTGTGATTACTTATTTTTTCGTTGGGCTCTTACTGAAGAGTAGGGTGGCATTTATCCAGCTACTTTCAAATTTCTTAGCCTAATTAATGTAGGTTAATATTATTCTATTAATATTAACTTTAAGAAAATAAAGGGAACCCGAAATACAAAGAATATGTGTTGTCTTCGATATTACTTGAACACATTAAAACTTTGAGAATTTTTGTGAACACGATAGATTTTTTTAGCTACGCACTTTTTAAAAGCGTGATGAATAGCATCATACGAAATACACTGAGTAGCCAGTTTATTAGGAAAACCCATGACTATGCAACTCCGTTGGCATAGCAATTACTACGTATCAGTTGGTCATGTGACAGTCGGTACCACTATAAAGCGAGAACACACCTGTCAACTGCAAGTGGTTTGACTCTCACCATGGGGAAACGAAGGATCTCAGCCACTTCGAGCGCGGTATGATAGTTGATGCCCGACGAGGTGGACTGAATATTTCCGACACCGCACATCTTCTGGGCCTTTCCCGAACAACCATTTCAAGAGTCTACCAGGACTGGTTAAACAACCAAAAAACAACCATCCAGAGGCAATCCTGTGGTCGTAAATAATTCCTCGATCCAAGGGGTGAGCATAGGATGGGAATGCTTGTTCGTGCGAATAGAAAAGTCACGACACGTCAACTAACTATGGAGTACAACACTGGACCGCAGAATAACATCTCTGAACGCACTACACGCCTTATATTAGCAAAGAGGGGCTACAACAGCCGATGGCCAGTCCCGGGTACCTTTGATCTCCACCCAAAACCGCAAAAAACGTCTCCAATTTGCCTGTGATCACCAACACCGTCGGCGACTGGAAGAAGGTGTGCTGCTAGGATGAATCCCGTTTCCTATTGCACCATGCAAATGGCCGACGCAGAATTTGGAGACATCAGTACGAAGCGATGGACACATCCTGTCTAGTTTCCGCTGTTCAGGCTGATGGAGGCTCTGTAATGGTCTGGGGAATGTTTTCCTGGCATACTCTTGGTCTACTGATACCTGTAAAACAACGCCTTAATGGTCAAGGCTATCTGAACATTGTTGCCGACCACGATCATCCCTTCATGGCTACTGTGTTTCCCCTATCGGAAGGATACTTCCAGCAGGACAATGCTCAGTGTCACAAGGCTCGTATCGTCATGGAATGGTTCTAGGAGCACGATAATGAATTCAACTTACTCCTCTGGCCACCACAGCCCCCGGATTTGAAACCAATCGAACAGCTTTGGGATGAACTGAAACGGTTTATTCAAGGCATGAATGTACCACCATCCAATAAGCATCAACTGGGAGCAGCTGTTGCATCCGCATGAAAAAACATCACGGAACAATGCTTCCAGCGGCTAATTGAATCCATCCCAAGGCGAATTCGTGCTGTTATAGCTGCTAAGGGTAGCGCAACACAGTATTAGGGGGTGTTCCTAATAAACTGGCCACTCAGTGTATATGGTAAGTGTGTTTAAGTTTACGTACTTCTATGGAAAAAGGAATGCTTTGTATAATCTTGGCATAGGTTAAGGGTATTTTTTCATACAATATTCAAAGCTCTTGAGGCCAGAATCACTCTACAAAGCTTCTTCAAAAACTGTCTTATGTTTCCGCAGTCACTTCACAACCATATTTACTTACTGGTTATAAGATTTTATAATTTAAGTAATACTTATCCAAATTTAATTGGGATATCCCTACCGTTTCAGTTTCTTGCGTCACCGAAAACTGCGAATCCACTCCAACCGTAGACGTAGAGCTAAGTTGATTTTCCGATTCTTGAACCGTAAATAAACATATTCAATGAGATTAAATGGAAATCTTTGAATATTTAAAAGTAGAATTTGTATTTTATCATTACCTTGTGGGACGTCATTGAATCTCCCAAAGGCCCCTTCTTGCCCTTCGATCGCTATTTTTCCTAGAAAACGAATTGATTTAAATGGTTGGGACATAAGATAAGGCTTGTATTCAGTTTTTAATTTTATTTGAAATATTTTCGTACATTCCATTAAAACATAGGCCGTCCCTAATTAATTTCCTAGAAGTAGAAATTTACTTTATGCCTTATTTATTTTCTTGTTTGTTGAGGCCAGAAATAATTAGCTCAAATAAAATAAAATTAGTTATTTAATATTATTAGGGAACTAATTAACTTTTTATGTGAAATAAAAAATATTTAAACGATTTTAAAATGCGTTTACCTTTAAGAAGTAAGGTAATTGAAAGCTTTTTAATGAACAAGATTCTTTTTTCTTGTCCAAGAAAAAATTTCTTGCTTGGATGCTTTCATTACAATCGGATAAAACAATTAAGAATAAGGTTACGATCAGATTGCAAGAAACATTTAAGAAAGCTATTAAGAATCTGAAAGCTGCAGTGAAGAAGCCTTCAGATTCTAAAGGGGCTTAATGATATCAGGGAAAGAAAAATTTAGGGTGCATAACGAAAGGTGTTTAAATTTAAAATAAAATTATGAATTAAGCTATGAAGTTAACCAAATTTTGGATACTTGCAGTTAAAAAGAAAGGTCGATGGATCTCCTTGTCCACGAAGTAGTTTTTTTATTCCATATATGCGCATTTCGTTTGTCATGCACCCACCGTTCAGTATGAAGTTATTTATAAATATGGAATAAAAATTACTTTGTGGACAAGTGGGTCTGTCGATGTTTCTTCTTAATTATGAATTATTTGGAAGATTGTTATTTAAGGAGAACAATTCAGACTTGTTTTTTTTTTGAAGGAAGTTATAACAAAAAAGTTTACTTTTAGAATTTCAGTTAAGAGAAACATTAAAATAAACATTAAATGAATAAATGATCTCGTTAGAATATTAAAAAATTGATTTAAATTTACTTTACCATTCACACAGCTGGTGCAGAGAACTCCTAAGACGATTAAAAGACCCCTTGCCGTGGATGGAATCATGGTGGAAACTGAAAATGCAAGAAAGATTAGAAAGTGCGACGCGCAGCTTAACAGTGCAATTGTGGTAGGAAAATTTCACTAAACTGTATATGCTTAGGAATTGATCTACCAATCCTGATTACTGCCTAGAGTTGTACCACTATCTTAAAAGTTCTCTTAAATATGCCTCTAAGAAATCCCAGCAAGGGATAAGCGAGTACATAAAATGTATATGAAAAACTCTTGGAAGAGTTTTGCAGTTTGGAATGGTTTATTGGATAGTAGGCTAAGTCTATGATGAAACTCAAGTGAAGGTTTCTGACCTGATATCGTGGTTCTCGGTCCTGTCTTACCGACGATCTCCCACTTCTTTTGTACGTTAATGATCGCTTAAGAAGATTTTCTTCCAAAACTTCTAAGAAATTCTGTCTGATTGGCGTCAAATGGATAAGCTTCATATTTGGGGCGTTGCATTTCATGCCATGTGCAATTAACAGGGTGTCACTGGAGAAAATATTTTTTTCTTGAGGTTCTTCTTTTGTGTTAACGAAAGAAATATTTCTTAATTATTTCAAAGGATTCAATAACAATTGGAATTCATTAGGGCTCATTTAAGATATTTAATGCGTTTCAAAGATATCAAGTGGCTATTAAAAACGAATAAGCTAACCATTTTTATGGGGCTTTCAATATTTAACAAATATAGTTAGGGTTTATGATATAGGTACAGGCTTCTATCTAGTGGCAGTTTATTAAATCCATATGCAACTAATTATAGAATAAATATTGCAGCTTGAGTTAATTTGATCTTCTATTATGTTTAAAATTTAATTTTAACATTGTTCGCATTGAACAATGCAGGGCTATTTTTGTAGTAAAGCCTGAACTTAGATTTGGTTTAATAACAAACAATAAGCCTATTTGGTTTTAAGATTATTTTTATGTTTTATTAACCTATTTCTGTTGGAAATTTTTAAGACGTATTTTCTCTAAAAATTTGTATTAAAATATTTTAGTCTCTGTGCATCAAAATGTTTACTGAATACGTCTTTTGCTTTAGTGTGTCCAAATGGCTAACTAACTATTAAGTATCGAACGTGTGTATGTTTTTAAGGAACAATGTTTTTTTTTAAAATCCATTAACATAATTATAAAAAAATCTGATGATAATGACACAAGATATTACGAATGACTTTGAATAGACGCACTGAGATTCAAGTAAAATTTCTACTAAAACCAGATAATAAATCAAAAAACCATGCATAAAATATTGGTATTATCAGAACTGCATTTGATTCATTGTTTCTTTAATAATTTATTAAAAATGAATTTACTAGTTTAATCTTGACTTTATAGGCATAATGACTAAGCTATCTTTTAGGAATTAATTAGGAAATAGAACCAGAGCTTAGAATTTTAAAGCAGTTGATGTCGAATAACCTAATTTCTCAACAACTGATCAGCGTTCGATTCGACAAGTTCAAATTTAGATTTCGATCACGTACTGATATTTATTGATGCGTAATATTAATTAACAAATACCAGTCTAAGTTATTTGAAAACTTTTTTTTTCATGTAAGTGGAAACGACGTTTAATACTAGGTATAGTTTCATAAAAGCATTTAATGCTTTTCCCTCTAATTTACCAATCATAGTAATTTAATCCGATCCTCTTTATTAAAGTCTGTATGCTTAGGTGTTTAGCCATAGAGATGAGATCAACTGGGTGTTTTATATCAAAATTTAAGCTAAATACTTAGCATTGCAACCAATGTTCATTAAGGAAATTAGAAAGCTACGCTTGGATGGTTGTGGGGTAAAATACTAAGAAGAAATCTATTTCCATCTTCTGTAAACAAATTGGGAATTGGGATTGTAGTAATTTCTAAAAATAAAATGATTAAGTAAAAGAGAACATGAAAGAATTTTAAGTAAAAATTGATGAGCTATTTTTTTTAATTTTTTCTTAAGAAATTTATTTGTAATCAATGAACAGAAATTTAATTAATTCATATATTTTCTTTTTGAATGCTTTACACTCAAATTAGGATAATTTTATTTAATCGGAACTGTCTTCATTTATAAGCAGTTTTGAGTAAATACTTAAGCGGTTTTTAAACCTATGACCGTCAACTTTTAAGGAGTTCCATTCTTTCGTTTTTAAAACGCTGTTTGGACATTTGCCTGTTGGTAACAGCTCCGATGGTGAACTCATTGCAATCCTTCCTCAATTGTGTTGTCATTTCTTTTACAAAACATTTATTATTAAATTGTTTTGTAATACTTTGTATTTATACAGGGTGCTTCTGAATGATCTGTACAAATTTACAGAATATGTTCCAAGGACCAACCACATAGGATCGAACACGCTTCTTTCTAGAGTTTTTACGGTTTGAAAGTGTTCTGCAATAGTAGAAATTAACGTTAAAGCGTATAGGAATTAAAAACAATTGTTCAATTCAGGCCGGTAAAAGCCAACAGGTGCTCCTAAAACGTTTCGGGTCTGATGTTGAAGAGAGAACAATTTTCTCGTAACTCATCTTCTACTATAGGACACCTTAAAACCGTTATAATTCTAGAAAGGAGCGTTTTCGACCCATATGACATTTACTGCCTATTTTGGTCCCTGGAACATATCCTGAAAGTTCGCACAGGTCATTCAGAAACACCTTTTATATTTAATTCAATAGTTTTTTCAGTAATTTCATGCTTGAGTTTAAAAAAAACTATTTTTCTATCTTACTGCGTAGGAGATTCACTGTGCAAACTGTGTTTCAGATCTTGGCTGATCTTGTCTTCATTTAAAAATCTTTATATTATCATTTTCGTTAAAAGAGTTGGCAGCGTTTTCCCTTCTTTTTTCGGTATGCGCCCTAGAAAAAGTATAGATAAAATATCGGGCTTAGAAGATTTAGTCAAGCAAAAGAAAAAAGACGAAATCAATCACACTTCCTTCGTCGCAAATTTATACTTTCGGAAGGAGGGGGTGTAATTTTATATAGTTCTGCAGGCATTAATTTTTACCTTATTTTTATTTTGAAAATTCACTTTAGCATTCACAAAAAGCTCTAAAAGCGTAATCACAATGTAAAATATATTTTTACATTCAATAGTTTGGAGATCATTTTCCAATTGCTTCATAGTAGGATAACTACAGGTGTCAGGTATATATCTCTTGCATCCCCTTAGCCCCTTCCCTAGCCAACGCCCCTAAATATATCATATGGAGGCACATCCACCAAATATTAACATTTTTTGCAACCGTCAATCACTTGGGTTTAGGTAGTCTAACTATATAGAAATTAATAAAAATATATACTTTCATATCCTTTAGAGTTATTTTTTCTTCGTTAATTCAATATTATCTCCAGGGTTAGGATATTAAGGAACACGCGTTTTTATAAGGATCAATAAATAGTAGCATATCATTTTTCTAGACTCGCAGACCGAGTTCAGCGTAAATGGTATGGATGTGGAATACAGTCGAACCCACATATAAGAACTTGGTTGTAGCGAAAAAGCGGTTATAGCGAAGTTAATTGAAATCCCCAACTATAGGTTCATTGAAAATGTACAAATTTTTTACGGTTATAACGAAATCTGACAAAACGAAAATACGTATATAAAGAATTATTTTATGGGCTAATGATTTTTCGATTGAAAAATGGAAGGAAAAATACTGCGACCTGGATTCGAACCAGGAACCTCGACTATCATGGCCGACGCCTCTACCAATTGGGCTATCGCAGACAACTGGACAGCCAAGCTGTCTCAAGGCGTCTTAAAGACAACCAAGTTGTCACGGTTGAAACCCAATGGGAGACTGGAACTTTTTTTCAACATTTTTCAACCGTGACAAGCTTGGCTGTCCAGGTCTCTGCGATAGCCCAATTGGTAGAGGCGTCGGCCATGATAGTCGAGGTTCCTGTTTCGAATCCAGGTCGCAGTATTTTCCCTTCCATTTTTCAATCGAAAAATCATTACCTATGCTTGGAGAACATCTCCAGTTTATAATTATTATTTATTTTATGGGCTCTTACACAACTTTTGTTTGGATATAGCGAAATTTTGAGAAATGAGCATTTTTTTATGTCTAAACTTGGCATTGGGTTATTCACTTTGTAGGAACCTAGGATGAGGAATACAGTAGTAGAAAACAGGAAATACTTGCTATGGGATTACCGCTATTGCCTAGCAATAGCCGAATTCCATGTGCGTACGTATCATACGGGTATAGAATTGTTTAGATCTCGACACTAAAATTAAAATCATAAAGGGAGTAGAAGCTGGGAAACAGGAAAAGGGAAATATTGCGTTTGATAATTAAAACATTAAAAATACTACATTTGAGTGCTTTTTCTTTTTCGGATATAAAGAAACCCACTTTAAATAAAAATAAATTCGGTATATCTACTGTACGTTTATAAAGAAATACGGTTATAACGAACAAAATTGCGGACATTTAAAAATTCGTTATAAGTGGGCTCGACTATATATGTATTATAAAGCTCCATTTCCACGAGCCATTTTTAGTTTTTTAGTTGTTTTTTAATAGGGTACAGTTCATCCATCCAGGTCCTTGTATGGCTAGAGGCCGACGAGTTAGATCCCCGGATGGGTAATAATTCACGACTGCTGCAAGATGGTCGCAATAGCTGGGACCGACGGCTTTACGTGCCTTTCGAAGCACGAGGGGGGGAGGGGGGGGGGGGAGATCGTACCTCGCTGATGGTAAAAGAATCTATTCCTAAACGAGCTATATTTATGTTACTTATAGAAATGTCGAGGAGGTTTTTCAGTTCCCATAACATTGGATGTAATAGCTTAACATCACAAGCTAATTTATTAAATATACTTATGTATAATTAATTTGTGACGTTCAGGTATTAAATCTGTTTTATAAGAGCTCAATATTTAGTTAAGCTTAATTTATGACGCGGTCTTTAATAACCGAAGAAACACCTCTTATCCACAAAATATTTTACTAGACATATACGTATTTCGAACCCTTTGGGTTCATTATTCAACGTCAAAGGAACAATCGCTACAATTGACAATCAAACAGCGCAGGGAAAAAACAAAAAACGAGCGATCCGGAAGCCATGCTTCCACTGCCATACACGTCCAAGTAATAGCCAAGGGAAGTACGCTGAATTAGGAAAGAAGCCAGATGAACCTGGTTAAGTCATCCAGAGGATAAATAGGAGTCCTTTCCTACGAGGAAGAAGGAGTTGATTGTTGATTGACGATAGGACACAAAAGAGCTAGGTGACCCAAAGGACAAAACTCCTGCTTTACTCCAACCAGGGATATACGAAATAACATGTGGGAAATGTTCCAAGGTCTCCCGAGGGGCAACCTGCAGAAATATCCTTAAAAGATTTAAGGAACACACAGCCCATGCCAGATACGGACGCCCAGAAAAATCAGCTGTGGCTAAACGAATGCTGGGTACAGGATATTTTACTGAAGGACTGCAGTTAGACACGTGAGAAACAGGAACTCACTCGACGCTTTTGAAACACTGGAAATCGCCAGGAAGAACCGGACTCACTACTGAATGGAGACACAGGCCTCATAGGGGATTCAACGTTAATTAAATAATTGAAGCTGTCCAATTGTTGAATTTTGTTTTGTATAATGGGGGAGGGGGGTTCTCGATATATCCAATTATCGATTTTTTGTTTTGTATAGGGTTTTGTTTAGATTTTATTATCTCTTTGGTTTTTGGCGGCCTGAGTATTTCTCCTAGGTCCGCGCTTTTGTAAGAAGAGGTTCCCTCGTTCTTCATTGGCGGCCTGGGTATTTCTCCTAGGTCAGCGCTTTTGTAAGAAGAGGTTCCCTCGTTCTTGCGAGGTAGCAGTGATTGGAGGATCGGCAACCTCTTCCCCTATAAATATAGGATTTACGGTTTGTACCGATTATTCCTTTGACATTGAATAATGAACCCAAAGGGTTCGAAATACGTATATGTCTAGTAAAATATTATGTGGATAAGAGGCGTTTCTTCTGTTATTATGTCACTTTCCACAGTTATTCAACGATTTTCATGCGGTCTTTGAAAGCTCAAACGAAGAATTTAGCATTTGGGATGGTTTGTTAAAATCATAATGACTTTTGCATACTCCCAAAAGAATCTTTAAGCTTCTTCATCTTATTCATATTCAGCAACTTCAGAAAGATTAAAAAAAGTCTATTTATTTATTTGCAAAGAAACATTGTACAGCAAAACGCCTAAGACAATGTAGCATTGAAGAAAGATTCTTCGTATTCATAAACATGTTGAAAACAAAAAGAATGCAGTTTTTTTACATTGAATTTAATCATGGTTAATTAAATAATACTTAATTTTAAGAATCTTAGTTGAAGAACTTTTAGAAGAAATTATACTTAAATAATTTTAAGAAGATTTAAGTATAATTTTTCAGCAATTACGTAGTACTTCTGTTTCTAAAAAAAAACAAAAAAAAAAACTCTATATCAGGTTATAATCATAATTATATATCATAAATTAAGGCAAATTTTAATCATTTGTTATAACAAATTATTTCTTTATTTAAACATTCTTTATAATTGTTCTCTACTAAGAAGATATATTAGTTAACTCTACAACTTCAAAAGGATTAACTGGAACTTAATCAAAATTTTCATGAAATTTTCAGTTATGAATGTCTGATGATGATGATGAAAAAGATGCAATTTGTTCTGATACTTTAATAACAGTCAATTCATTTTATCTGTTGAGTTCATACCAAAAGTTACACAATATAATAAGGAATGTCTATTTAATTACAATTAAATAATTTCTTTAGTTTTTTTTATAAAGAAGTGTTTATTATTGGAGTCAAATAATGCGTACTAGTCAAATTCATCTTCCGCATGCAAGTCTTAATTGATTCTATGAATGAGGCTCAACATTATTAAAATACTATATTCTTCTTAGGACTTGAGGACATTGATATTATTATTAAAGTGAAAGAATTTGGAAAAGTAATTTACACTCCGCGTTAACAAACGTTCTTTGAAGTCGTTAGGTTAGGTTAAGTAACATTCTCTGTTATTAAACATGATACTAAATTTTAAGAACACCAAAAACATGAATACGTTTATATTATGACGTTAGAATCTAATTATTTAATCATAATTTTAGTTATTAATGTAAATAAGAATGTAATGCAAAAAAAATCTCTTAATATGGTCGTTACTAGAATATTTTATATTGATGCAATATTTCTCATGTGCTCTTTGAAAGTATTAATTATTAAATGGTATTAATTAAAAAAAGTTGAGATCTTTTTTAATTAAGAGGACAATAAAAATCCGGATCTAATAATTATCGAAATTATACATTACAATCTCATCAATTTCTAATAACTTGCTTTTTCCAAAGAAAAACTTTAGGGGTAACTTAGCAGGATACACTCTAATTTACATAAAAGCTTAACTTCTTTGCATGATTTTTAATTGTAAATGTAATTTGTCATATAGAAAAATCAAGATATAATAAAATAATCAATCACCTCTTAATTCAGTTTATTTCATATTAAAAGTTTGATTTTACAGGTTTTTTTTACAAAAGGAACTGATTACAAAAAAATTCTGATGTTTTTTTTATTAATCTGATACCAGTTGTATTTGCTACCATATAGAAATACTTTTATTAAGGCAAAAAATTTATAATATGTACATACACAGGTAATTATACAATACATTATAAATTATACCATAAATTAGTAAATCAGAGAAATCACATTAACTGAATTTCCATATCCATTTATAGGAATTAGTTATTACTCATCATCGTTATTTCATTTTCAAATGTAACTACATTGAGATCCAGATGATTTAAATTTTTAATGGGAATAAGCAGATATACAATATAAGGATCAAATTGCATGTTTCAATTGAATACTCGTAAAGTTGGTAGGAAAATTAGAAAAAAAAATTGTTTATTAATTCAATTAGTTAATCTGATGCTAATGAACCCCCTATTTTAAAGAAATATCTATTATATAGAAAAGCAATAAATAGAATAGCTTTAGGAAGTGTATAATTTATATTAATACAAAAGGATAAGTTTAATTAAATTATATTATTTTACTGCATTATTAATTCACTTTATTGCGAAGTGTACGTAAAATAGTATTCTATTGGAAATTCTATAATTTCCAAGTGAAAATCCATTGATTTCTATGAATCTTCCGTCATCAGCACATTATAAATAATATTTAATGTTTCTTGAGCTTCTTGAAACTCGCAGGAGAAAAATTTTGTTGCTCAGATGAAATCTGTAAAATAGAAAAATATTTACAGTTATCATAAAACTTCTTGTACATTCTCTAAACAAGATGAACCATTGAGGGGCACTTTATTAAGTCCACTTTACACGGGAATTATATTGATCTTCTGCTCAATTCTATCTGTGTAATGAAGGGCTTTATAGGAACCAAAAGCTCTGCAATTCCTATAAAATGGTGGGTGGTGGTTTCTCGCGTCTGAACAGCGCGTTAAATTTCATCACACAAATTTTTTTAATCCACAAATGGGTTTAAGATTTGGAGACTATGTGTATCATAGAATAACGACAAACTCGTAAGCATGTTCCAAGAGCCATTTGAACACCAAACGAATTTTTGGCATGTGGTTTTGGCCGTTTCCTGATTATGCCATCATCGAGTAGATGTAGTCGACAAGAAGTTCCCAATAACATGTAGCGTTAAAAAGTTGTCAACAGGGGATCATCTGCTGCTGCAGTCTGATTGGTTTGTGATTATGATGTCATCACAATTCACAATAACAACAACAACTCCAGTTTTTCCGTCATTGATTGCACCCTTGTGGTGTTCATTCTATTCTAGACTGGAAAGGAGTCACCCAACTTGAAGGTTCAAAGTGTGGGTAATTCTAATACGATATTTTGCCTTCCCAGAATTCATACCGCATTCAGTTGTTTTGTTTGGTTGAGCCACTGCCGCCGTCGCAGCCGCCGGAGTCAAACGTCCGCCTGCTTTGCAGACAACGCGCGGTTCGAGTTCATTAGGAAATGGTTTGCGGTGCGGCACTCCAAGTGAACCTCGCGTACATGCCCAGAACCGTTGGCGCAAGGAATTTGTGCAAACAGCCGGGCTTGTTGACAGTTGCATGAATGGTGGGGCTTGCTGATCATGCAACTGATATTTCATGAATTATACTCATTTCTCCGTTAAATCTTTAGTTTTGCCCATCTTGATAGGTTAACTAATTCTAGATGATCACACGATTGCTAGTCATATATCTCTTCATTTGAGCTTTTCTATGGCGGAGTTTATCTAATAAAGTTGTTGTTACGTATCTTTTCATTGGTGATTTTCATTAATCTAATAATATCTTGCAAACATTCCAAGAAGGGGCTTTAGCTGTGAAGCACAAATTAAACTGAGCAGTCGTATGTCGATAAAGCGATCGTCGCATACTCACGTCAACCATGCTTAAAAGATAAACAGAAAGTAACAGTATAGGGGAAAGTATCTTCGCATTGAATGATGGGTATAGCTGCCATTTTTTGAGGGCAAGAGGAAGGCAATCCTATACTGTTACTCATCGAAGTGCGCCGTTTTTGCCCGACTTGTTATTGTATAACGATGGTAACGAGTTGTTGCGTGTTTGGATGTATTGTATAACAATGGGATAAGTCTCGATGCCCTCAAAAGATGGCGGATATTCAATGTTTATGTTTTGATATTTCTCCCTATACTCATTATTGACGAATCGATTGTTGTGACATCCCATTACTTTGGTATTCTTTACGGTCACTGTTTTACATGTGAATTTGACTGGAAGGAGTCCACGAAAAAATCCTAAAAAGCTGATACAGCTTGATGGTCTTAGTTCTGAAAACAAAACTTGGAAAAGTTAATCCGCAAACGCGGACAAGCGTACAGACCAAACGTGCATTTTGCTAAATCTCCTAATAAAGTGGCCACTCAGTGGATATTTTTTGTACAAAATTAAGTACTGAAAACAAACAATTTAACCTTTGCTTATAAATATTTTTAATGGTGCATTAAACCATTATTTCTCGTGTAGTCTCCGCCATCAGCTATTATACTCAGTTCTCCGTTATGGAACAAGACTATTTAAGAAAAGGAAAATATATAGTTGAAAATTTTGTATTAAAACTATTCTTAAAGGTCACGATCCTATACTATTAATTCGTGAAAAGTATGTGATTCTTTATTAATTAGTCATGTAATTTCAGAGCGAAAATTAATGGTAACTTACTTCTGTGTCTCCTTCCTGTATATCTTTCAGGAAGCTCATTCTGGGTTCTAGAACTGGTGTTATCTGCGGTATAAACAATTGAACAGTTTTACATTAAGAAGATAGATCTTGCAGATTTTAATGGATGATCTGAAGATTAGATCGACTTAAATAAGTAATTTTAATTTGAAATACTTCCTACCTGGATATAAACTTCTTGGACTAGCTAACCCTGGTTTGAGCTGGTTTCCGTAAATGGCTGAAAGAAAAGGTATAGATTACTTTGTATATATTCTACATAATTGTTGAAAATGAACTCAACGTTAACTGACTTATCTATATAACTCTCTTTCCAAGGAATATAAAGACTATACAAACTGTTTCTGTTATCCTAAAATTATCTTACTTTGTGAATTAGATGGAAACAAATTCGATTGTGAATTAGATGAAAACAAATTCAGTTGTGAATTAGATGGATACAAATTCGATTGTGAATTAGATGGAAACACATTCGAGTGTAAACTAGATGGAAACACATTCGAATGTAAACTAGATGGATATGCGTTCGAGTATGAATTAGATTGGTATAAATTCGGTTGTGAATTAGATGGATACATATTCGAGTGTAAAGTAGAAGGATGCACATATGAGTGTAAGTTAGAAGGATACACATTCGTGTATAAATTAGCTGGATAAAAATTTGATTGCGAATTAGTTGGATACATATTCGATTGTGAATAAGATGGATACAGGTTCGATTGTAAATTAGATGGATACAGGTTCGATTGTAAATTAGATGGATACAAGTTCGATTGTAAATTAGATGGATACAAATTTGATTGTGAATTAGTTTGATACAAATTCGATCCATAAGTTGGACTGCTATTCATTAAAGATGATATCTGGTCATATGAATACTGGTCATATCCTAATGGATTATTATTCATTGTAGATTGATACTGGCCAGATCCATAGGGATTTTTATAACCATAGTCTGTAAAAGAAATATAGAAAATTGTATTCTTTTTTATAGTTAAAAACATACAAGGATTGCTCGGAAAGCAACGCCTCATATTTTTTTTCTCAGATGCTGCTTATTCAAAATATATGAAAATTCACTCGCAAATTAAATGAATGTTTTCTTTACAATTTCAGTTATTCACTTATAATCCTCATCAGTTTGTATAGCTTTCGCCACGTAGTCTTTCCTCCACTTCTTGTAGTTTTAATCTGAACTCATCAACTGGACAGTACTTATTTCGACTATAGATCTTTCATATACATCTCGTAAACGCTTGTCTAAATTCTTTCTCAAAAATAAACAAGTCAGTTTGTTTTATTTTAAGAATCTATTGCGTATTTGACGAGAACTTCAAATTTGAAGCACGCAGCACTTCACTTTCTTGCCTTTAAACTGGCTGCGAAAAAAAACTTATGGAAGGCAATACTTTTGAGCAACCCTGGAAATTCGTGTTTTTTTTTTAAATATTACCATTATTAAAGGTGGTCCTTTGCGTATTCTGTGGATAAGAATTGCTTCCATAACCTGTAAAATTTGTGAGATTGGCCAAATAAAGTAATAGTTCTCAAGCATTTTGGAATATAAAATTAAACTGGTTTTAATATTTTTTTACTTGATTGGAAAGGAGATTGTATTGAACGAGACATAGAACTGCCAAACTGTTTATTACCTATTCGGAACAGAAATGTATTTATTTAAATTCATTATATGATTTCGGCTTAAATTAATCTATTTGTAGTAATTTCATTTAAAACCAACTGAAATTTTCTATAAATATTTACTAACAGAATGTGTCCCAAAAACCCGGTCTCGTAGGGAACATGAAATACTTAATAATTATAATATACCTATATCATAGAATTATTTCCGGTAGGAACCTTGGATTAACTCAACAGGTGAAATAATTTTGTGTTATGCTGGTAATCGAATGCAGATAAAGTGGAGGCAACGGGTGGCAAGTAAACCGAAATTGTGATGCTGCATGCCTCAAAAAGAAACATATGAGGAATTTCACCGTCGTCATCCATAGAAATAAAAAACCTAAACAACGATCTACATTTCCATATTCCCTACGAGATTGAACTTTTAGGACACCCTCTATGATGTCAGTTATTTTATTTTTTATATGAATGTGATTGGACGCTTTTAAATGTTAATGCTTCGCTCAGTATTCTCGAGAATTTTGTTGTCCGATTACCACAAGGCAACCATAATCCCAGTTTGTTTGGAGTTGGATGCAATATGTTCCTGTGACCTAACATTACATAATTAAGAGACTTGGCTGATATAAAACCATGAAAAATTAAACAGTTTTGAGGCGTTTTGTGGTGTTCAATAATAAGTTCCGTCTCTTGGCCGTCAGAGAGACGAGATGATCAAAAGACACATCCGTCACTCAACCTTGAAAGACATACTTCTCCAATTCTGGGATTATAGTGTAGAGTATTATTATATACGACAACGACGCCAGTTTCGTTATTGTTCAAGAATATTGTTTGCTACTGCTTATGAAAGACTGGTAGAGCCTGCAAGAATATCGTACCAAATTGCATCCGATCAGCCTATGGATCTTAGACGCATCTGATTCAACATATAATATATAGAATGGATGTAAGATGACAAAAGGAAGGCTTTTGTAATTATTCCAACCTCCAGCTAGAAAGCTACTAAAACGATGCGGACTGACTTTTGGATATTGTTTTATTACCATCAAGAATGTAAGAGTGTTTGTGTTTGCGCTAATGAGAGTCGATACCTCTTAGCAATCTTGGTTGTTTGTCGGTTCCGAAGAACGTGAAACAATACGCTAATTTGGTTGTTACGACGCTTTCAGTTGAACAAGCACTGCTTCATAATGTAGCAATTTCCATTTCCACCATTTTAAATTCTTTTACTATTATCAGAGTACTTGAGAGCTTGCAATTGCATGATATCCAATTTGCTTGGAATATTCTATTGTCATAGTAAAGCATTCAATTGAAAACACTTTAGTTGCTGTATTTGTGTAATCCTAGATCATATTTTGATACCGTTCCAGACCAGGATTGATTATGAACAATTAGGTATTTAAAACAATCACCAATAAAGCCTAGAAATCATAATGCTTTATGCATGCCGCTGAACAACCGCAGTTGCAGATCTCTGCTATCTCGATCTTGTGATTGCTCGATATCCTTCAAAATGGCTTCAAATATGTTAAAAAAGGTTCGGGTATACAGGAATAATAAAACAAATTTTTAATCGGAGTTAATAAGAGCTATAAGAAGAGCTTTTAAATATTAAAAATTACCAGTTGATAACCAATTACCATTTGATAATGGATTATTATCAAAAACGTTGATTCGCCTAGCGCTCTTAGTAGGAAAATTGACAACTGCAACGAAATTATAATATGATTTTTGTCTATTTTTGTTTTATAATATATGAAAATGATATTAAGATAAGAAATTTATAATTAATAAACCAAAGCTATGCATACCTTTATTTCCCATGAAGTCAGTCTGTACAGACTCTTCATTCATGGGTTTTGAAGTGCTTTTCGTAATTGGTGGTGGTCCTGCACATGTAGGCGTTGATGTTGTCCTTTCAGTTGTTGTCTTTGTTACCATTTCCGTTGCCTCTTCTGACAGTTTCAACGGAGGTTTTTCGATTTTGTCATCTGCAGTTACAACCTTAACTCCTTCGTACACTTGTTCAGATTTACTGTCAAGAGATTTTGCTATGGATTTGTGGTTCTTTGGAGAATCATCATAATCCTTTGAGGCTTCATTGTTTGCGTCATGTGCTAATTTAAGTTTATTGCTTTACGTTCATTCACTTTTTCAAAGGTTAGACCTTTATTATAGAAATTATCACTTTATAAAACTATCGTTTCTACTCACTGTTATCCACTTGCCGTTTTATGTGTCCAAAAGGCGTGGAAGGGTTATTTCTAAGATAAGCAACGTTTTGCAGCGTTTTGTATCCACCATCTGTAAGCATTATGAAGAAGAAATACTAGGTCAATTCTCCCGAAGGATTAAAATATTCAGAAATTTATCTCAACACATATAATCTGTGCCATTGTTTTTTGTATGTAATTGAGATTCCGTGAGATTCATTGCATTTTTTTATAGAAGCTAAGTGATTGGTATACTAAGTAACTAAATTTAGAAAATTAGACGAGATTAATTTATTTTTTTCCTTTCTTTTATGGAATTAATTCTTCAGATAAGATTTGTGCGTGCGATTTTTATATTGTAAAGCAGATATCTCTATTGTCAATGTTTTTTATTTCGTGTATGAAGGAGATTTTTTTCAGCATTCATATTTAGAAAGACTGAATTGTAAAATCCAAATAGTTTCCATTATTTGATTTCAAAAGAAAAGAATTTCAGTAGTTACTAATGTTTATTAAATCTTTAAAGATTCTTTGCCTTAAATAAGCTCTTTAATAATTAACTAAATGAATTAATTGAAAAAGAAGACAAGAAGCATATTTCATAATGGCATTTATTAGAAACTGGCATCGAGTACATCAGTTTCTTGAGACAGAAGAATTATAGATATTAATTCACAAAAAATTTATACATAATATGTTTCCATAAATTCAGTAGTTAATAAAAACTTATATAATGTTTGAGATCATAAGTAAATGATAATGATAATAATTCTAGTAACAAAAGATCTAGTAATGGTAATGATATCTGAAGAATTCGTTCTTTTCTATAATTTTCTTTCTTTTATATGTAAACGAAACAATGCTTTTCAATTTTTTAACATGCAGACACATTCTTTTAATTGGTGATTTTTTAATAAATTCGCTGGGTTTCTTCTGCAATATTTAGTAAAGATTATGGTTATAATGGTCCTTACTTCGATGGTGATGATGACGATGATGTGGTTTTCTTGTGACGACGAGTGTTCCTATAAAGAAAGAAAATTAAGAGAAACATTTTTAATAAAAATGATACTAATTTTGAAGCTCCATTAATTTTATTGATATATAGAGCGATAGAAACTCAGAATAATCATACCGTAAAGTATTCTAAGCCTTTCCTTGATGGAATCTTCGCCATATCTTCTTGAGCCTACATTAAATTTAAGAATGTGATCGATAAAAAAAATGATTTTGCCACGATTTGGTTTATATAAACTGTTTTAACCATAATGTTTTTTTAATAGTATTCGGAATGTCTCGTTATGTGTTTCGTATTGCTTACCCCTTTCTCTGTGTCGTACTTCATTCGTGTTGAGTGGGCTCTCTACAAGGACATTTGTATTTTCAGAAAACTGAGGACTGTTTTCTTCATTCACTCTTTCTATTAATGGAGATTGGGAATCGTAGCCTTCATTTTCTTCTTCTGTCCATGAAGATTTAGGGCTTTTCATCTGTAGGAATTCAATGCGAACAGGTTCATTCCGTTCTGGAAATCTCATCGGTAAACGTGGTAGTCCCGGTATGTAGTGAGGCTTTCTGAAATTATCATTGGGTTTATTTATATTTGGCTTCTCTATACCATTTGGAACCGGCAACCCTGGTTTGTATATCTTTAGGGGATCGTCTTTTAAGGTTGGCAGAGTAGAGAGGAAATCTGAGTATTCCTTTTCATAATCCAAACCAGGTAATTCGGGCTTCTTCTTTTCTGGTTGCGCTTTGACTTGGCAAAAACAAACAAAACAAATGTTTATGTTTTGAGATTTATACAAAGAGCGCTTCTGTATAATAGATTGGTTCGTTTGTATAGGAGAATAACTTATATTTTGAACCTTTTCTACTGCGAATGCTTAGTCTGCTCGAATAGATTCTAAGAGAAAGAATATAACTTGAAAGGAAGTTACAGAGTGTATCCTTAAGACTCTTTGAGAATAATTAACGAATTTTCTAAAACCAGAAGTTCATGAATATCGCTGTTTTAAGGATACATATAACCAGTTTCTTTCTTATCATTCCTTTTATTTTACTTTGCTTATACTCATAACTATAAATTCCAACGAAGAATATCCTCTTTTGATGTGACACTTTACGATGCTAAATTATAAATTCTACTTAATTTTTTTTGTTTGAAATTAAGCGATTAAATTTTCAAGAAAGGGCAGATTACCGCTAATTTTAATTGGATATTTAATTGTAAAATTTTATTAGATTAGTGATACGAACGCATCAAAAAATCATTTTAGCAAAAATTTTACTGATTCATCAAAAAAACGCTCGCCATCGAGTAGAAGGCTTTGTTCAAATTTTTCATCTGTAACTGTTTTTGGCAATCTAAGAGGATGAAATAAACTAATCTTTATTGTGCAATCGTAGAATCCTTTGTCACGGGAATTCTTGAACACTTAGAATATAACTTTCAATGTGTACATTGAGATCGAGTCTAAAAACCGGATTTATATTCTTTGACAGAGTGAAAATCTATATTAATGGTTGTAATTTCATTCATAAGCACTAATAACTAAGCTTCTTTATTATGTAGGGGTTATTTCTTTGGAGATCATGATAAATAATGTAAGAATTTGCCAGCAAATGATTTGGCGTTAATGTAGGTTAAAAGTACGGAATTAGTTGCTGTACACTTTTTCTAAGCAAATTGTATTTGTTATTTTTTGGATTTAAAATAAGAATAATAACATCATTAAAATAATAAAAGATTCGCTCTAGTATAATTACCATAGTTGTTTTCTTTTCTAATATCGTATCCATATAATGAGGGCTTGTTATCTGAAAGTTACGAGAACATAGGAAAACGTTTATTATATATATAAAATAATATTCATTAAACTTGTAACTTTTTAAAAACAAGAAATTTATTAAAGAAGAGAATGCGAATACTAATAAAGTATGACCTCAACTCTGGAATAATCTGCGGTTTGCTGAAAACTAAACCAAACTTAAATCTCCTTATTATGATTTAAAAGATTATGAAAAACGCTTCAGTTTGTTTTCACTCTTTTATGTGGTAATATTAGAATAAAACTTTTTAAAAATTGGAAAAACAAATTATTTACTCTATTTAGCATTCTGTATTATGTTATATATAAAATGTTACATCTACTCACATGCTAGAGATGCTGATTTATCTTTTACTTTTCCCCCATTGTATACTGGTCTTTCGTCAAAATATTCATATTGGTTTGTTTCTGTAATAATGTTGATTCCCATTAGTTAAGATGGTACAGAAAAATAGATAACATGGTATTTAATACAGTAATTGAAGAATACATATTGTTTACCTGGTCCAAAGTAATAAGTCTCGTGATTGTCTCTCCACGGATTATAATCTAAAACATTAAAGAAGAAATTTGTTATGAATGTGTTATTATTATTATTATTATTATTATTATTATGATCAAGTTATATTGTCATTTTGTCTGTAGTATAGTATTGTGAAATTTTTTAGTTTTTGTAGTTACATGTATTTGTTGCAATGTATCATATTATCCCATACAAGCCATATATGAGGCTTCGGGATAATTAGTTATAATGTAATTGTTTTTAGTTCTTTGAATAAAAAAAAAAAATTATTATTATTATTATCATGATCGTTAAGCAAAGTCCCTGAGGGGAACTCAAAATAAGGTTCGAAAAAGAGGAAAAAGTAATAAACGTATTTTATTTGAAAAAAATGATTAGCCCGTTTGTTTCAATGAATATTAAGAGAATGTTTTTATTTTTATCACTATTTACTATCAATAATTCGATGCAAGTCCTGTTCCGATTGCTCCAAAGTGTTCTGGTGATACTCGGGTAAATAACTTTCACGATCTGAAATTAATTTTAAGAAAAGTGGAGATTTAATCATACGGTGGTTATTAAAATAATTTATTTTAAGACGCAAAGGTATTAAAATTAAGAAAAAAATATTGTAAACCAAGTCGCCGATGAAGTCCAATTGAATATGAGAAGTTAGGAAACAACAAAAAAATAACGACACCAATGACTGAATTTCTATAGTACTTCGCTTTTGTCATCATATCTGAATATTAATAATTAGAACGATATATATTGAATTTGATATCTGATAATTTCCTAAAATAAATCACTGTAATCTTATTGTATATAGCTTATATGAAATCATTTACCATAGTCAGTTTTGCGGGGAAAAGTTTTGATAACTCTTATGTAAAAATTAAAAACGTTCAGCACTTACCTTTCAAATTACTTAATCAAGATGTCTCCAATTAATTCTATGATCCCATAAGTGAAGGAAATATAATGATATAAATAGCTTAGAAGTTACGTTGCCGATTGTGATCTTCTAGGAAGATGTTTTAACCCAAATACGATGTGAATATTTTTATTTTTAATCGTTGAGCAGAAATTTCCAAGTAAAAATTAGAACTATATTTAGATTTCTTGTCTTTCTTTCGCTCGTTTTCTCCATTTAAAAAAAGCTCGGCCGAAAACCGAGCCCTATTTTTCCATCTCCGATTATCGATTTTGATGCTTGGTACTTAAGCGTTTTCTCTTAGATTTTTTTCCTTCCAAAATTCTTGGAGCCTTGAATAAAAGAAACCTATTCAGTTGGGAACATTTTTTTCGTTCTTTTTTTAAAATTTGATTGAAATGTACGGTTCATTTTATATGTAAGAAACAAATATTTAGATAAACAATTAAGCTTGGTTCATTTGAGTGCGTTGGATTTAACTTGAGTCCTGGAAATCCAATATTAAATTTGATGTAATATAAGTAATTTGAGAAATAGGAATTGGAATAATTTAATTGGAATAATAATGAAATTGGTAGCTCCTGTAATCGAAAGTATTTTTTCGCAAAATTTCTATTCTCGTTTGCATTCATTTGATAATCGAAAATTTCCATTGTGATTGCCTATATGTTTAATAAATTTGATAGTAATCAAATGATGATAATTCAAAAAATTTTAATTGGAGTTCAATAATAACTGAATGAATGAAATAAAAATGTATTAATAATATATCTAATATTATAATTATCATTATTATAAGGGCAAATCTCATATTAGATTCACAATCATAAAACTAGTAAAAGGCTTAATAAGTTCCAGTCTTAACCAAGAACCTAAGAACTATTAAACAATAGTTCTTAAGCTAATATAAGCGGTTCAATGATAATTAAGCTAATATAAGCGGTTGCGAGAAATGTGGTTTTATGCCATACAAGACATGATCTTATGCATCTTTTTTATATGTCAACTGACGAATGTTTTATTAACAAATTTAATGAATAAACTTGTTGGCCCAAAGGTATTCTGATTGCGTTTAACAGGGAGCGGCTTTGCCAGGATTAAATTTTGGAGGAGGACTGTGAAAGACACAAGTTTGTTGGCACTCTCGAGGAGGATGAGATTAGAGAATAGCAATATACAAAATGATGGGAAAAAATGGTTTACGAAATCAGCAATGAGCTAGGATATAACGATGTAGGGGAAGGTGGCTTAAAATGGGATAGTTGGGTAAAACGGGATACCATGGTTTTCAGCTAAAGTAAGTGTTCCCACTTGTTGGCTATTATTTCAACATTTAACAAAAGCGTATTCAACTGCTGGAAAATAGTGGACGGCTTGTGTAACGCGAACTGAGTACTACAGTTTCTCAAGTCAGTATGTTGACATTTTTGATGTAAATTCACGCCCATACAAAAGTAGTACTAGCATCTTTGTATCTTTATTTAAGTGAGCGATCTTTTTTATTGGAATGATTATTTAAGCTGTATATTCCACTTAGTGGTTACGCTTAAATCAGCGTTACATTCACCTGGTGAATTCTAAACATGGTAGACGCTATTCGGGTAAAATGAACCACTTCGTCGCTGCTCTCACATTTTACTATCTTAAATAATGCAAAACATCTTGACTAACCTTTTTGTCTTGGCTTTGTTTGTATATCAGGTTGACCGGAAAGTTTCTTTCGGATTTGAATTTTTATTTCTAAAGCAAAAAATATGTACAAAATCATTGAATTAATGAGGATAGTAGTGAGGATAATAATCGATGATCTCCCAACATTTTGGGAGCTTTTCGATTCCCTCCGCTAAAAATCCTAGGTCCCTGGACCCTAGGAACTAATCGACCTCTTTTTTGCAATCTTCTGTACTTTTAAAAATCTCACCCCAAAGATGGAGGTGGGAGAAAAGGTAGTGTTCGGAGGGTACTAGGTTAGGGTTATATGGTGAGCCATGATATCCCATTCGAGCTCGTGCAAGGTCCGGGAGGTGGCGATGCTTGTGTGCGGGCGAAAGTTGTCTTGATGGAACAGAACCGGCTTTCTTCGGAACTCCTTATACAGGATACCCCGACAATCCCATCGAACACACAGCAAGATCTTCTTCTGGGTCAATCGCAAAATCTCCGCCTCTGAATTTCCGATACCATATTTCCGATACCATATTTCCATTACAAAGACTGATGACATTGTCACCTAAACGTTCACACATGTTTCGATAAAATTGGGCGGCTGTAACATCTCCTTTCATTCACTCCTAACATTCACTTTCATGAGGAAAAGCAAATAAAAGGCATGTATCAGCATACAGAAGACAAAACAATTCCAGGATGGCTAGCTACACTGTTCCTGAAATGGTCAACATGATCTTCTGCTTTGGATTGTTGGTGATCCGCTCATCGGATTTTAAAAGTTTTTTTTGTTCGGAATTCCATGCTGAACAAGTCTTCAATTGGAATTTTTCGTGTATCTGTTATGGTTTTTAAGACAGGATTTGAATGTGTTCTAAAATGCATATTTGGGATGATGAAAAGTACACCATGGGATAGGTCATCCACAACTTCCTATTCATTGGATTCATCAAAACTGATCTATCTGCTTTGGTTATTAAAAAACTTTTACAATTTGGATTGCATCAACAGCTTGTCAAATGGTTATGCTCATATCTCACTGATCGAACAAACTATGTTGTCATAAACGGCACTACCTCCAAAAGCTTCATATCCTCCTCAGGAGTGCCCCAGGGTTCAATCTTAGGACCATTATTATTTCTCCTGTTCATTAATGACATACAAGATGTAGTAAAATCATCCTCTTTGTTTTTGTTCGCAGATGACATCAAAGTGGGCAAAATTATTCGTACCCCTCTTGACTGCTTTGATTTGTAACTAGATCTATACTCTATTAGTTCTTGGTGTATCGAAAATAAGATGTACACTAATGAAAAGTGTCACTCGGTCACTTATTCACCGAAACATTCTCTTCACAGGTTCTCGTACACTCTTAATGGTTCTTCTCTTGAGAAACAAACTACCACAAGGGATCTAGGGGTCTTTTTTAAGCACAACCTATCTTTCACCGACCATATAAACCACATTATCTGTAAAGCCTATAGAATCTCTTCATTGTTCGCAACTCTACACGTTTCAATAGCACAGAATTTTCTATTTTCTTATTCAACTCCCTCGTAAGATCCGGCTTAGAGTATGCTTCGACCATCTGGTCTCCGTACAAACTATCTCCATCTGGTCTTACGTTACAGCGGCGTCTTAAGAAAGTTCAAACTGATTTTCCACGCTCTCTTCTTCACTTATCAAATCATAAATTCTTTAATGAAAATTTATATGCTACAAACTCTTACCTCAGATATCACTTTCGTTGTGAAACGCTACTTAGCAGACGTATTTATGTCGACGCCTGCTGTTTATTCAAATTATACAGGGTGGGCCGTAAGTCGCGCACCAAAGAATTACGTGAAGTGTGATGTGACACAATGTAAAATCAGCAAATGGCGAGCATTTTGAGCATTTGTGATTGCACCAGCAGCGTGTTTCTTAGTCAAGCTTGGTTTTAATAAAATAACGTTTATTATTATCAGAATTGTTTTAAATGCTTTGGTGCGCGACTTACGGCCCACCCTGTATAATCATATAACCTATTCTGTTAGATTTCTCGAGTTCATAAAACTACACATTCCCAAACTAAACTCAAGAAACACTGATATATTTTATTTACCACTGACTAAGAAATGTATTACAAACAATCTCCCTTTCAATCGATTATGTAAATTAGGCAATATATTCTCAAATTTAATTGATATTAACTTTTTAAATTATAATGAATTTAAAGTTATAATTTATGAACATGTAAACTCTTTTTGTTATTTTGATTTTGTTTTTGATTTTGATTTTATCTATTATTTTTTAATTATTTTTGTTTATTATATTTTATTTTTTTATTCATTTTGTATTTTTAATTAATAACTATTACTTTTTGTTATTACTGATGCTTATTGTAAAATTTTTTGTTTCAATTTTTTTTTGGTGTTTCAATTTTTGTTCTTGTATTTTGTTTTTGATGTTTTCAATTATTGTTCTTGTGTTTATTTTACTGTAAGCTGTCATTGGGCATTTCTAAGCCTGTTGCTTGCAATAAATAAATAAATAAATAAATAAATATATAAATAAATAAATACTCTGTAGACACCCTATATAATGACTGCAAGACTGCAGCCTCAAAAGACGATATTACAGTTACGAGTGCGAGAAAGCGGACATTAAAATATAATGACTGCAAAAAACTGCAATTTTAGAGTGCTGAGATTGCAGTTGCAAACGACTGAGAATGCATACATTGAAAAATGATGATTGCAAGGCTGCAAGCTCAAAGGATGATTAAAGTGAAGCTTTAGTAAAAAAAAAAAAAAATTTTTTTGATATTTTATACATCTAAGTCTAAAAACACTAGTCCGCGTGGAGAAAATTTAATATATACCTTTATTTATTAATAAACAGCATTTTTAGACAAAAAATTATAACCCATGGAGGCTGCCATCTTTCCCCGAATTCGCAAAGGAACACGGAAATTATGTGACGTCAGGTTTGGCCTGCGCAAAACAAGGCCAACTATAGAGTGTGAGGAGTTTGCTCGAAAAACAACAAGGTTGCCACCTAGCGAAAAAACTTGCGGGAATCAACACGTATTGAAATGAAATTTGGATTTTGGAAAATAAAAGAAAATGATTCCTTTATACTGAGTAATTTGAGTAAAGGAAAGGATTTATATTTGAAAATGTATTTGATTTTCGCGAAAGATAAGAAGGATTTAAAATATTAGCTTCTTTTAACGTAAAACTAATGTTAATCAGTGTTAGCTCTTTTTCGCTTCTTATATCAACTGTTACCTATTCAAAAAAATGTTGATGAGAAATTTTCTCGAAAACGTTAATTTATTCCTGTTCTTTATTTTCCTGTTCTGTGTAAACTTTTTTCTTCAATTTACTTCTATCATTTGGATCACCTTCTTCAAGATTTATTAATTGTATTTTGTTACCATCATTTTTGATCATCTTCGACCTTTTTAAGTTTTATTGTATTACTATTATCACCATCTTCTGCCATAATCTTCAAAAGAATGCATCGTTTTCCTCAAGTTTATTTCCATCTATCCACAAGACGGTTTTTCAAGATTGGTGACTTTATATTTATTTATTTATTTTTTTTTTTTATATATGTTAGTTTACGTTTTTTCACATTAAAAGGAGAATATCAAGATTTTAATTTAATGTTACTCAACCATCAAATGAAATAGAAACAAAGGTTAAAAAAAAAGCAATTATAGTTTATTTAGAAAAGGATTAAAAATTTTTATATTAAAAATTAAATCAAAATTCTATTAAAGATCTCAACAGCTAGAAATTATATTTTTAGTATTTGTAAATTTAAAATTGGAAATTTTAGGTAAACTCATCTATGCAGTATCCACTTCATTAATAAAGAAAGAGGATTAATTTTCCCCATTAATGGAAAAATTCATCAAAAAGAAAGTACAGAGAGGAAGGAAGTTTATTATCTGATATTTTAACTGACAAGTAAATGAAAAATAAGATTCTAATTCATTTATCTAAAAATAAAGAGAACACACTAGAGGAAGTCTCACTGCTGAAGAAATTTTTTTTTAGATGTTGTCAAAGACATAAAATATGTATTTTCTAGAACCCCCTTATCAGATGTAAAAATCCACGGTTTCTTTTTTTTTAACAGATTAAATTTAAAAAATGATTATTAGAAGCCCTTTTTAAGAATTTATGAGCTGCAACCATACACAAAACAACTGTTTGTGAGAATGACTAGACGAAGCCATTTCAACTAAATTCGATAATTATCTGAAAGTATGAGCTTCGCAGAAAATTTAAGTAGATTCTCAGAAAATTAAATACATTTCCCTTTCAAGTGTTTTTCCGGGGAATGAAACATTTGAAACAGATGATAGAAGCGGATTCAACCCTTCACGAGAATTCATTCCTGCGTCTACGCTGAGAATGCTTTCCCGTACATTCTTATCAAAAAACGCCACCAGTTGGCGTTCTGCACAACTCCTCGCACTCTATAGATGAGAACGCGCAGCTCTAGCAGGCGATCCAGCTAAAGCAGAGGTTGAGCAGAGGCAGCGGAAGGGAGAAATGGAAGCCAAACCAGTGAAACCGTTTACATTCTATTTTTATGTCGCCTTTAGTTTTACAGTAACCATATTCAACGTTAAATGGATTAAAATATTAAGAATTACTTACAGTTTTTTTACTCTGTATTTGTAAAAATTAATTAATATCGCCAATGGGTAAAGGTTAAAAGTAATCTATTTTATCATTCGTGTGTTAAGCCTAATGCGATCAAGTAATCGATTTTATCATTTTAACCTTGTTCCTTTTACCGTAATGTATATAAGAAATACTGACATTTCATTTTGAATTTTAAACTTACTTCAAATCGGTCTTTGTATTTCTGGAGCTGTTTGGATAATATTCTCCTTGATGTTTGTTCAGGTTGCCGATGAACGAAAATCGTCGGTATCGCGTTCACGAAACGAGGACGACGGCCTATTTCGCTTCTTGCGGCCCTTAACAATTCTGCTTTGAAATCTCTCTCGTAACAGGATTCAGTAAAATGCTGTGAACACATCCTGACTATTTCATATACTGGACAATTTTCCCTGTTAATATTATGCAACCATTGCTTCAATAGTTGTTGATTTTTTAGCTGCAACTTATACCATTTGTCATTCTTTTTCAACAATATGTATAACTTTTTTCAACAAACGCACATTCAATTTCATCAATAATTATTACTGCGCACTAAAGACAACCCATTTCATCAATTGTTTTAATTCATTACAAGTAAATTCTTTTTCAACTCATTATAAATAAGGGTGATAAGACATTTGATTTCAACAAAGCTAAATCATTTTCAACAAAAAGCATTCGTGTTCAACTCCATTGTTTGCATGTGCAATGGAACATTCTTTTTCAATTTTTCACAAGTACATTAGCATTACATGAATAATAAGCTAGAAATGGCTCAGAGGGAATTAAGATCAATACTGATTGAAGCTTATTTAGCAGATGAAGATTATGTTGCTGTTGCTGAAAGGCTTCATATAAATACGAGTACAGCATATTCCATTATCAAGAGGTACATTATATACAAACAAATAAATGATGTTTTATTTGTTTACATTACATATTTATACATTAACTTTACGTTCTTTTAAGGTATAATGAATCTGGTCAAGTGATAGAGGTGGAGCCCTTGCTAATAAAGTTGATGATGAAATGAAAGACTGCTTAAGTATATTGCTGGAAATACATCTTACGGCCAGTATCAAGCGCCTTAATGAACTGATATAGGAGACACTACCAAATAAGCAGGTTGTTCACGATCGTACAGTTGGAAGGGCATTAGATGGGTTATTCTATTCACTGAAACAAAATCGACCAGTAGTACAAGATAGAAATAGGCTTGATGTCAAAGATGCACGTTATGAGTATGCCCAATGGATGCTTACAAAAGGTGTTCAACAACACCTTATTTTCATTGATGAAAGTGGCTGTAATGTATATACCCTCAGAGTAGGGAAGATAAGTCAGGCTAGAGCGCTCATGGCCATAGGAAAACGCCACTTACTGAGCAGAAACCAGAAATTACTCAGCAGCCATCTTGCCACAGGCAAAAAAAAGCATTGGACTCTTTGCAGCCACATACGAGCGAGAAGAAATGTGCAAAATTATTGGAATAAATGACTAAAATGCCTGTGTCATGTTCGGCACACGATTGTACTAACTGCCAGGATAAAAATTTGGTCGGGATTAGTTTTCACCAGTAAGTAGATTGTTTCTAAATTGCATATTTCTAATGCTATTCTTTCCATCGATACATGAGTAAATAACAATCGTTTGCATTGATTCCGTGATAGATTTCCTAAATCAGGAAAACTGCGAGAAGCATTTATATTATAATACTATAAACTACAATAAACTATTCAATTGTGTAAAGAACTTTGAGTGAAAAATTTCTCTATCTACAGGGTTATTCAGTCAATTTCTGACCATTTCAGTACTATGATTTAGACCCATTAATGTTTACAAACTTAGAATTTCGGTATGATAATTTGGGCAGTTCGGAGTTTTTATTCCCGTGGAAAAGTCTTGATGATATGCTCAATGTGGCCACCACGAACGTTTAGAACTGCTCGCAGCCGAATGGTGAAGATGTTCATAACTCTATCCAGGATTTCTGCATCCACAAGGGTGCAGTAGTCGACGATGCGTCATTTTCCGAGAGCCTGGCCTGCAAGATCACCGGACCTCAATCCTTGTGACTTCTGGCTCTGGGGTTACCTTAAAAATCATGTGTTCAGTGGCCCAGTTGCAAATTTAGCGGAATTGAAGGCTCGGATTACGCACCACGTTCACCACGTAGTAAAGATTTTAAATAAAAATTGTTAGTCAGATTACAGTGGTCTGGTGATTTTTCAGTGCCATTTCCTGTCTTTTTCGTCGGCTGCAGACGCCATGGTCTCGCATGCTTCAAGCTGGCGCTTTGTCGCAGCTGGTCTACGGTTCTTGGTACTGTAGTGAACACAGTCTTTAAGGAACCCCCAGAGATAAAAAGCACATGGGTTTAGGTCAGGACTCGTAGGGGACCAAAGAAAGTCATCCCCGAATCGATCTGGTAACCTGTTTGAAATGACACGATTTCCGAATTTCTGATTGAGAAAGTCTAGCACTTCATTAGTTGTGTGAGGCCTAGCCCTATCCTGTTGAAACCATTGATGTCGAAGCGGTATACGCCTTCTTCGCAGCTCGGGGATGAAGAAGGTTTCCAACATGTTAAGGTAAGCCTGTGACGTTACAGTGCCCTCAAAAAAGAACGGACCAATGATGCCTCTTTTGGAAATCGCGTCCAAGCCATAACCTTTCATGGATGAAGAGGTGACTTATGGATCTCATGAGGATGCTGGGAACCCCAAAAACGAATGTTGTGTTTATTAATATCACCTGATAGATGGAAGAAGGGCTCATCTGGCACCCACAAGTTGTCCACAATGTCCTGATTGGCTTCCATTTCTGCTCCAAACTCCATCGCAAATTGTTGTCGCTTCTGTCTTCCAGTGTCTGTTAACTCCTAAGAAACATGGATCTTATACTGGAACAGGTGTAAATCCTTTCTCAAAATTCGCCACGTCGTGATATACGACAGCCTTTCTTCAACGGATAGGCGGCGAACAAATTTTTTGGTAGGGGAATCGACCAACCTTGTGCGAACATTTTCAACAACTTCGGCCGTTCGAACACGAGCTTCGCTCCCGCCTATTTTCTTGCCTTTAACACATCCAGTGACAAAATCCATGATTGCTTGCCTGCCTGGTGCGTCTCGACACTTATACTCCTTCCGGAACTTTCTTTGCACGGTTACAGGTGATTTTATCTCGAAATACCATTCAACATCCTTGCATTTCTGCTCTGTTGATAAAGCGGGCGCCATTTATCAACAATACGATTTTCATGCAGCGCCGTTGCAACAATACAAACTCCCAACTATTTAGAAATTCGATATGGCGCTCATATGTTTTCAATTGTTTATCCCTAATGCACGTCATTCGAGTGAAATGGTCAGAAATTGACTGAATCCCACCCTGCAGTACTAAAATCGTACTTTATATCAGCTTGTACACTGCTAGAATTGATTAGCTGATCAATCCAATTGTTAAACATAACTTGCACTTGATAAATTTATTTTTGAAAGATAATTATTTAAATAAGAGTAACAGTAGTCAGACCTATAATGCCACAGTATTCATTATGTTATACATATCTAAATTTAGTACAGGTTTGCCAGGTGAATAAATAACTATGAAGTAGCTTGATGCTTAAAAACTCAATACAGATATTGCAGCCTTACTAAGCTATCGCCAGTGGCAAGACGGCGGAACGGTGGCGCCATCCTTGAAAAGGTCATGAGCACCCTATGGTATATACCACACGAAGATATGGGCACTCTGAAATTGGATCTAGATGCTACAGAGTTGTTGGAGGCCAAAGAGAAAGAAGTATAAATCTTATAGCTGCTATGTTTTCAAGATATGGATTAATTTACCATGAATTTCAAAGAGGAGCATTAACTCAAGAAAGGTTCCATGATTTTATCGCTAGCCTGCAAGCAATTTTAGAAGATGAAGCAGTTGCTTTAATTATGGATAATGCACCACCACATGCTCGAGCTTTGGTAGAAGATGCAAATGTTGATATTTGTTTTTTAACACCTTATAGTCCATTTCTTAACACTTTAGAACAGTTATTTTCAAAATTTAAAAATTCAATTAAGCAGCGGTTAGCTCAGCACGAAAACCAAGTTATTATGTTCAGTAGGCAAGCAGCAAGAGAAAGAAACATAACTATGGAAGAATTTCGGGCCCAATTTCTAATCGAACAAGGAGAAATCAGCTTGGAAAAAATTACTCAAGAAAAATTGCATCCATTGGAATCAACATGCATTATCACATCTTCCTAAATGCTTGGAAAGAGAAGACATTTTGTTGCATAAATGTTATGTGATGAAATTGAATTTACCTTTGTTTAATTTGCTTTTCAGTTTATTGAAAATAAAGTGCCCTTATTTGAAATTGAATGCTTGTTGAAATTGATTGTTAATTGTTGAATCAAAAATGAAATTAAATATACATTTGTTGAAAAAGTTTATACTTATTGTTGAAAAAGAATGACAAATGGTGTATTATAGCCATAAGCAATGCAGTAAACCACATTATTTCTTAAAGCTGGATTGCCTGTTGCAGCTGCGCGTTCTCATCTATAGTTGGCCTTGTTTTGAGCAGGCCATACCTGATGTCACATAATTCCTGTGTTCCTTTGCGCATTCGGAGAAAGATGGCAGCCTCCATGAGCTATAATTTTTCGTCTAAAAATGTTGTTTATTAATAAGTAAAGGTAGATATTGAATTTTTTCCACGCGGACTAGTGTTTTTATATTTAGATGTATAAAATATGAAAAAAAAATTTTTGACTAAAGGTTCACTTTAAATACTTCATTAAACAATTTCCTATTATCATTTACACCAAATAAGAACAACAATATATTTAATTTGAAAACAAGTAGAATTACATCTGCTCTTTTCTTATCTCAATAAGAATTTCAATACTATTGAGACTATATTCAAGTCAATGATGACATGAATGCTGGCTGGCGTCTGAAATAGAATAAAATAAAGTGAGGCTGGCGTCTGAAATAGAATTTATTAACGGAAAGCAATTTCCGTCCAGTTTCGCCTTCATTTTCGGCTTTATCAAGAAATAAAAAGAGAGGAAATTTTTACAGATCATTATATTAAGAATATAGGTACATAGAAATAAGTGATTGGTTGAATACATGAATAGTATTGATTGGCTGGATATACTAAAAGTAAGAATTACAGTATATGGGTCATAGTAAATTTGCTAACGGGGAAAGCATTGTATGAATATCAAAGCTTGTTTGGGAATTAATAATAAGGTTGGAGGTGTTTGATTTGGTTTTAAAAATTTCATTGCTTTCTAATACGAAGTTTTGAACGGATTGTTATTTTATACATAATGGACATGACGTCATAGCAGTTACCTGTTTGATGACTTTTTCAATAAGATGAATTGCATAGTTTGATTTTTTTATCTATTTTGTTAAATGAAGATATGTTCGTTAAACCTTATTGCAAAATTTCTCGAAGAGAGTCCGATATAAAACATTTGAAAACATAAAGAGAGTCCGATGTTAAAATTTCACATGAATTGCAATTAATTTTGTAGACATCTGATAAATTCGTAAGAAATAACAGAAAGAGAAACCACAAATTCCACAAGCTTATTTTAATACTACACAGTATTAAAATAATTTTGTGGAATATGTGGTTTCTCTTTTTGTTATTTCTTACGATTACCGGATTTCCACAGTTTCCTGGCATCAACGGATTCCTTTACTATCAGATATATTATATACATCGATGTTAGCTGAAGGTGGAGGTTTTGGATTTAAGGAATTACGTATAGAATTATTCGTATGAAAAGATATTTTAAGGCCTAGTGATGAGAGGAATTTGGAAAGATGGTAAATAGGAGGACCAGTGAAGGATAGTGAAGACCATTTTTTGAGGGTAGGCTGAATTAGTTTTGAGTTATGAATAATATTCTTTCTTTGGTGTACGAGGCGGAAAATTAAGATTTCCTGTATCCATTGACGTGGGCTAGGTGTTGAATACTGCGGAATTCAATGGCTTTGTTAAGGCTTTTTAGAGACAATTTTAAGATTCTCTCTATAAGGAAACTGAAAGGCGCTAGTTTATGAGAAGATGAAAAATGTATCAATTTGTAAGAATTAGTAGGTTTTTGGTAAATACTAAACGACAGGCAATGGTTTTCAAGGCTTTTTGTAACATTTTGTAAGCCGATATTATTTTTCAAATAATCAACTAATTTGCAATTGAATAAATTTACTGCCACAGAATCATGTAAGTTTTCCGATACTATTACGAAATTTTAATTTTTTTATTTCATTATTTTTGTTGTAATAAATTGCATAAGGATGAAGAGAATGAATAGCTTGCAAAAAAAATGATAGCATTCATGTAAAAACAAAGATCACCAAAAAATTTTTTCCAGATTCTAAATCGTTAATAAATACAGATTCAATGTGTTTTTTTTTTCAAAATTGTTGGAATCGATTGAGAACATTAAATAATATTCATTTTTTATTAAAAATGTATTCTTTTTACACAAAATTTTTTCTCACTCTTTTATGTTTTGTTATGAAATACCGGGTGTCTCAAAAATGACTGATGAATTTTGAAAATCAATAAAAAAAAGACGGAATGCGATAGATATGTATCGTTTGCAGCCTTATGCTTAGGAAATCAGGGAATTTTATCCCACCAAATTTCAAATTTAGTTAAATTGACCTATATACTTTATATTTGTTATCTTTCAAGATGATACCGTCGGCAACGAAAGTGATGGCGACTATATTCTGAGACATTAAGGGTATCATTTATGTCGATTTCTGGAAGAATGTCGAACCATAAATGCACCCTACTATTGTCACATTTTGAGGACGTCCCTGAAGCCGACAGCTTAGGAAAAAGCGACCACGACTCCTTACCAGTGGCGTTTGTTTTCTGCAAGATAATGCCAGACCACACGCAGCCAAATTGACTATGGACACACTGACGGAACTCAAACGGACATTCTACCACATCCTCCAAAAAGCCCGGATCTCTCTGCTTGCGACTATTTGGACTATTGAAAGAGTTCTTGGGAGGGCATGAAAAGGTTCGACTCTAATGAGGAAATGAAAAAAGCTGTCCTGACGTGGTTTCGACATCAGCCTGACGATTTCTACAGAACTGGTATCCAGATGCTCCCAGAACGCTGGAAAAAATGTGTAGAAAATCAAGGAGAGTTCTTTGAGAAAGAACTGGTGTGTGTGTGTGTTTTTTGTAGTTTCCTGATTTTATGAAAAATAAAGTCTAGATCAAATTTGAACGTACGTCGTATTGAGACTTTTTTGGCTATGGGAGTAAGAATGCGATGTTATGCATTATGTTCTTGATTCCTTGACATCAATCTGGTACAAAGTGTAGTGTCTGGTACAAAGTGTAGTGTTAGATTCTGGACTTGGTCCATAGTACACATTACATGGAAATGACCAGAGACCCGTTCACTTCAAGCAACAGACTTCGATTACCTATACTTTATTTCCCTGCCTAGAAAGACCGATGGTATAGCCGCGTATTTCTTCTGAACTGGCATCCATGTTTTCCCCTTTTTTGGGGACTTTTTAGAGACCTGAGTATTTTATTTATTTATTTATTTATTTATTTATTTATTTATTAATCAAGCACCCCGCACCATGAGGTAAAAGGGAAAGGATACTGGGAAACTAAACATTACACACGTCAGAGACAAGCGGCACAAAACCAAATAAAAACTGCTCTCGACAGGCTAACGGGCCCGAAGTCAACACTATACAAAAGGTCTAAAACTAAGATTGATTACTGAGATAAAATTGGGTTATGCGTTTCTTTAAATGGATGAAGTGGTAAGGCAAGAGGTGGAAGTACAGAGATAAACGGCAGATCGAATGTCCATCGGCAATGCATTCCATAAGATATTGCAGAATACGGAAAACTCTTAGATTTTTGAGCTGACACAATGAACGGAATCTCAAACAAATATCTTCGAGTTTGTCGAACTTGACTAGAAGATTTAAACCAGTGCCTAATGAATATAGCAGGATGTTTATCATTCCGAAGAGCTTCAGCCACCTCTACAGTTAACGCCACTTTCATAATTGTCGTGACAGTGGGTAGATTAAAATCCGAGCAGATCGACGTCACTGAATCCAGTCTACCCAAATTTAAGGCTACCCGAATAAGCTTGTTATAAGCAACGGCTAATCTTTTGAGATTTACTGAGGAGGTGGACGACCAAAATAGAGCTCCATATTTAAGCTGGGCACTGTCACAACCAAAATGAATCTGACAAATAGTGAGAATAGATCGAAGTCTTTTGACCAAGTAGGACTTGCGATGTAAAGAACTTATTAACTGGTCAATGTAAACGTTGAATTTCAAACTGATGTCAAAAGTAATGCCCAATATCTTAATAGTAGAAGTATAATTCTCGTCTTTTGGTAATACTAAAATATTAGTATTCGTACTATAATCACTTGCAACTAACCTCGTTTAGCAGTTGCAGCAGGTGTGTAAAACAAATTGTTTGTTTTAAAAGTTGACGTCTTTTGCTACATTATAGCTCTTCTAAAAAACTTTTCTTGCATGAAGTTGTAAATCTTTTTCAAACACCCTAAGTAGCCAATGTTTACTTGTCCTTTCTGGATACTTAAGTCTTATAAAGTAACATTTTCTGGTAAAATATATGTATAAACCAAATCCTTCTGTCTTTGAGTTGTCAGTTAAGATTAGCTGCTCTGTAATGTGGTAACTTTAAATTTTTTCGGTGCTCCTGTATCTTGATATGTTAATAAATCAAATTCCCGATCAACATTTTCATAATGATCTTTAAAGGAGATAATGTCATCGCATATAATAAGATTGAACTAATTAAGAGTTATGTACATTTGTGGATATAAATCTCTAAAATGCAGTGTAGACGTTTGTCAGCGTGTAGAAAATTACTTTTGAAAATGGTAGATGTCATCATCTTGCTTTTAAAACGTAAATTGCTAATCTTATCGGGTTAATTTAAAGAGCCCCCCCCCCTCCCGTCCTCTTAACTGGTGACGTAACTGGTAAAAACATCATTTCCTAGCTTATTATTTCTTAATAGATAATAAAGCAGTTTGCAGGAATTTGATTTAGAATTGTATCAAATAACTTGTAATATGACCTCTGTAACTGAATGTCCTTAAATTGAAACTCAGTAATTTCAAATAGAGGAAAGTCTTTCCAGGAATCCTTAAATCATTCTCTGTGTAATCGCATTAAATTTTAAAGATGATAGTTAATATATTCTAATTTAAAGAAATACTCGTGGTATTATTTAAAGCAATTTAGATTAATTAAATAGGTTACAATTTCTTGTGTGAAAATTGATATAGGCCCATTCATAAGAAAACGTACACAACTTTCCATTAATTTATTAAGACTTGTAGTATTCAGTAGTTTTTATTATTTTACAATCGTTACTTTTTTTTGTTTAGCAATATGAGATGTAATTGGAACCCCTGATAAACCTTTTAATTTACCTATTGGAAGAGATCTGTCTGAGTGATGAGATGTGCCTTAAACGCCGATTTTGTTTAATCTATTGTTGATACTAGTTCTGTGATGGAGTAGGGAGTCCAAAAGTGGAATCATCATCTCTTTAATCATCTTTCAATGAAAATAGCCTTGTCATTTGGTTCCTAGAACATCTTTGATCACTTAGATAAAAGAAAATATTGATGCATTCCTTTAGAAGGTATCGGGTAGGTTTATTATATTTTCTGTAAATACCATATTTATTTTCCACCCTTAAGGGATAATAGCTGGGGTTAGTGCTTTCTATTCTCTATGTTAATCGAAACTGTAAGTTAAGACGATTTGTAAGAATGGTAATCGATTTTCTATCAATTAATTTGATATTTCAGCTTATTATGTAATTCCATATTATAGGCTTCTAGATTATGAATGATATTAATTTGTTAATTTTAATAATTACAAAATTGCGTAAGGAAATACCAATAGTATTTGAATGTTTCTTTTTCTTTCGTTCGATTCATCCTAAAGTTGAGGAACATAGCAAATGCTGATAAATAGCAAATAACTCATAAGGAATACTTCAAGTATAATTAAACCCTGTCAAAATCGTATCTCTTACCATATCAAATAGTGTATCTGCAAATGTTAAAAAGCTTTCTTAATCAGTTAGGCCATCGCCGTACAGGCACAGAAATAAATTATTGAATTTAGATATTAATAAAAACAATTTACTCAATGATAAATAAAAACAATTGAATCATATATAATGAATATGAATATTCTTAGAAACTTTGAGGAGTCAAATAATATGATCCTATTTGTAAAGGAAGTATAGAATTTAAGAATTATCATAGTTATACGATAGACTATGATCCTTATATGCTATTAAGTAGCGGAAGAATGTCCGTCTGTACCCTTCATAATTTCTGAATTTCTTGAGGTAGAACGTTGAAATTCGGAATGTAGCTTACTATGGGCATATCCACCTTCACTATTTAGTTTGGTTGTGATTAGCCCACTGGGGCCGGTATTTCGGGGATGGGAGTTAGAGGGGGTCAAGTGATCTATATGGTATTTAGGTATGTAAAAGAATGAAATTCAATATTCAGAATCCTCTAGGCAAAATTTACATTACTATCAAGATATAAAGAATACAGGTAGCGCCGTCCGAGAGGAAAACTGACTGTCGCCCCATCTGGTGTTGGTAATTGGAATACTGACAGTTTCATGACGTCACAAGGACCAATCGTTAAAAATTATTATGGGGAATAGTGCTTTAACGCAAAAAATTACCATCATGCGCAATTCCCACTTACAATAATATAAATTTTAATACAAAAGATAAAAATGTTTCCTTTTCCCATTTCCCCAAAGATCCAAATTTAATTAAAAAATGGTGAATATCCTGCAAATTGGATAAAAGTATTCGTACCATAACTATAATGATTTGCTCTAACCATTTTACAGATGACGATTATGAAAACAATGAATTCGTATATTCTCTTACCTACGATTCACAACAACATACGTATTTACAACTAAATCATGTGATATTAAGGATTCTTTAGATTAGGTTAAAATAAAAATCAGTTGTAAATTCTGCACCAAATACATATTTACAATATCTAGCCAATTTTCTCTTGCATTCACTTGTAGCAAGAACGGAAGAACATTCACTTGCTGCACACTCCCATTGCACCCTTCCATTCATCCGTTCTTGCTTGTAGTTTTCTAACCATTTTAAAGACGACGATTATGAAAAGAATGAATTCGTATATTCTCTGATTGAATTCCTATATCATCCTACCTCAGAATCGCAGATTTCATTAGACGTGGTCTTCGATTCATGAGTTGATATAGGCCTAGGTATTTGTTTTCATAATCGTCTTTAAAATGGTTAGAGAAAATCACTGCAGTTGTGGTACACATTTTTATCCAATTTGCAGGACATTAAGCAGTTTTTAATTAAATTTACATCTTTGTGGAAATGAGAAAAGGAAACATTCTTATCTTCTGTAATATATTTTGTATTATTGCAAGTGGGAATATTGACATTTTGCTGTATAAAAGCAATATTTCTCGTAATAGTTTTTAAAGATTGGATCTTGTGACGTCATGAAGCTGTCAATATTCAATTATCAACATCAGATTGGGCAACAGTCAGTTTTCCTCTCGGACGGCGCTACCTGTATTCTTTATATCTTGATTACTATGAAGTTTGGGATATAATAAGTGATAAGATCATTTACACTAATCGTTTTTACGTACAAAATTTATTTCCTTTACCTTCCACGGAAATAAAATACGTATAAATTATATTTTAGCAGGAGGAACAACACATTTCAGGAACTCTTCCATGATCAAGTTGTGGGGGTGGCAGTCTCTTCGGTCTTTAGAGCTATAGCAACATAAGGCACGTGATAAATCATTCGGTCGAAAACGATGAGAAAGGAAAGAACATATTCATTTTGAAACACCCTGTATTTTCTAAATACTATCAGAGTCTTGAGGCTTCATAGTATATATTACGTTTAACTTACAGTTATACATAATACATCAAATGAAAAAGCAACTGAAACAGTTTTGTTGGTACACCTGTGGCATAACTCAAAGCGCGATTGGTTAAACGTCGTTGTACCCGAGCGCTGGATTGGCCTTAAGGGGACGAATGACAAAGCTTGTTTCGCATGGCCTCCACGATCACCCGATCTGACGCCGTGCGATTTTTACCTTTGGGGGTTCATAAAAAATATTGTGCATGTGCCTCCGCTACCAGCTGACCTATACCATCTTATTCTTTGATGTCTGAGAAACCGAATATTAATAAAAATTTGAACCAATGTTGAGTTTGCCCTTTGTATCCGCAACGCCTCAAATGCACTCCCGTAAAATCGCAGCTGAAACAAAATCAAAACATATGATACTCGATTAATACGATACGATTAAATAATCTAAAAGTTTGTTTTAGCTTGACTTTTTAAAGCCTTAAAAAAGCAGGTTTATAGGCAAGGAGGAGGCCACCATGTTTCAGAAACACACATCTGTAATCGATAAGCACTTATAACAAAGTGCCGTGTTTCCTTTATCTTTCGTGCCGTGCACTATCGTTCAGACAAACATTTGCGATGTCCGTTTGCAAAACTTTTGAGAAGAGCAGCATGCTTTTTAGAGGAGTAAGGGTCGAACTAATCGCAAGATGGAATTTTAGCACGGCATTTTTGAAGCAAATGTATTTTGAATAAACACTTAAGCGAGAAAATGACTTTGGCGAGGAAGCTCTGGGATCAAAAATAAAAAATTGTCTCTGAATACGAAAATAGCAGGCAACTGTCAATTTCATGTCCTTCTTTGCCATCCATACTACAAAGCGCAACTTAAAACACAACTTCTTGATAGTTCTGTCCACCTGAAATGGTGAGAACAAACCAAAAGATCTCTCGTCTGCTTTCGCCAAGACAAGAAATCTTATAGTATGAACGCGAAAATTGCGTATTTCATATTTCTATGAGAAGCATAGAAAACGACTTAGATGAAAGAATAGAAAGAAGTGAAGATAAATATTTAAAGGAGATGAGTAGGTAGGAATGATACAATACTTAGTAAATATTTTCCTGAAGACTTGAAGTAAATACAATAAATTAAAACTGAAAAACATTAATTTTTAACTTCAATATTTAATAATAACATAAAAATAATAATTAACCCAAAAATAAATGATCTTTTTCCAGTTTAATTTATAGATAGGAATATATTTAGAATAATAAATATGATGTCTGTTTGTGTATGTGTGTGAGAGCATTAAAAGGAAATGCAATGGTTATACTTTTCGATGCTTTGGGCATCTGGAATGAATAAGGTTGCCTAAACGAATCTACGATGATTGTGAAGATTAAATATGTGCGAAGGGGAAATAAGAAAAACATGTGATATGAAGTAAATGAGTATACCGGTATCTTTGGTTTTGAAAATAAATTTGAATTAACGGTCTTCCTTTATGAGAGTGAGTGTGATTGGGTTTGTGAAGGGGAATTGTGTGTAGAGAAAGAGATATTTGGCGCCATTTAGGCCAAGCCATACTGCTAATTACCCTCTTACGAGGATTATCACGTGATGTGTCAGATATCCTAACTTTAGTTATATAGGATGATTCTAAATTCCTACAACATTTTTTTCTTTCCATCTCCCAAAAATAAAAAGGTACAAATTTGAAATTTGTGTTAAAGAAATTTTTGTTCAAAACTTAAATTTTTATACATGATACAGAGTGGTCCAAAACCTACCTGGCAAGTTGAAAGTTACGTTGTACGGGACAAATAAGCACGGACATTTCAAACTAGGCTGATTACAGTGCATATGCACTGACTTTTTTAAAACAACATGTTCATGTATTAACATAAATCTCAATGATTTTGCGCGGTTGGATTGCAAAAATGCCCACCTCCTTCGTGAGAACGTTTGATTTAAAGGCCAGAATTTTACGCTCGATGCTGACTTTCTCGCCCAAGCCTTAAGATTCATCTTGTAGACCTTGTTCACTCCATGGAAGATATCTTATGTATTCAGGTCAAGTGAATACAGGGGATTATGTTTTAGTTGCCACATCTGTGCGAAATGTTCATGCAGCAACTAAAACAATATGCCTTTATGCCACTAACGTATCACGCAATTTTCAACCAATTACATTTAGTATTAACTGAGAAATTGACACACAAACTTAAAACTGATATACTAGCTGAGAAATTTATATACCTACTTTCTGCTACTACTACTTGGTAGGTAGGTTTTAGGACTTCCTGTAGATGGCATTATGCGGACGCAATCATCATATGACTCAATTCTACATGGAATTATGAAATAACTGAAAGAAGGAAAATTCTTTGACCACAAAAATACATTAGATACGAAATATGGTATTATATTGGTTTTCATGTGTTTATATTTAGAAGTTTCCTTTCTTCTATAGAGTTTAGTTTACAACAAAAAGCGTTTATTGCGGAGTGTTATTTTAAAACTAATTTTTTCATAAAGAAATTCAGGATTACAGGTAGTTAATGTACGGCATTGTGGCCACCTATAATACCTGTAAGGCCATAAAGTTTTTCCGCTGGTCTTATGTGTATGTAAAACAATCCAAAAACCGTCAATGATGAAATATAACATTCTCAAAATCTTTACATCGATCTCCTCCGATATGTTGAAACACGTTGCTGCAAATACTTGTGATCTTGTTTAGTTGGTGTTTGGCAAAGAATGGTTCCCGGTACCATATTTATTGTAAACCACACGGTGATGTATACAATAAGCCAAATACAGCGTCAATTTTATACTGATACTTTGTTTAAGAGATATAACAGGAAATATGGCCTGCAGGACTTTTTTAATTAGGACTTCCTATTTATTTATTTCCTACCATCAGACACTTTAATGGAAAGATGCTTGGGAGAGATTCATGGGAATCAGCCATTCAATACAAAGGAGAGAAGAGGCTATATGATTACAAAAATCTGGTTGCATGTTTATACAGTATTTTTCATTGTATTCTACCAGAAAATGCAAGCATTGGTTAATTCTCCTCAAGATCACTAGCTGGAGAGTAAGGTTTTAATGGAATGGTTTTCATATTGGAAGCAAAACTCACTAGTTGGATATGATATAGCTGCGTCTGCGTACCCACCAAGAGCATTTTAGGATTCAACAATGGATAACAACCAAATTAATTATTTCATCTGGAATCAGGATTTTTTTAAATTTTACGACAATGGTCAGTATTTACTCTGCTGATGCCTTTACTTAAATCTAAATGATAAAATTTTAATAATAAAGATAATTTACGAAAGAACAGGTTTGGAACGAATTCGGTACTTCACTTCGCCTATCTTAATATCTTAGTAATAAATCAAAGTGAAGCACACATAACACAATTAAAATCCTAAATACGCATTCCTTGCTGAATGATGACTGCTTAGCAGCTGAAATATGTATTCAAGATTCTTACCGTTTGTATTATTAAGAGGGTTTCTTCATATGTTATCCAAAGTCATTTGTTTTAATTTCAGTAGCAGATGTTCAGAAAGAAGATCGTAATTTATGGTTCCATCTCAAAATTTGCTTTCCATTTCTTTGTTATTAAATAACAACAAATGTCTCAGAACTACATACACACTTTGAGTATTTACAACACGATCTAAATTTAGATGCAACCAGAGGCCAGGGTGCTGAAGAATTACAAACTCTAAAAATCAATGCATACAGGGTGTTGTTAAATTTCATCACCAAAATGATAGAGGTGATGGAATATGCGATTCTAAGCAAAAATGTTCATATGAACATGGGTCCGAATTTGAACGATATCTGAGATATGAACAGAAATAAAAATGCCGCCACTAAGATCAACAAGTTAATAACCCACTTTCTACAACATCCAGGATGATGAAACTTGGAAGAAAAATAGGGTACATGAAATTGTGTCTACCGTTAAAATTTGATCGAATTCCAACAAGTAGTTTCCTAGTTACGTAGTCAACATCGTAATACGTGATGGTTAGTACTCACATGTGAGCACGTGTTACGACTTTGAGTGCGTATCTCGAAAACTACTCGTTAGAATTCGATCAAATTTTAAAGGTATACACAGTTTTATGTACACTGTTATTCTTCCAAGTTTCATCATCTACATTTTTAAGGATACTTTTAAGTTCCTTTAGCAAAATTTCATTGGCGTGAGGCCTGAGGAGGGATTCAATGCTGTGCAAGATAATCCCTGAGATCACGATGGTAGTAAAAAGCGCTCCAGGTTGCTGGAAATAAGCCCTCTTTTTCCCAAAGACTTCTCAGTATGTAATGGATTTCTACAGCAGTGTTCAAATGTGCATTTTCTGAGACATTCTATATCAATGGTTAAAGGCTAAAGTTGGTTCATTACTGTTGTGTATAATAAATAAAAAATTCAAAGAAAGAAGGATCTTTTTTTTTTCTACTAATTGTATTTTATTTCAATATTTATATATAATATAAAAAACAAATACATAATTTTGATATAAACATAAATTGCTCTTAACTACATGTACAATATAAAAATTTGTCGATGATTTGAAGAAGAGGATTTCCTCTTCTTTAGGATTTCGAAAATTTTACAGAATATATAACTAGTAATGGCTTGATAGTAGATTTCGCTTCGGTCGTTTTATGTTCTGTCGGGTGCTGTAAGGATTGAAAAAACATTTTTTAATTATCTTTGTTTTTCACTGTGTAAGGCAGAAAAATTTTCTTTAATTCTCAATTTGCGAAAATATAATTAAAAAAGTTTATAAAATTCGATGGAAACACTGCCAGGCTCCTTTTCTGCTACTACTTAACTGATTGCGCCATAGTAAGCTGAAGATAGTATTATTAATGCGTTTTATTATATGTAAGCAAATAGACTTTCAGTGCTGAACAATGAAACAAAAGCTAATAAGTTTTCTATTAATTTATTTAATTATATATAATTTTATTTTTGAGAATATTTTATTAATTAATGCTATAACAGAACTAAGCAGTTTCGACTTTAAAAAAAGTAGTTTATCACAATATAATTTAAATTATAAATACTTGTTCACATCATGCGTTTTTGACGCGAATCATATGATAAAATACAGATAAAGAAAAGATCGAAATACAATTTGTGCGTTTTTCTTGAAGCAAGTTGAGGGACAAATTCTTTGTCCTCCTCTCATATTACTCTTCGATTATTATTCCATGAGACTCGATCTTAAAACGCATAATGAAAACAGGACGTTACGAAATATCTAATATTGTTTTATGGAGCTATATGATGATTGATAAGAAGTGCGACTGCGTATGTCACTGACGCCATCTGCCTTTCGTTCAGTGGCTGTGTTTGAATGGGAGAACTGAATTTTACCGAGTCCATTATCTCTTTCTGCGGCTGCATTTGCATGAGAGAATTCAAGTTTGTTGAAATCAGCCCTACCTATTTTAATGAAGGGAAGTTCTACTTCTGAAAATATAATAATAATAACAATAAAAAATAGTAAATTTAAATTAATTTGAAGGTTATTAAAGAACAGTATTATTTAACCATAAAGATTGGCACTTCTCCTGTAACTTCATTATTTTGAATCCTTAAAGAAGTATTTATAATTTTTACATAACATTTTTATGAAATCTAAATATTAAGAATATTAAGGACTAAACTAAACTATCGATTCTTCTTTATTAGCCCTTGATCTATAATTTTACTAATGTTTCCTTCCATTACGTTTCGCTTATCACTAATAATAGTTTTCAGACGATTGTATGTTGTATTTAGAATTTTGAACATTACCTTGACTTGCTTTATTTTCAGATCCTTCTGCGTAATAGACTAAATATAAAATAAGATGTTTATTTTACCTCATTAGTCATTCTTACAGTTACCAAATATTAAAACCTAATATGAAAACAAATTCAGGAGAAGAATGTTTTCTTTACCTCCACCGTGAGAATATGGGTCATACCAATATGGTGGCGACTCTAAGTAGCATATAAAAATAAAAGAATGTAATACGTATTTTAGAACAGATTCAAGAATTATAAATAGAATTAAATGGCCTTCCACTTACGTGGATGTACTCCAAATGCTGCTACATTGAAACGTGCACTCTTTAATGAATCTGGCGCACTGCCATCTGTGAATAAGATGAATTATGGATTAATTGAGAAAAAAAGGTGGTTTTACGACTTCGGATATTCAGGACGCTCGATTTTATCATTCCAACTTAAGGATTACTTCACCTGCTACTGGTTCTAAGTTCTGAGATTGAGATTCACCGTTCTTGGTTGCGCTTTCAGCATACTGGAGCTGAGGTCCAGGAGATGCACTTGCTTCAGCTGCCTGGATTACTGCAGAATAGAATTAAATGAATATGTATTTGCTTTGGATCCTTTCGTAACGTTAAAAATCGTCGTCAATAGTCAGTCCCTAACCTGATTCAGGTGAAATTGATTCTTCTCTCCGTTCACCTTCAGTGATGATTTCCCTCCGTTCACCTTCAGAGACGACTTCTCTCTGTTCACCTTCTTGGATCTCCCTCCGTTCACCTTCTGGGATTACTTCTCTACGTTCACCTTCTGGGATTACTTCTCTACGTTCACCTTCTTGGACTTCTTGGATTACTTCTCTCTGTTCACCTTCTGGGATTCCTTCTCTCCTTTCACTTTCTTGGTATTCTTCCTTCCTTTGAACGTCTTCAGATTTTCCTAATTAAGTTTTGAAAACAACATTAAATATTTGATCGTTTAATGGTCGGTTTGATTTATAGTAACGATTATTAATAAACTATCCTAATTACCGAGTTTCTTAGGCTTTGCAACATCTGAAAAAGCAAAACCTGCAATAAAGGAAACTCAAACATTAGACATTGGAAAAGAAGGATCGCCATTAAGATCTGTAACTTGTTGTATTTAGTACCTTCATCGAAAGGATTATCGCTCATTCCTGCGAACGGCATTACTGGATGTGCGCCACCAACGTAAGGATGAAAATATGGAGCCTGAGGATAAGCTGGGGCCCAGTGATAAGGAGCTACGGGAGCTAAAAAGACACAGAACTATCTATTAAAAAGTAAAAACCATAATTCTTAATATTAAAATTCTATTGCAAACTACCTTACCTTGCATAACTGGCGTCATTAATGCTGGCGCCCAAGGGTCGAAATCTAAGTTCGTAATTCAAGCATCATTAGCAAAAGAGAATAATTTAAAATCCAAGCTTACATATTATATAACTCGTTAATTGAATACATACTGTCGATTAGTGATTCTAATTTTGCTCCTGCCTCATTTAAATTATCTCGAACAACTGGGTGGCCCGCATAATATGGATGATGATAGAACCCTAAACAGTTAGTATCGACTTCATTAAGGTTTGAAATAAACTCTCTTTATCTTTGGCTTAATAGATAAAAAATTGAAATGCTTTAAAATTTCTTTAAACTAAATAAGAAATATATTTAAGACTTACCTGATGTTTCTAATATATTACATAAGCTAATTGTCAATAAGATCATAGGATATGTCAGAGCCATTGTTTTTAAATATTTTCTGTGGAAAGAGCGGTATATAGCGATGTTCAAAGAGGATTGAGATGAAGCAATTTAAAAAGCTACTCTTAATGCTTTCGATCGAAAATATTTTTGATTCTTTCCTAAGCAATTTGGTTTTATGCTTTTAAGCTTCTATGAAATATTAAGCTTTGTTATTGAAGCATTTTCAAGGCTTCACCTACCTACGTAAGGAGCGGTTTTTCAAGGAGTGGCTCTTTCTTAAAATGTTGGCGACCACTCTACGTAAAACTGCTTATATTCCTTAAATTCATTCTTCAACGTCCGGAAATCGAGATGTTTATGTCTATTTTTTTTTTTATTCAGTAATATTTTATTGGATTTACAGCCAATGTCCGTGATTTGGAATGGGAGCGGATCAGATTTCGATGATGAAGAAGAAAGAGTTCAATTTCAATTAAAAAAGGCTATCTTAAACCCCAAATTTCTTAATCACCATTAGTTAGTATATGATCTTCTTGATTTTAACACTAACGAGCTTCTAATTATCAACAGACGGTTTCTTTTACAACTATTTGACCTCAATGGCGAAAGCAATTAATTAAATCGTACGAAGTGAATAATACTCTCCATGATGCATGTAGCTGGGGTTTTTTATTTTTAATAAATTAAAACTCAAGATTACACTTAGAATCGAGATATTTGGAAAAGCGTAATTTATTACTAACAGAGAAAATGTATAATGAGCGTACCCTAACGATTTAATAATACGAATATCTAGAAAATTCCTAGAACTTGTATTTGGTATTTTATATAAATTTCAAGCATTTCAATTTATTAAATTGGTTTTTATTGGCTTTTTTTTAATGTTGTCAGAAGTTATCAACAGCGTATCATTTTTCATGGTTATGTGTAGTTTTATTTTACTCTTACTAAAACCAGACACGCGAAGGTAAATCTCTTAAAATTAAACAAACTTCTCGAATTTCTAAGTATGAGCCATCACTTCATAATTTTTTAATGATAAATAAGAAGCAATTTATTGTATTTCTTATTTAAGTTATACAAGAACTTTTTTTGGCTTATTACCAAATAACAAGATGAAGTCTACGGAGGAAAGGAACGAGTAAAGCGTGCAGGTTTCTAAGATTGTATTCTAAAACCTTTTTCCTAGATTTTTGAAAGAAACTCTTGCTGCAGATGTTTGTTAAGACATTGATACTTTTGATTAAATGTTGTTAAGAGTCACAATTCGAATACAATGAAACTTGTAAAACAATGAAAGAAGTAAAATAAATAAAGTTATTAGATCGCTTTCTATATTGGTATTATATTGGATCTTCTTACCATTGTGATATTCTGAATTTACTATATTAGTTGAATTACGTGAACACAGAAAAATACTATAAAGTGAATTAGAGCTTCTCACTTTATAGTTAATACCATTACACAGCTTTCCTTATTGTTTTGTTTACTAATATCCTTATTAGTAAGGTGTTGAGCTACCATGTGTCCTTCGTTGATACTTTCTTACAACTATTGAATAATATCTAGTGGAGCGTATCATGCTTCAATGAAAACGTTTGCTTTAGAGATTTTGGAAGAGAGAATCTGCTTCTCAATTTGCTCTCCTACGGTTAAATTCGTGATTATATTGGATGGAGAAGATGATGACTGTCATTTAATTGCTCTTCAAGTTAAGGCTAAACTGTACGTATGAGCCCTTTATCTTCTTGAGAAATAGTATTACGATTGGGATTGGTTTTATGTGGTGGATGAGGCAAGAGACAGTAGAAAATGTTCTTTAAAGGAGATTATGATTTCAAAAAAGTTTGGGAAACACTGCCCTAAAAGGTCCACGCTTCTTGAGTCGAATACCACAATATGACGCCGATCATCCATATGTGACAGTCTGTATTGAGGATTCTTCTAGAACTAAATTAAAATCATTATTCCAGGTTTTAAGAACATGCCACTAACTCGTCTCAGGAGTTATTTATAATTAAATGTTTTGCTATTGCAACTTTAAAAGGTCCCATTTTTGATTTTATAGACCTGTATCTTCTCGAGGGAACCCTAAAACTGAGCTACTAAACTCTGTTTAGCGCCAACCGACCCCACAGTTTACCTAATACTACACGAACTAGCAGATCCAATAAGCTCACTTCAAAACCTGAAACAAAAGATTTTGTACATCGGCGGAAAGTAAAAAAGATGCTTTAGTGTTCAACTTTTTTATCCTGTTACTATTTTATATTGGATTATTCTGTGTTAAATGCATTTTTATTAGTAGAAATTTTTAATATTTTATTGACAAACTTTTAATACTTAATTCTTAATTTTTTCATGGAATTCTCTTTTTTATCTTGGTAGATCAGGTTTTGCCACTACCCTAACTCACTAAGTTCCCTGTGCCTTTCAGCCTTAACAAAAAAGGAGGCTATTGCCTCAGGTAAACTGTGGGGTCGGTTGGTATTAAACAGAGTACATTGGGTTATAGATGCTCCTATTAAATATGCAACTACGATCTGCCCTGCTAAAGAAGAAGGGTGATTATGAATCCTTGAGGTGTTCTGTGGAGGAGATTGCTCTTTGGGGAAAAAATAGGAAAAACGTAATTTGAAAATTGTTTATTGTTAGAAAGACTTAGACAAGAAAATGGATCATGGAAATTCAACAGTGAATTGCTTTTTCCAAGCGAAGGAGCAAGTGCTGGAGGCATTCAATGAGGGCGTTTCTGCTATGGACAGCATCTTAAACAGCCAAACTGAGGCATTCTGCTGCCTCCAGCAGCTGATCCATTGCTTGGAAAATTGTCAAATTATCTGGCGTCTATATAGAGAAGGACTAATCTGCCCACCAAATTTCGTATGTCTGGCTATGTTTTCACGGTACGATTTCAGATTGTTGGCATCTTACGTTTGCTTATTTATATAGGTTTTCTGGCTTTGAAGGATCCTTGCAGGTCATGCCTAAACATGCAAAGGGATCATATTGAAATTAACTGAATATATTCATATTGTGTGATTGTAATCAGGTAATTGTTTATCCTGCGTTAAAACAAGTTTATGCAATAAATATAGGCCTATAGAAGCTTTATTGTTACCTACTATATTCGCAGAGTTAAGGCCGAAGGTGTTAAGAATGAATCTCATATCTTTTTAACAAAAAAGTAATTATGTAATGAAACTTTTCATTTTTTGTTTCATTTAGCATAATTTCCATTGCTTCATAATGCATAACTTCATTTGTGCGTAATCTTATGTAACACAAATAGATGAGTACTTGAAAATACGAATTTCCTATTGATAAAATTGACGTGGTTATAACCAATTTACTAAGAATCATTAATCTTTGGTCCTAAATTAATTAAGCGGCGTTTTTTTCAATTTTAATATCTTTTGATGAAAGTGAAATTTTCCTGAAAGAATCTTATGATTAAAATTTATTAGTAATTGTTAATTACGATTATAATTATCAATACTGTCTTAATAGTTAAATTCTGTAATTTTTGCCTATAGTTCAATGTCTATCGAATTTACAATTAATAAAATACGAGAAGAATGGTTTAATTTTCGGAAAATAATTTAATAGTACATATTAGCATAATTAAACAAAGTAATTAGCAAAAATTCAGGATTTTTTATCTGTTTAAGCTTTAATTAATGTTAATTACAGTTTTTCTGAGCATTTTTTGAATGTTTTGATTATGATTAGGGCAGAGTCCGTTTAGCATTTCGTTAAAGAACAAAAGATAAATCATTATTATTACTGTATTTTTATTGCATTTTTATCTTTTATACAAAAATTAATTTTATAATAAATCATATTCGACAGATCCATATTTTCTCTCCTGTAACATGATCCTACAATTTTGAAATTCGCAATTTCTATAAACAAACACGTTACAGGTTCTATATTTCTATATATGTATAGATTCGAACTTTAACTTTTCTTCAGTTTAGATTTTTGATGAAAAATTGAGATCACTAGCATAAAAAAAGAAAACTTTTTACTGGTGAATAGCTTAAAAAGGAGAAAAAAATTTCATTAAGGTTTTGGAAACTTTGAATTGACAAAGGCCATTAATCCTTTTTCATTGAGAAAAATGAAAATCTATAAATTAAGAAGGGAGGAAAGAAGCGAGGTTATTATTTCTTTATGGTAAGACAGTAAATTTTTACAGAAGGAAAATCAAGAGGATTTTCCCAATTTTTCTAGGGCGACACGTCAATATCGACGCTAATTTGGCGAAATGCTAAGTTTATAAACGATTTCAACGATTTCATGGTAGCTATTTTATTGGCATAGTGGTGATGAAGTTTGATTATATAAAACTAACATTTGTGGGTCATTGTGTTTTAAAGAAAAATCTGTGACGGGAGTTTTCTGGATACACCATATTTTCGCGTAAATAACCCGCGAACGAGGAAAACCCGCATCCCTGAATAACTCGTGAAAATTTCGTTTTTATGCAAAAAAAAAATAATAAAAAAAAATTTAAGGCAAGCACCCTTGTATTCCCCGCACCCTGGTATTCCCTCACGATAATATACTGAAATAACAATATTTCATTTCCCGTCATCAAAAACCAATACGAAAGTAACTTCTCAAAAAGATGACAACTTCAAAACTGCTTCGATCTGACGAAGTTACATTCTGTTCCTGATGAATTTCAAACGAAATTACGTATTATTTACATCACAGTACTTTAGTTATAGAGTACATACAATGTACAGTTCATTATACAGTACATTAATTCACTTTTTATTTGAATTACCCGTCGCCAACAACTAATACGAAAGTGACTTCTGAAAAAGAAGTCCGTTCCTGCTTATTTATATTATTTATTGTTGTTTTATAATTATCGAAGATGGAACAAGCAAGATAGGGGTAGGTAAAATTTTTTACTTAAATCTTAAATGATCGAGTCAAATTATTTTGAAAAATTTTTTGCCAAGGGAAGGTTTTAGATAGTTGCTTTCGTTTTTCTAATAAACTATATTAATTAATTTTTTTAAGTACATGTAATAATCTTCCCTTTAAAGCTCTGGATTACTGAACTAAAATTAAGCAAAAACTGTGGAATTGAACAACCAAAGAGGGAATTGGAAGTTCTCCCTTTTTGGTCTGGATTACTAGTCTCGTGGACTGGTGCCAAGTTTGCTTTGTATAGTCTATCATGACGGCTAGAGCGGTCGGGAAAGCTCAAACTCCACCGTAGTTGTAAAAAAAAAAAAAAAAAAAAATTAAAACCCGAACCCACCTAAATTCCCGCACCTCTTTTCTTCGGTTGTAGAAACTGTATACTACACGGGTTATTGACGCGAAAATACAGTACTTGAAGATTTGCTCACAAGATTTGCCGGCTTGTTGACCGAGAGCGCTGAGGCGCAGGTCTTATTGCTCTCGCAACTAGCAAGTCACGGGTTCGAATCCCGCTTGAGGCATGGATGTTTGTGATTGTCCTTTATTATAAAAAGAAAACCCCGTGTTGGGCTTCGGCCTGTTGGGGGACAACCCGCGGGTTGTTTAGATTCATAAATATAAATATAAATATAAATAATGCTGACTTTTAACAGAGATAGTGCTTCGCCAAATCTCCACCATCATGTTCGTGACTACTTAATTCAAAGCAATCTTTTGGTTGATGGGCGCGTCAATATTTGCAATCAGCAATCATTTGTAAATACCCTTTAGCATACATATACAAAAAATTGGCATGTACAGGCCATGTAAAGTAATAATTTTGAAATTACAGGTCACATACCGGCAAAGTAATGTCAATGCATAAAACCCTCCTAAATCGGCCATCAGCGTCACAATGGAGTAGCCCGATCATCTTGGATAAATATGATCATTATGGGTTCAGCATAGCCATATACTGTGACCAGGGAGATATATATTATATATCTATTAGTATGAGATAGATATTATATATCTATTAATAAAAGGAGAATCTGGTGCTCGCAGCGAGACCCCTAATGGTGATGTTTCCCAGATCTTGAAGTGCACGTGTGATAATTAATTTAATTTTGTAGAAATAATTTTATAAGCAAATTAACAATAACAAACACACTAATATGCACAATACAGAGTCGAGTCGCATTATTATGACCACCAGCTAATATCCCGTATAACCGCTTTTAGCGGCACGGACAGCAGCTAGACGGTCTGGGAGTGAGTCAATAAGATTCTGGTAGCTGTTACCATGCAGACTGTAAAGCATCCAATACCTGCTGAAGGGTACGCGGTGGCTGTTGCATAGTACGCACATGACGATCGAAGTGATCCCAAAGATTCTCGATTGGGTTGAGGTCTGGGGAATTAAGGGGCCAGGGTAGTACTTGGAACTTTTGGTCGTGTTCCTGAAACCACCCCCAAACAATTGCAGCCGTAATACACGTCGCATTGTCTTGCTGGAACGTGCCATCCCCCTCTGGGCAGTCGCCATGTATGGGTGTACTTGATCTGCAATTATGGATAAAAAACCAATTTCGGTTGAGAGTGGCTTCCACAGGTATCAGTGGCCCAGACAATGCCATGAGAACACTCCCCACACCATGATGCTGCCGTCATCAGCCTGGATTCGCCCAATAATGGTTGCAGGATGCTTGTTCTCGGAGGTTTCTTGCCTCACCCGCCAACGGCCGTCACTTCTGTGGAGCAGAAATTGTGACTCATCGGAGAAGGTAACTTTTTCCAGTCAGAAGTGATCCAGTTTCTGTACTGTTGGGCAAATTGAAGCCGTTTTTGGCGATGAACCTTCGTCAGCATGGGTGCGGTGACCATCAGTCTGCTGCGGAGGCCCTCTGTACTGTGTTTTAGAAACATGTCTGGTAGCACCCTCGTTGGTTTGAGCGGTAAGTTGGTCCACTGTAGCTTTTTGGTTGGCCTTCACACACCTTCGCAGCCGATGTTCACCTCTCTCATCAATGGCACGTGGTGCTCCACAGTTCCCATACTGTTTATTCTGAACGGTCCCATTTTCCCAGTTTTGGTTTACTTTAATTACACCAGCACGAGAACAGTTCACAAACTGCGCGGTTTCCGAAATACTGCCACCCTTGGCCCGAAAGCCGATTATCATACCCTTTTCCAGATCTGATAAATCACGTTTCTTACCCATTGCAGCAATGAGTGATATGTTGTTAACATAGTGGAAACCTACCTTATATAGTCACTTAACCAATTCTCAACACGTGACATAGTTCCTCGGCTGGGCAACCCCGAAGACAAACGTAGAGGGTAGTCATCATAATGTGACTCGACCCTGTATTAGAGAAACCATCCTAGACCCTTCTATTGCTCGAATAACATCTTGTATACGCTATGGCATCGACTCTATCAGTGCCAGAATGTTCCCGGAATAGTGCCAGCCAGTTTTTGAACTAATATCGAACTTTTTTCTTAGACATTGGTAACGATTAACGGCTCTAATTTATTAGCAGTTCATTCCAGTAGCACACAGTGTTTATATGCAACATAGAAAATTTGTATATCCTCTTAACACTGCGGAGGTGGTACGCAGTCTCAGGGACCGCATCACTACATTTTCGTGAATTTAAAAGAAATAAATGACCACTTCTGTATTTGTTCCATTTTGGACCCTTCTAGAAGTCTGTGTGCCTGAATCCGTGATTCCGTGCATATTGTGGCATATAACAGGACATGCGGTCTCAAGGACCGCGCGATATCAACTTCGCTATTAAAAAATTTTGATGGAAAAGTCATTTACTTTACTTTTTTTTAACCGACTTCAAAGAAGGAGGTATCAATTCGATGCGTATGTATGTAATATTGTTGGAATTGCACACTATTCATATATGTTAGTGTATGTGGGCTTCTAAACAAGTATGCCAAATTTCATAAGTGTGTGTATGTATGTATGTATGTCCACCTACTTCTCAGAAACTAGAAATCGAATTGCAATAATTCTTTTTTATTGGATTAAGTATCTTTCAATTTAGGGAAAAATCCAAGTTTCATCAAAATCGGTTCAGTAGTTCTCAAGATAAGGACTGATATAACTAGGCGATAGTGAAAGTTTCATTAAAGTCGGATTTATTATACTCTGTTTAATCTTGTTTTAATTATTTTTTACCTAAACCTTTTCTCCAGTAAATTCCCAACTTATGTTTAGTTTACGAATATTTTCTTATTTAGAAACTTTTATTTGAAAACAAATATTTGGAGAAATTGCATTATGCAAAGAATTCAAGAATACTGTTTCTGAATTTCAGAAGCAATAAAACATTTCTATAAATATAAATTCATATACATTTAACTTCTGTTTACGTATATTAGCTTAGAATAATTTTAAATATTCAGAAACATTATTTTTTTAGTTATTTTGTAATAAAAATGTAGCATTTTTTTGTCTTTCATTTTTTAATTGTTTTCTTTTATATACAAAGGTATGTATGTATGAAGGTTAAATATAGTGCAAACTATAAATGGCTTTCATGATCTATTCATGTCTAATTTTGAGGAAGAAAGAAAAGGTTTTAAATTTCTTTAGAAAAATTCTATTTTTTAGATAATATTGAAAGATTTTTTGAGGTTTTGAACATTAAAAAAAATGGTTTAAAAATGTTGTCTCAGAGAGTGGGCGCTGCAAACACCCACGCCACCTCTGAAGTGTTAAGAGGGTCCATATGATATCTAAACATCCATCTAAGATTAGAGTGCCGAGCTGATTGGACGAGCCATGACCTCATGCCGTCTAAGCTGCAACCTGATCATACGATTCGGAGGATCTCTGCCATGTACCATGATCTAGGTATACTGTTTGCTACCATTGAATGCGTTGTATGTTAATTAAGCCTCTGGTGACGTCCGTTGGTAGTGCATGATCATCGGCTACATTCTAAGGCTGGTATGGCGTCCTATTCTAAGGCTGGTAGTGTGTATAATCATCGGTTACAGTTTTCTCCTTGAGTGTTGTATGTCTGTCGTTGCTTAACCTTATACAGTTATCTTCGATATCCTAGATTTAGACGTAGCTGGCCCATCTTCCTTCCGCCTCATATAAGTCTTCTATTACATTACTTAAGGTCCTCATTTGGAAGCACTTGCAGGAAATTTATTTATCATATATCTCGTCTTAATAGAACGCACTCAGCGCAATTGCTAATTAAGTTGTTTTTTTCTTACCATTCAGTAAATACAAAGGGGTAATACAACTTTGAATAATAATAATAATAATAATAATAATAATAATAATAATATTAAAAATCCGTAACAAATTTTTATCTGAAACTTTAAATACCTGGATTGCCAAGGAAATAGCTCTTCCACTCTCAGAAGTTTTAGATTATGTTTTTGCCAAATAAATACACAATGGTTTAAAGTAGAAGGGGGAGAAAGGATTGCAAAAGATCAGCTTTTCTATCAATGAGTAGTCAGATTTGCTAAATTAAAAAATGACTTTAAGAAATGGGATAAATTGAAAATGCAGGTAAGGATTTCATTGATCTGATTACGAATGTGCAATCCGTTTCTCGATATTTCAAACTGTTTCGATTTTTTTTTAAATATATGTTTATATTTGACTTTTCCTCCACAAGTATTTAAGAGGACAAAATATTAATTTTATATTAAAGAAACTTGATGCCCTCACTGGCTTTTACTTAAATTACAAACATTACATCTGGTATCAGTCGATTCAGGAAACATTAGTAATGATTTGTTTTAATTATAAATTTGATATTAAATATCAGGTAAATGAGCTGACGTTATATCAAATGAAGAATTAATAACTTATAAAAGCTGACCGATCTCGGTAACCACAAGGCTAAGCCGAATGCTCTCGCTTACTCAGACAATGACTAATGCAATCGAGTGCTCTCATGGATATTACAAAATAATCTCGGTATTACCATTGCAGATATAATACGACACTATATCAGATATTTTCAAGACTTTGGAATTTCCGGTAATTTCTGGGGATTGATTGTTAATGATTGACACCAGTCTCACCTTTCTAAGAATTACCATTTTCGGGATATAGATTAGGACTAAATTTTGGCCAAAAAGTATTCAGATACGAACTCGGAGTAAAATTTCACATCCTCGTCGTATCATATGTTGATTATCTCGGACTTTTTTCTGAATATCGAATTTCAAATCACGCTGAAAGGATTTGTAAATTTGCTATATTAAATATTGGCGATTAATGCTTCAGGATCTGTTATATTATAATCTATTATCTTTGAAAATAAACTGCTTTTTTTTAACTAATTTCGAAAGCTCTTGAAAATAAGCTAATTAAGAGGTTCCATAGAGCAGGCTGGAAGAATCCGTGTTGATAGCTAGGCGAAAGTAAAGTTAACATCAATTCCACTTTAAGAAACAGAAGGGACACCAAAGCACAGCAAAAACATAGAAGAGAGTTACGTACTTTAATTCTATACCCGATTTTAGACCGCATATTAAGAAACACTGCTTTAAAGCCTGAATTCCCCTTGTTCGTTCTAATTTGCATCACAATAAAACTTTGGCTTGAAGTCAAACATTTGCGTGTTTGTTTAATATACAGTTCTGTTACTGTAGCTGAAATCGAGTATAAAATTCAGGTATGTAAGTTTTTTTCATGTTTCTGCTGTGTTTTGGTCTCCTTTTATGTGTCTTTAAGTAGAACTGATGTGATTCCCTTACACTCCCATGTTAATTTCATTTTGGTCTGCACGCTCTCTGCTGCTAGGATTTTCAGGTATTATTACGTCAGTCCTTCTCTATCATCTTGTGTTACCATATATTTCTTGCATTCGTGTTTCTACCAATTATCTAGATCGATTATTCTCTGCTGTCTAATTTTTAATATTTTTTAACTGAATAAGTAACAATTTGTTCTCACAAATCATTTAGGGTATGAGTGTAAAAAGTTGAGAAATTATGATGATTGGCCAGTATCGAGAGAGGGAAAGAAAATTCGTTTATTTTTGTGTTTTAAAAATAATCTGATGGCTTTGGATGCGAATGCAGGAAACGATTTGCGATCGCAAGCAATCTGAACTTCGTATATGCGAATCAAATGCAGTGCAAAAGGCAAATTCCACCCTTAAAATCTATTCTTAAGCAATTACGTTATACTGGCAACCTTTCTGGGTCATAAAGTGGCTGCTTTATAAGGATCCTGGTACGCGGAAAGAAAAGTTTTTTTTTAAGAAAATCTTCAGAATGGCTAAGAAGAACGGAGAAATATGAGGAGAGTGTTTGTTCAATTCCTTTTATTTCTAATAATGGGCGAATGTATAATTTCTCCTTAGCGTAGAAATTATTTTCATAGCATTAAATACCTTTCCAATATGTTCTTTCCTAATAAATGTATAGCTGTTTCTTAAACTAATTTTTATAATTTCTTCATAATAAAATACGAACTAAATGAAATTTCAACATAACGCATCTGAAACTATGCGCTCCAAATAAACGAGATCTGGGTCATTATGCCACGTGACCAGTTCTTGAATAATGGAAAATGTTTAGATCACAAATATGAATAAAGCATTTGGACGTAATCTAAACAAAATCTATCGATGCTCTGATTGGCTGAAAAACATTGTAATCTCAAAACCTTTGTACTTTCTGTAAATATTATTCTCATTTTTAATTATGATTTTTAATGAGTATTATACTTATCCAAAGAGTGCTATGTATATTCAAGATTATCCTTTAACATTACAACAGTGGTCATCTCATATTGTGATATGAATTATTAATTTCAAAACATTACAGATTAAAATATTTTTTAACTAAATGCATCATGTACAAATATCAAAAAGAATGAGAGTGGCGTATTGTAAAAGTTTTATTTTATTTTTATTTAAAAGTTGGAAACAAATATACGCAGTTGCCGGGTCGGAAATTAATTTATTACATCTAATATTACAGTTTCATATACATTAAATTTATTACAAAATATTACACTTCATAACCGTTCATTGGATGATAAATAATGATATAGTTCGCTCTTGACGTGGGATAAATACATTGCTTTCCAAGCAATCTGTTCGTTATTGACATTCTTCATGTCAGCGTTTATATCTGGGTGGGTTAAGTCCGTTAGAAACGTTATACTTCTTCTGGACCTCTATAATTTCTATTTCCGTAGCCACGGGTGGAAAGGACTACCGTTGTGAGCAGCATGGTCAGATCCGTCGGAGAGAATGCTTAGTCGTCCGTTGTGAAAAAGGACTGGAAATAAAGTTATTTAATTTTTTATAATTGAAAAATAGGAATTCTACTAAAAATCAGTTTCACTAATATAGTTACGTTTATATCTCCTTCCTCGGTAAATGTAACCTCCTCTTGGCGCACTGGGTGCCGGTGCAGCATGTGGAACGTGGGCTACCATATGTCCATAATGAGGATATCCATAATGAGGATATCCATAATGACCATATCCACCGTAATGAGGCGTACCTTGAATAGAAAAAAATGATTTTTAAGGTTCTCGTTTTACGATTAAATTCATTCGGTATATGTATAGAATTATGAAAATAGTATATTTACAGGAGAAAAGCATCTATTGTAGCTAATTGCTCCTGGCTCTTATAGTTACTAGTGTTATTTTGTGATTTGCTTTGTAATCTGCCTTCGTTAAGGCAAACAATTCAGGTATTTTTTTTTCTGTATGTGTAAGAGCAGTTAGCCCGCAGTATCTTTAAAAGTTAATTTGTTTATAGGATTACAGAAAAAGATAACATTTCTAACGTATAATAATTGTAGAAGGATACTAAACCCTGCAAATAAAAATTACTCGAAAAAAGCAGAATATACAAATTTTTATGCAATTTATGTCATTACTTCGAGAAAAGTCCATGAAAGAACATAAGCATTCTCTTATCTACGAAGGGATATAAAATAACGCCATTTATTTTTTAACGGAGGAAATATGGTCGCTGTGTAAAAGTTAAGATAGTCAAAGAAGAAGGCTGAGTACATGCATAGACATTGCATAACAAGAATTGTTTCTGCGCATGCGCACTACGTGCTACCAGTTGTTTTACAAATGGCCGCAGCTATCACATCGTCTACAGTGGAAGAATAGCGAGCTGTTATAAGGTTTTTTTTTGTAAAAGGTAAGAAACCCGCTGAAATTCATGGGGAAATGGTAGAATTTTACGTTGCCGAATGTCTGGACTATTCCAATGTATGCAAATGGTGTAAAATGTTTCTGAAGGAAGAGCTTGCCGATAGACAGCGTTCTGGCGGTTTACATTAGCGGCAATACCAGCCATTATCGAGGACATTAACAACACAATCAGAGAAAACCGTCTCATTTCCTTGAAAGAAGTGAGTGAAACATTTCACATATCCTATGGATCTGCATGAGAAGCTTGGATACCGCAAAGTCTGTTCGCGTTGGATTCCAAAAAGTCTCACAACATAATGGCGTGCAGTCTGCAACATATCCAGCGAAAAAACCAGGAGGAAAATGTGTTTGATTGGCAATGTCACAGGAAAAAGTCCCGGGTCTTGAACGGCACACCTGCGCTTAAAACTGCAAGCATTGTGTGAAAACATCCACATTCTCCGTTTCTCAGTTTCTCCTTCAGCTAGAAAGATTACGTTTACAGTTTTTTCGGATATGCAAGGCATGCTATTCGCAAAGTTCCTGCCTCGTGGGTCAACCGTCAACGCCGCTACCTATTGTGAAACATTAAGTAAATTGCGACGTGCTATTTGGGATAAGTGACCAGAAAGACGAAACGATGTTCGACTTCTTCATGACAACTCGCATCCGTATATCACCATTTTCGTCAACGCAAGAGTGGTTCGTTTCGGTTGGGAGGTTCTGAACCACCTAGCCAACAGTCCGGACCTAGCGCCCTTGGACTACCACCTCTTTGGTCCTATGAAGATGTTTCTGGGTGGTAAAAGGTTTTAGACTGACGAGAAACTCAAATCTACTGTGCACCATTGCTTGTATTCACAGCCGACGGAGTTCAATGAGCGGGGTATTCTGAAACTAGAGCAACGTTGTGACAAATGCCTAAATCGTCAAAATGCCTATGTGGAAAAGTAGATAAAGACGTGTAATTTCAACTTCACTTACAAGGGAACCCCAAATAGCCTTTTTTTTGCGCGCAAGCACACCGTGGAACCGATAGCGTTGCGCGGCAGTGAAGCGCTCCGGAAGTGCGCAGAGTTCAACAAACATGGCGGAAAGAGGGGAAGCAAACTTGTTAGCGGCGATCGCCAAAGAAATGCAGTTAGAACTCTGTTATTAAGCATAAAACCTTAATTTTGCTGTACAATTATTCGTCTCGAAATAATTTATAAGATGAGGTAGGCATCCATGAATACTATTTTTATTTAAAATTATAAAGCACCGCGATACATACCCCCTCACCAACGCAACGTATTACTCGACGTTGCACATGAAGCCAGACCCGTGTTTGATTATCGACTTACTTAATAAAATGAAATAATAAATTAAGGAAATGGTTTTTAATTACTATATACATTTTGTACCGAAAGGCAATTAGCTAATTGTAGTAATCTATTTTTAAAAACTACATTTGTTTAGAAACTTGAGAAGCCATTCAGTTGCCGTCTGCTGCTGTCTATTTCATCTGAAGTGGATTCCTGCTTATTGCTGTGAGTAGTGGAAGAAAGAAGTTCCGTTATGCGCATTAATACACCGCTTTAACAATGGAGTGCTTGTATGAATATGTGTGCTCAAATTTTTTCGTTTTCATGGTTTATTTTGAAAGAAACAAAATTTCGCACTCTCTTATTTTGCAAGCATCTATTGTACCTTCAATTGAGTAACATATTTCAATTTGGTGGAAATCTGTTGCATACATTTTCGAGGGATTCCCTTGTTAGTCGTTTACCTGTATGTTTTGTAATTTTCTCTGAAAAAAACAAATGACATTACTTTCTGATATCTCCTCGTACATTCGCACATCAGCTAAAAGCCAAAATTCCAGTTTCGTAAGATGATAAAATTATGAACTCACTCAAATTTCTACGAGACTATAATAAGATAAACACGATGGAGAATATGATATATTTAAACAATAACGCAAATAACATATTGAAATTATTAACAACTAATTAATCAACAGTTAATACAAAGGGGGAAATCGACAACTGTTAAGATTCTCGGAATTTTGTTTGATTCCAGCCTTAAGTTTAATGAATTTGTCCATCAGTTGATTATTATGTTACACCGCAAAATATATTTGACTAAAAGGTTACGGACAATCTTGAATAAGAAACAACTTGTGCAGTTTTTAAAAGCTGTAATTGTGAAAAAACTTGAGTATGGCGCCGTTTTTTGGGCTTCGTCTACGATTATTAATCTAAATCGGCTGTCTGTCGCCTATAACCGAGTAATTAGGACTGCATTTAAAATGAACAGATTGGAATCGGTTACGTTGATGTGTTCTAGACATGAACTTCCTACTTTACCGACTATAGGTAAGATTGCTATTATTATTGAATTGACAGAGGCTCTGAGGAATAATATCCATCCTACTAGTTTTGTTAGAGAGTGGTTCAGCTTGGGTGACAACATACGGAAAACTCGACGTTACCGTTTTGTTATACCTAATATATTTCTTCATTTAAGGAAAAAAGCTTTCCGTTTAATGCCATTTTGGTTTGGAATGAATTACCATATGATATCCGGTCTTCTGTATTTATGTGTCAGGCTGTGGATTGCACCGTTAGTTGCTTTCATTTTAATCGTCGTGTACGCAATTATTTTATCGAAACTCAAGCTTAGGGCTCTAGTTTATGTTTAACCGTAGTTTTGTCCCTTGGTTAAGTGTTTAATTGCGATGTGTTCAGTTCGTGGTGGATAATTTTGAACTTGGATATTTGACGTGGCCCCTTTTTGTTAGGTTTGGCTTTTATTTCTTTGTTACTCTAAGTGAGTGCTCCACAAATAATAATAATCATCATAATAATAATAATAATCCTAGTATTTCCCTCCGTAAAGAAAAATGCTTTCTGATTGACTATCACTTTCCTAGCTTATGTTTAAATACTCTCCTTCTTATTCTCTGATTATTGACTGGCAATCCTTAACATTATCAAAAGATATTAAATTGGAGTAATTGAAATGCAACTGTTCGCACCATCTTGCTCTATGATGTGCTTGTCTGAAGTAGAAAGATCTTTCCATAATATTACCGTAAGCAATATTGCGGACATGTATCAGAAAATATATTCAAGAACTCGTGAAATATATTCAAGAACTCGTGAAATTTATGCTTGCACATTATGGAAAAATCTTAGCATCGAACTTGTCTCGATTATTCTAAAACATTCCGTACACAGGAAAAGAAAGCAGATACATATAGTTGATGTATTAATTTCGATGACGTAAATACTGTTTTTTTTATACTGGATTTCATAGCTTTTGTATATGTAGAATTTATTAATGATATGCTTCTAGCTCAATCAAATAATCCCTCCAGGTACTTATTATATGTCTTAGATGATCGTTCTGGGTATATCGCTTTCTCATATAGTATAGTCTGTGAACTCTTGAAACTTTCGAGCTTCTTATCTAGCTTGGAGTATCTTCTTTGGAACTTTTGGGGAAGCACTGCTTTCATCTCACAAGAGCTAATTTCATTACCAGCGACGACTTTAAATTAAGTATTTGGGTTTTAATTTAGCTTAGCAGAACAAAAATTACAGACGCTTACCAATGCTGATGCTACTGAACAATGAAATTCACGCGAAGATTATAACAAAGTTAAGAAGATATCCTTAAAAATTGCCATTTCTTATCTTATTTAAGCCCTCCGGGAAAGAAATTATTAAATTACAGAACCAAGTTTTGGTATTTCCCTTTTATTTTTGGATTTCGTATTTTCGCTTTCAGTTGATAACATTAATAAAATAAGAGAACCTGATTTTAGATAATAATTATGAATCATCTTATGGTTATTATTTTTAAAAATGAAAAAAGCACTTACCTAAAAACAATGATCTACCTTCGGGCTTAGCACCTTCTTTAGCACCATCTAAAATAAAGAATTTAGAATACATTTCAAAATTTCTTTATGATAGATAAAAATCTTCATTTTCACATTTAATGTTGAGTGGCAATTGAAGCCAATAACTGTATTTTCATTATAAGCGCGAAATCGAATGCACATTTTCTTAAAGTTTTAGTATATTACATGATTGTGTAAACTATAGGAAATACACTGCCAAAATTATTCGGACACCCCCCTCCACATGCCCTCTATGGAAATGTTGTCATCAGTAATCCGTTGGGCCACCCTTTGCTGTAATTACTGCTGCAACACGACGAGGAAGGCTGTCCACAAGTTGTTTACACACCGCTTCTGTGACACGGTGTCATTCGATCGTCAAACGGCCCAGCATCCGTACACGGCGCTCCAGCACATCCCATAATGTTTCATTTGGGTTCAAGTGCATTAATGGGTCACTGGCTGCGGCTGCTGAGTAGGCGTCTGGGTCACCTACAAAGGCAGCAGTGATGTCCCGCAAGACGTCTTTGCGATGCCTCACTATCATCCAAGTAAGAGCACGTTTGTCTCTCGGAGACAGGAGTGGAGGTCGTCCGGAACGTTTTGCTGTCGTTGTTGCACCTGTCTGTTCCTATTTGTACTCAACATCATGCACAGTGGAGCGAGGATGCCCAGTCAAAGCGATAATTTCGCGAAGTGACTTCTCGCTAATGCGGCCCCACAATCATTCCTCTCTCAAAGCGAGATAAATCTCGGATCTTTGGCATGCTGACTGGTGTTGTCACTGCTATACCACCTGATGAGTCGTGTCTTTAAAGTGCATACTGTCACGTGAATCCTACAGTGTGAGACCACACGAACATCACGAAAATAGGAGTATCCAGATACTTTTGGCAGGGCAATGTTAATAATGATATCAATGAATATAATATTATTTATTACACATGGGAACTTACTCGTTTGTCCGTAACTTTCTGCAAATTGTTTATCTAAACGGAATCCAAATAAAAAATTACATTTTACATAGTAATATAAAAATTTATATATATGTTGATAATACGGATAGAATTAAAAATACTCAAAGTATGTGTCTGTGTATGCGACTTACGTGCTTGTTCAAGACCTTCTGCAAAATGTTCATCTAAAGAATGAAAATAAGGAAAAAAATTTAGAAATTAATTATGGATTTCATAATACATTATTGGGTAAGAGGATTGGTCATAAAGTCGTTACAATCCCCATCGAAGTTCGGGTCAGCAGTGAAATGATAATTGTAGTCTATAGTCATATTCCTGCAGAAACTCCCAAACTAGTTTAACCCATCCTATCTTCATGGATTCGCATCTAAACTAACATTTGATTTGGCCCGCGCCAAATCAAATGGTAAGACCATTGAGAAAATTGAAGCGCGGGCTGTGATCTTTCAATGTGGCGGCGATGGCTCTAAAGTCATTGGCTCAAAGACTTTGGCGGCCTTGTATTATTAAAAAAATAAAGAGCTGTAAATCGTACAATAAGTGAATGCCCTTGCTCTCGGGTACTAATAATTACAGTGGAACATATGCCGAACGACCTCATCAGCCACGGCACTATTTGTAACATCTTGCACATTAAGGCAGTGGCGTATCTAGAGGTTAGGTACCCGGAGCGATCCTTCAACTTGCCACCCTCCTCCTCGAGTGACAAAATAATAAATAACAAACTTACGATAACAAATAGACAACTCTATTGTTCCGATTTAAAAACAATTTTTATCAATCCTATAAGCCAAAAATGCCACCCTTTTAAAGGTGCCACTTTCGCTATGCCTTTGCGTAGAAGTTATCATGACAAAGATTACCACAAGACGGGAGCCATTTCTGTTCACTCTCTTATAAAAAGAGTGACAATTGCGGGAATTCTTGGGTTTGAATTAGCGGCCAGGAATATTTTTCTATTCCCAGCATGGAGAGCAGCACAGAATAAGAAAGCATGTTGATTGTAAGAAATGCATGGTGATTGTAAAAAAATATAACTTACGTGCTTTTACAAGATCTCCCTCAGCATGGTGATTTTCTAAAAGGAATCAAAATAAGAAAATCATACGTTTTAGATATTTATTATGTATTGTTAATACATTTATAATAGAGCTTAGTATTAAAATGATGAAGTAAAATAAGTTTGTGAATTAGAATGTAACTTACGTCCTTGTGTATAACTTTCTGCAAAGTGGCCTTCTAAAATGAATCAAAATAATAAAGAGCAACGTTTTAAATATAATTATTTAATAGTCTATTTATTACAGGGATAAAATATTGAAGAAACAACAATATAACAAATTCAAATGATTTCATTCGTGTAACACTTACTATCCTGTACATGTTCTCCCTCTTCGCGATGTTGTTGTTCTAAAAGAATACAACATATGAGATAGGACATGTATTACAAATTATATATTTGTTGATACTTGTTAGTTATAATATTGAAATAATTTAATAAATTAATATAATTTTTCTACAATTTATTGTACGTTACCTCCTTCTGTATACTGTACATCTGAAAGAAAATAATGAAAAAGCCAATTTAAGTATATTCATGTACGTATTTATTAATTTTTTTATTACAAGGATATGATACTGAAATATTATAATCAAAGAGCATCCTTCATATATGACTTACTTCCTTGTACTTGAGCTTCCGTATATGTTGCTAAAACGAACCAAGAAAATATGTTTTAGATAGCATATTAAAACAATATTAGAAAGTAACCGTAACTTCTTACGCAAATGACTTACTTTCTTCCGCATGCCCTGCTTCTGCATGAGCTTCGCCTGAAATAAATGAAAAAAGAAAATGACACTTTAGGCAATCGTTATGTATAGGTTAATATTTTTGTAAAATAATTTCCTATGCGAATAACAACACCATCCAGGATCACAATTGTAACCGTGCTGCTATTAAAACCCTGCTTCTGGATTTTGTTAAATGTTGTCGCATGTGCTAACTTTGAGAAACTTCATCATTCAGAATTTATATGACTTTTTCAAAATACCAGTTGTTAAAATGATTTAACAACTAAAGTCAATGAATAATTTGGAGAAATGATTTTTTTTAAAAAATCAATGACTTCAAATATCGTGCTTAAAGCGATTGTTGTTAACTTATGTCGATAAAACCTTTACCGCAAAACAGCCTCAATTTTTTATACAAAGATTGATTCTAATTAATCTTCCAAATAGCTCGTTTTATGTAAATTATAGATAAATTTGAACGTGTATATTTTTGTCTTTTACATAAGATGAACTAACTTTATGTGATTGAGATTCTTCTGTAAACACAGAGGCCAGAAGAGATCAGAATTAGAAAACATTTCAAGGTTACAATAGCACTAAGTTTCTCAATAGTAAACACACGTGCATTTTGAAGAAATTTATAAAATATATGTGATGATTTGATAAGAAAAGGGTATATTAGAATGTATCCTGATATTTTACTAAAATATTTCTATCATATGGACATTGTATGTTTGAAAAATAAATTTCTATGTATAAGATTTACCTTCTGGAGCTTGACTTCCCTCTGCATGAAGTTGAGCTAATATGAATCAATAGAGAACACATTTTCAACAAAATTTTAATCAAATATAATAAATTAAAATAATATCCTACTCGTATGACTTACATTCTTCTGCATGTTCTCCTGCATGTCCTTCTGCATGGTGTGGGACTAAATGAAAGAAAATAGGAAAAAGATATTTAAGATATTAATTGCCTGCTAATATTTTTTGTAAAATAATTGTCTATCTTGGGATTCTTGCGATTGAGCGAAACCAGAATAAAAATGAATTCATTTTAAGTTCAAAGGCAATAAGATTTTCAATAGCAAACAATTTTTTTCAAGTAACTTATAAAAGGGTGGACATGTAATAATATTTATTCAATAAAGTAATGTAAGAACAATGGTTGCTTGAATAATAATAATAACTCTTGGCCTACCACGCACTAAGAGTGAAGGCCTATGTGTTCTTTTCCGAAACTCAAATTTTTTTTTCTGGAAATCGACATATTTGAAAAGATATGTTGAGATTTTGAAAACTCTACGTATATGATCAGTTTTGTGCAGCTAAGTCCTCCGAAACGGCAAATAGCAGAACCGAATAAAAATTATACATACTTAGAGGGTATTTTAAATTGTGTCTTGACGTACATTTTATGTCAATTGGTTAAGCCTTTTTGGAGATATTAATTTTTTTAAGAAATAGCTGTAGCGTTCATTCTAGCAAGCCCAATGGAATAAACTCGGCATGTTCAGACTCCTTATTAAGGCGAATTTTTTCTGTTAATGACTTGTTTGGTTCTGGTGAGCCATTTTGGAGTTATTAAGGCACCCCTCCAAACCCCGCCCCACCCTAAAAGAGAAAAAATTTCTTTAAAAATTAATACATACTTAGAGGGTTCCATAAACTATGCATTGACATAGTTTTCATGAAAATGGACTATGCCTTTTTAGAGATAATTTTTTATAAAAATTAACTTATTGCAAAAGCATTTATTTCAGCGACCCCAAAGCAATAAAAACGGCATGAACGGACTCCTCTCATTGAGACGAATTATTTTGGAAAGAAATTGTATGACTGCGATGAGCCATTTTGGAGTAATTAAGTTTTTAAGGACTCCCAACCCCCTCCCACCCAACCAGAAAAAAATATTTGGAATCCGTTTCATGGCCAAATGGTCTGTCTGTGCTTGTGTACCATTCCGCCATTTCAATTTACTTTACTTAACACGTAGCTAAATATTTTATCATATATTTATTATTAAAGTACAATATCGAAATAATAAATGAAATATAAATAAATGATTTACTTTCATGTGTAGGAGTTCCCTCTGCATGCATTTGAGCTAATGTAAATCAAGAAAGACTACAATTAGATTATATATTGCATTTAACGATGTTTTAAGTGATTCAACATAAACTCTCTGGTTTCGTGAATTTATTGTAGGAAACATATGAAATATATCCTCGTTATAAGAGCGTGTATCTGGATTTGGTTTTATTCGAATATCTGGCGCATCCCTAATTCCACACTTGGCTGTTAGAAGTAGTACAATATAGCAAATTAAGACCTTTCTACCTGCTGCTATTATCAGCCACTTTGAATGAACTACGGAATCGTATTAACACTATTGTTTGCCAGAAGCAATGTGTGGGACACTGAACATGTCTCAGAACCTTGAGAGTTTTTCTACACAAGCAAGATATATATTTTACGGTCGTATTAGTCTGCAGTAAACAGGATAATCATTTGAAATCAGAGAATGTTTTTGAGTCATCCTGTATATGGATAGAATATTAGAATAGTAGCCGATAATATTGCAATTTTGCAATCCAATTGCGCAAAATCATTGAGATTGATACCAAATACATCATGGTAAACATATCATACATGTTGGTTTTATAAGCTTTGTAATCAGCGTAGTTTGAACTGGTATAAGAGAATAAAATAACATTATTCACATTTAACTTACTTTCTTGTGCCTCTCCTGCTGGTTTTTCTCCTTCTGCATGACCTAAATGAATGAAAATTTAAAAAAGATTGTTAGTGATATTGTTTGCTTTGTAAAAAAAATTCCTATGTTATGATTTACCTCCGTGTGGCTGCATTGCTTCTGCGCCCATCAATGGGACTATAATAAAATAAGAAAATACACAATTCAGAAGGAATGCTTTAGGTACAAGTTTCTCAGTTTCTAAATCCAAGTAGGTTTTAAGTAACTTATAAGAAGGAAATGCATTTAATAATTAATATCAATAAAATAAGATTAATGGGGACTTGAATAACTCTTAAGAAACCATAGTACCTCTTCGGCAATTTCGCTATTTGAATAAATATTGATCAAAAAAATTAAAACGTTATGGTTTATAAATACGAGGGTTGGTCGAAAAGTAATGACTCCATGGCTGTAACTTTTTTTTTATTTGTTAACCGATTTTCAAATTTCTTTTGATATCTGATTACTTACGTTTGTCCTCTATGTAATGCACTATTCATTTTTGACATAGTCCCCATCCCTTTCCACGCATTGCGCCACCGCATAACTAGTCGGGTGAACCCGTCGGAGAGGAATTCCTGGGTTGTTATCGACACCAGGATAATGGCAGCTCAGGATAACGCCCGCCCGCCCGCACACGATCGCTACACACAAGAGGCCTTGCAGCGCCTACAATTCAAAGATGAAAAACTGCAGTTCAAAGATGAAAGGCTTTTCACCTTGCGACTTTTACCATTTCCCAAAGAAGAAAGAGCACTTTAAGGGACATGAGTTGCGTTCTGACGACGAAGTGAAAGATGCCATTCAATTCGACAACAACTACTGAATTCCTCTCCGACGGGTTCACCCGACTAGTTACTCGTTGGTGCAATGCATGGAAAGGGATGGGGATTATGTGGAAGTATGAGTAGTATATTACATAGAGGACAAATGTATCAGATACAAAATAATTTTTTAAATTCGGTTAACAAAAAAGTAATAGCTATGGAGGCCTACTTTTCGACCAACTCTTGTATTATAAGTTACTATGAAATGAAAAAAATTACTCTATAATCAAGTTAAAGTTCTTTTCGTTCTTAAAATTAATATCTTAGCCTTAATATTTTCAAAATCTTAAAATATAGCTGCAATAAAATTCAGTTTTTATACTTCTGGAAAGTTAAAGATCTCTTACTACCTTGCCAGAGGGTATCTGCAAATAAGATAAAATTTAAAGAAAATTTTGAATACATTATTACACTAAGAAAAATGTAATGAAATGCGTTTTTAGTATGATATGAAATAAAGAAAAAGAACACTTACCGAAATCCTGGAGTTCATAGGGATTACCGTAAGCTAAAAGATAATGAAGTAATATAAGTTTTATGAAAAATACGAGTATAGTGACTTAAAGGAATATGGTTTTGGCATAAAAAGTTTGATATTCCTAAGCCTAATAGTTAAGATTTGGAAACGCAATAAGAAAAATTTATTCAATTTTATTCAATTTTCATACCCCATACTGTAGGGTAGTAGCCATAGCCATATAAAATATTTCCTTATTGATATTACACCGCTTATCAACATTTCACTCACCTCCAAAGTTATACCTTGGCGCTTTCTCGGCTTGACCACTTTCAGCAGCATGGACGTTGGCATGCCCGTTTGTATGTCCATTTGCATGTCCATGTCCTCCTGCAAAGGCACCAATTTCATCCTCAGCTCTGTGTACATCTCCCACAAATCCTTTCATTGTTCCTTCATCTCCAGTTATTTTGTCTCCGGGAATTCCTAATAATTCTGTTGGTTCAGCTGCATTCATGAACCCGTCGTTTTCTATAATTCCATTCCCCCTTACGTCCGCATACTGAGGCTCCCCACTTTCTTGCATAGGAATGTGTTCCCCTGAATATACAAGAAGAACATATAATGACAAAATTGAATTCTTTTTGTAATTGTATGAAATTACTAGGAGGAAATTTCAATACCGTGTGTTTGTATTTGTTGTATAACTTGTTGATTTTGATCTGTGGCTTCTGCTTGATGGTATTCGGCTGGCTGTTCATGTGCGTGATGATATTGCTCTTCTGCATGATGATGATGCTCTTCTGGGTAATGATGTTCATGTTCGTGATGATGCTGTTCCTCTGCGTGATGATGATGCTCATCTGGGTGGTGTTCATGTTCGTGCTGATATTGTTCTTCTGCGTTGTGATGATGTTCCTCTGCATGGTGTTGTTCGTCTGGGTGATGCTCGTGCCGATATTGTTCCTCTGCGTGATGATCATGCTGATATTGCTCCTCTGCGTGATGGTCGTGCTGATATTGTTCCTCTGCGTGATGCTCGTGCTGATATTGTTCCTCTGCATGGTGATGTTGTTCAGCTTCGTGCTGATATTGTTCCGCTTGCTGTTGATATTCTGGTTGATAATGCTGTTCCTCTGAGGGTGGATATTCCGGATGGTGATATTGCTCGTCTTGTTGCTGATATTGTTCTTCGTGGTGATGTTGTTCCTCTTGACGTTGATGTTCATGTTCATGCTGGTATTGTTCCTCTGCGTGCTGATATTCCGGCAGGTAATGGGCTTCAGCTTGGTGCTGATATTGTTCCTCTTGGTGATGATTATTATGTGGTTCCGCTTCGTGATGATTATAATGTTGCTCCTCATGGTGATGATTATGATGTTGTTCCTCTTGGTGATGAATGTGATGTTGTTCCCCTTCATGATGATGATGATATTCACCTAACGGATCGTAGTTTTCATAAATCGTTGAAATATAACGCAGACGAACAAAAAATAACTTTTTAAAAACTTTTTTAACGTTAGGTGCTGATTTTTATGCTTTTTTTGTGCTGAATCCGTATCTGACCTCATTTTTTTCTATTACCTACAGATTTTTTTAAATGGAACATTTTATATCATTCAGAGCTTGAGACCTGATAAATCTCTGTGTGCATCACTTGGACACGTGATGTTATAGAAAAATGTAAACGCAGATTCGTGTTCAGCACATTAAAAAACGCAAGAATATGTCAAATTAATACAAAATGTTTTTTCATGTGTAATCAATGTATTCTTAACTGAGTTATATTTATATATTAGAAGTCTTACCCATCGCTGCTGGTTCTAGTTCATTAGGGTGGACACCTTCGTAACTGTCTGGACCTCCTTGAAAAGAGAAATTCATATTCATATATATGCATGAATACAACAGATTTAGTCCAACTGAATAATAGAAAATTATTACCGCGTTGTTCTCGTTTAGGTTTCGGTCTGTCCGCAAATAGAAAGCCTACAAAAATTTTAAGTCATTTTAATATTATAAATTTTAAAAATTTATATTTACCAAGCTAAATATTTGCAACTTACCATCGCCCATTCCACCAAAACCAGAATCATAACCGGCACCATACCCGGGAGCATAATAATGTGGATGATAACCTACAGGGTGATGGTACGCAGGTACAGGGTGAGGGTACGCAGGTGTTTGAGGAAGTAGTATAGGATGCCATCCATGGTGTGCGTCTTGGGATCTGTGGTGTAGCTCATCTGTAATAACGAAAAAGTAAATTTTATAATATTGGATGCTGTTATAAGTAGATGATTGGAGATATGAGTTTGAATGCTTTTGCGATTAGTCTGATACATTTGTCTGGGATTAAAAAGAGTAGAGAGTGCATGATTATGGCCCCATCTGTAATAGTTCCGATTTTACATGCATAATTTACTTCGATTAAGATATGTACGTCTAAAGATTCATGTGTTGGCCAAATGAAAAAGATAAGTATTAAAAAATAGCTGAACAAAGTCTTATTCTTTCGAGGAAAGTTGCAAAGACGGAATATGTTAAAATGTATGCAACTACATTTCCCTCTAAAATGCATAATTGATATTGGATGAATAAAATGCTTGTACGGAACTCCTTTATTATAAGGATCTCGAATTTCTTGTGATCATTAGATCTTAACAATTCATAGGAAGAAATTAAGTAGATGTAATTAAAGTTTTTAAATCCTGTAACGAATTTCCGATTACTAAGATATGAAAAAATGCTAAGAGCTAAAAGGATATGAGACAGTTATTTTTCCTAGCAGTAATTTATGTATAGGATTCATGTAATGCCTTTTGCAGATAGTTTTAACTAGGAAGAAACTGCTGGCAATAAAACGGAATGTTAAATTTTGCTTACCAAAAGGATTGTCATCATGCGTAAGGTGCCCTGCAAAAACAGAACGAACTTTTTTACTTTGTTTTTTGTTAACATTAATGTAAAATTAAATTTCGTTAACTTTTAATGTCAGTTTTTAGTAAATTCTCTCATTCGAGATAGGAATTACACTTTACCATTAACATCCACGAAATTTAAACAAAACAGCACAAACAAGAGCAACTTATGATCCATAGTTTATCTAAAAGTAAATAATTTCTTCAGTGAATATTTACATTAATTTCAAAATATATATTAATGGGACAGTATTTACCTAGTTGTGTGTCATAAGCAGCCTCTCTAGCAAATTGGTTCAGAACGATGAACTAGAAGTATAGATGAATTTCTGGAGATCCTGTCTGTTAAGGAAATATTTACAAATGCTAATGTGAACAAGATACACCAGATATTAAGATGAAGCTAGTCTGCGTTCCCATTCGCTGTTTTTGTTATCTCTTATATATAATCTACCATCGATTGGATTTACATGAGTTTATCCGTCTCAGATGACAGTCGTTTGTGAAAAAAATGTCTGGTTCTCGTTAACTTGGTGTATCCATTTCTGTTAAATTTGATTAGCAAGCACGCGTAATTGTACCATTAATTATTTATAAATATTTACTTGAGATATTCCTTTTCATTCTCGAGTTTCTTAAAAAGTCTTTAAGAAATTCCTGGTAACCTTAAGAGCAAAAAACCTTTTGGATTCATGTTGCCAGAAACTAATAGATATTGTTTTTTGTGCAAACGGTGCTTTCTTTCGCAGTGAAAGGTGAGATGCTAATTGAAGATACTCATTAAATTCACCTGCGTTTTCCGTTTCTTAATTAGTAAGTTAGTAAGTAATCTTGTTTTCATTGTATTCACGAGTCTGCAGAAATTGTTAATTCAGGATGGCCAAAATGTTTTAAGAAACAAAATAAGTTATAAGAATCTAACATTCTTACAATAATTTCAGTAATAAGAATCAAATCTAAATTAAATTATTTTAATTATTATCAATTGTTTCAAAATGGTTTTTCAAACGATCTCTAGTAACCTAATACTCTTGAACGGCCTATCTTCCAATGTGTGGCGGATGCTGATCTCAACGAGTTGTAGTATGTAGGCTTTCCGGTTCCTGATCTATCGATATAGGTGTTTGTATTTGTATTGGAAATTTGAAGAGATTATTGTTATGAGGAAATGAAAAAGTGCAATTGAGCTATAGCCGATGCGTCTCTAGGATTGCCTTTATTAATTAAATAAAAATAATGAATACGAAGGGCAACTTAATATTATACATTTCATTATTTGTGAACTAGGCGTTTTTAACACTTTGATGTACATGAAATTAGAAAATCATAATACCACTCCAAAACAGAAATTGAATAAAAATATATAACAGAATTAGACATCAAATTTAAAGTTTAGTAAAAATAAATAATCAGCAGATTTCTATTAATTCTTGCTTAAAGAATTGACGCACACTGTTGAATTCTCTCACTTGTAAACTAAACGTCGATTCCGATGTTGTCTCGCTTCCGAAGCGTTTGTCACAGTGAAGCATTTGTTTGGTTTTCCTTGGTAAATGTCATATCAGGTTTATCTCTCGATTTGGACAAAATTTGTACATATCCTACCCTTGACACCTATTGTAGATGTTTTCAGAATCTGTAAATTAACATGACTTTGAATGGTAGTTCTTCGCGTTGACCAGTGCATAGCAATTTCAAATTAAGCTGCTTGATTGTTGAGAGAGGCAAGATCTAAGAGCTTCAAACCTTTATTTCTTCGTTTTACAATGGAAATTTATTTTATTTAGATTAAAACGCTTAAATTTTGAAATCAAATATCGTTTCATAATTCCATTTCATTAAACTTTAATTTTATTTTTAAAAAATCTCCCTATGTGGTTTAATTGATGTGTCGTTTCTTTTTTAAAGACTGAGCTTGATTAAGTCCTGTGAATTATACAGCAACTTGAAGATCTTTATAACAAACTGTAATTATCGTTAACAAATTATAGATAAACTCTTCGTAGTTAATAAACTCCAACTTCATTTTCAAAATATTTAATACTGAACATTTATCAATGATATTTTATTTCATTCTAAGAAATTGTTTACAATTTATTGAACTCGCTTCTTTGGAAATTAAACTGTTATGCCGATTGCTGATTACATACAATTTTTAATTTTTGCTTAATTAAAATCAGAAAATATAAAATATTTTATTAATTATTTATCACAGAATAAGAGTGCTAATCACTTTGAAGTTTTTTTAATTAAAAATTCCTTGCAGACAAATTTAAAAAATTCAAAATATTTTACAGACATTTCCGAAGATTCGTTTTTTCAGATTATAAATTATTACTAAGTTAATTTTTTTCTTTAATTAATTTCATTTTACTTCAGTAATTTCTACAGAAATTTGCATATTTTTCATTCACATAAAAAGGATTTCCTTAATTAAAGCATTATTCCTGTGGACATGGGGAAGAGATTTTGGAGAATTGAAGTAAAATGAAATGAATCGATAAATGGTAGATTTTCCTAGTTGAAACAATTGAGCCCCATTGTAATTATTTTATTTCTACATAAATCCGCTTTTCCTTCAAGAGTAATTGCATTTAAAAAGCAGCAAACGGTTTTCTTTTTAAATTTTAGCTTTCAGTTATTGCCCATTGTTATTGCTAAATAATTGCTTTATATCCTTATTTCTGATACTTGATATAAGTGATATAAATCTGTATTGAAGATCTCGTAATTAATAAATGAAACCTTGCCTATTAAATTATCAGCAATATCCGAAACAAAGGCTATTAAATATCTTCTTTCACGTCATAATATTGAAAGCAGAGTGTTAGTTGATATTCATGTTATTTGCTAAAACTCCTGAGATTACTTTCATAAAACGATGGTACCAGATTTTCCTTCAAAGTAAATTGTAGAATTATTTCTTTAACTTTCCCATAAATGAATTTCATAATGGATAAAGTCTCGAATTATTAATGTTTGAAATATCTATTATGTTCCTAGCTTCCGTAAAGAATTGCCATTCTCCAATTCTAACGGAATTATTCAATATTCCGAATTCTTGATAACGATAAAATAAATAAATAATGATACATTAAAAATCTGACGATTTGACTTAAATTTTATTCTTCGGATTGAGTTATATTATTTCCAGAATCAGTCAATTAATCACAAAACGGTATATCTAGCATTTCATTTATAGGATCTAGAAACAACGGTCTCTTCCATCTTGCACCCGGGCCAAGAAGAATAGTGACGCCAATGTCTACAGCGCAGGAATTACGTGAAAATAGGCAACTTGAGTCACGCCGAGGGTTAGATTCTAGACTTTTCTAGCCCTCGTTAATTTATATTCATTCATGACACGTCATTCCAAGCTGTTTGATATATTACATGCTATATCTTAGCATTGAATGACTCTAATGGACTATAATGGTACCACTAAATTACGTACCTTTCAACCCATATCAATTATCGTTAATATTACGTTATATTCATTCATAGCACGTCATTCCAAGCTCTTTGTGATAAAGGAAATGATAGACTCTATTATATCTGCGGGAATGTTAATTTTATTTGGTCAAATCATTCAGCAGCCACTTCGATCTGTATACCACTTCGTTCTGTACCTCACTCGATAATTGCTCCATAGAACATGACGTAATTATTTGAATTCCGTGCTGGCCAAATCAATATAGTGCCCTAAAAACTGCAATACAGTTTTCCAACATCATCTACCTAAGATCGGACTGTCACCCGTCTATTATGGAATCTGTTTAAGAGAACCTAATTGTTGCCTGCAGACAAAATGGGAGAAACCCTGTTACCAAAAGAATGCTCGAAATCAGAATAATAACGAAGAAATCGAGGACTGATACACAGGGTGATTATAATTTAAGTTACATTATTCAGACCCCCTAAAGCCCATTCTGCTGATCGGATTTTGATGAAACTTGGAATATACGTTATATAGACCACGGGGAAGAGATTTTTGCAATAAAAAATTATTTCAAATTTCGACCACTGGGTGGGGCTTATCAGGCGAAAAAGGGCACCAAGCCAATTAGGAAGGCTTTAAAATGCCTTTAATTCAGCTGTAAAATTATTCTTCACCATGTTTTTTACAGAAGAAAGATCGGGTTTACTGGTCAAGTGTAGTAATTGTTTTGCTGCACTGCGAGAATTTCGGCGCTTGAAAGACTAGAGAAAAGGGTGGTAAGTAATGGTTTGAAAAATAAGATTACTAAATTTGAAGAGATTGGGGAGTTGGGTATGCTGAGAGGAAGAGGACGGAAACGGATTTCCAATGAAGTGTGGAAGAAGTTGCTGTTGCTGTGTTTGAAAAAGCGTCCGATTCCCAATATTCTTCAAGAACTGATCGAGCAGTGTCATATGAGATATCTCTCCGTTGGTCTATGGTACGAAAGCTTCTGCCATGCATTTTAAAGTGGTATCCATATTATCTCCGTGTGGTGCGAAAGCTGCTCCCTCAAGACCAAGATTAACCCACTGATTTTGCTTGGCACTTTTGGGTCAGAATAGCCGTTAACAATTCAGGACACTTTGTGGCCAGACGAAGCGCATTTTACCTTAGAAAGAGCAGTGAATACTCAGAATTTTCGCATCTGGGGTACTTCAAGTCTTAATGTTGTGCACGAACAGCCTCTGCATTCTGATTTCATTACTGTATGGTGCGATTTTACTGCTGATTTCATTCTTGGTCCCTTTTTGTTTGAGGAGAACACTCCTTAAGGCCCTAAAAGGTACTCCATCACGGGTGCACGTTACTGCGAACTTCTGCAACAGCAAGTCATTCCTGCCTCACAAGAACAACAGTATTTAGAGACTACTGTTCTATGCAAGATGATGCATCGCCCCACTTGGCCCGACAAGTGAAAGAACTGCTTCGTACCTACTTTGGTGATGATAGGGTAATAAATAATTTTTTGTGTTTCCAATTTCTGTTTCTTGTTTTTTATGCGCCACTTTTTTTCACCTAGAAGTCGAAATTTGAACTAATTTTTTTAGCATAAATCTCTTTCCTCATTATCTATGTAACGTGTATTCCAAATTTCTTGAAAATTCGATCAACCAAACGGGCTTTAGAGGAGCCTGTTTATTGAACTTATATTTAGAGTATGCTCCCGTCATCATGCAATCCTGATTATTTGACTACATCAATTTTCGGTTTTATTATCCAGTTCATAGAGTTCTTGGTAGTCAGCAGTGCATCCTTGTGGCAATTGCGTTGCTTTTGGAAGTACAGATAACATCTGCCTATGAGGTCCAGTCATTTGTATTAATTTTAAAGAATATAATCCACAATGTTCAATGTCTTGGGATCCCGAGACAGTCGAGCTGATATTCTGTTGGACTAAGGCGTGGATCCCACATGCGTAACACAACGGCAGAAACCACAAGGCACAAAATGTTCTGACGTCAATTCCTGCTTTTTTCTTGCTGCCCGAGAGAAAACTCCTGTTTTATTTTTCGAGTTGGATTGAGTCATAGCCTACAAAGTTAAGAGAATTTTCTGTCGGGCAGAAAGAAGAGAGCAGGAAATGATATCAGAACATTTTCTGCCTTGCGGTTTCTGCCGTTGTTTTACGCATGTGGAATCCATGTCTTACTCTTAAGTTTTACTCTGAATTTGCTTACATTTAACTACGAGGGTTAAACTGGAAGTTATTTTTATTTGCCTTTTTTGCTTCAAAACTAGTAATCAAAATGTTTACTTTCACAATCATATAGAGCATTTCTTCCTGAAATAACTGATATAATTTGTATATATGACTTAAGTTGGGTAACGGTATGAATCAGAAAGAAAGCAGTCCTATAATACTTGCTCAGATTAAATTCCGAAGATACTGACTTTTATGAAATCTATATGATGAGGCAGCAATTTAGTTGTCAATCTCACTGGCAGTGCATTGAAAGGTGGCACAAATGCTTCCCTATAGTGGAAACAATTTTGAAAATTACCATTTTATACACAATTTCTTTACATATGCATGCGTTTAATATCTATATACTAAAACTCTTGCGTGTATTTATTTATTTATCTGTAATTCTATCTCCTCCTAGACGGTTTGAGCTAGCGACTTGAAATTTTCAGGGCAGGCTTATCAATAATCGACCTGCTCTATCGTCAAAAATCAGCCCCCTACGACCCCCCTCCCCTTCCCCACTTTCTGTGGTTTTCATTTAAAATTATCTGCTTTTGCTTTGTAATTCCCCTCAACAGATGGCGCGGGCGGGCGAAGCCGCGGGTAACAACTAGTTGTTAATAAAAGGCTATGATTTGAAAGGCCTCGCACTGAGAAGGGTACTAGTCGAACCTGTATGGAAAACTTTGTTTATACTGCCAAATGGAATGGAACAACCAAAATCGGACTGTGGAATGGAACAACTAAAATCGGAGGGAACCTCTAATGCGAAAAATGATTTGCATTTAATTCATCATAGGCCGAGATCAACAAATCCTTTTGTGGATTAGAAGTTCCCTCCGATTTTGGTAGGTTTGATTTGTTTTTCGTCCAATTGTAAATGAAGAGTTGCTTATCCATCTATTAGATGATTTATCAGAGTAAATAATTCTTCAATAGTGAAAAGGAACTTATTTCAATCTTACTTAACTTTTTTATATACAGGGTAGTTATAATTAAATTTTTCCTACTTAACCGTCTCTATGTGGAAACGAGCGATCACACAAAAGGAACCATAAAGTGAACACTGCCAAAGACATTGGAAAGAGGAATAATAAATAAGCAATTCCATTGACATAAATTCAATGCGTAGGAATATCATAGCAAATGCTTGGTTTTTGTGGAGGTCACATCCATCAGATTACAAAGTGTAATCGAAATAGTGGCCTGGACAATCTGAAGTCATAAGATAGCATGCTGGACAGCTGCACGAAGCATCTTCATGTGTATGCTTGAAACCTGCCTTGATATTCTTCTCTTCTTCAGATTGGCACATATGAGATTATTCAAATGGAAAACCCTGTCTTTTAGATAGCCTTAAAACTCATTAGGCGATTAGGGGTGCATTGCAGGAAACTACAGTTTGTCTAACATAGGAAGGCGGTTGGAGGGTAGAATAGGGGGTAGAGTTCATTACGTTTTTAGGTTGAAAGGGCCGATATAAGGATTGATATACAGTTACAAAAACTTCCCCCTCCATCTTCTTTAGTTTTCCTTCTCTTCCACCAAACTGATAAGGAGATTAAAACACAATGTCTGCCTTAAAACTTTAAAGTTAGAAGATACAAAAACACCTACAAAAGTTACAAGTAAGATATGTTCAAAAAATGGAAATAAATTATAGAAAAATATATACAAAAAAAAATTTACAAATAAAATCTACAAAAAATACATATGAAATTTTAACAACCAATATCAGTATATATAATTAAAAAATAATTCTAAAATTTATTCTTCATCATCACTTTCTTATTCTTCACCAAATAAAATTATAACACTTTCTACAGCATCGTCCATTTCCTGAATTTACCCAAAAGTTATTTTTATCTTTAGAAACATACTGGCACACAGTTTCTCGAGCATACATTCTAGCTGCAATGACTTCAAATGCAGATGAGATTTCCACTAGTTATGAGATGCTTTAGTTGATGTTTGATGAGTATTCTTAATGGGATTCCTGTTGCAGCAGAAGTTCTCTTCATAGATTCTTTAATAAATAATGGATTATAAATAAAAAATAAAATAAGATAAATCAAAAATAAAAAGCTGACTTTTCAGATAAAGTCTATCTTTTGTCAAAGCAGGGAGGATAATTCTCAGAATAAAGGAGAATATCAGAGAATTAGCCTCCTTGTTTTGACAAAGGATAGACTCTGTCTGAAATGTCAGCTTTTTATTTTTGATTTTTTAAATTTTTTATTTAATAACCATTATTTATTTTATTCCAGGATTTTTGTGTCTCGTCCATCCCTCCTACATCCATCATAGATTCTTCGATAGGTATAGTTATTGGTTACTGCTGGCTGCAATCGTCCTATGATATCCATGGCCACTGTTTCAAATGGATGGCTTGTATAGACACTTTTCTGATATGGTGTTTTCCTGGATCTCCATTAGGATTTTTGGTCTATCTCACATCCACCACAAATTCTGTTATGTCCTTTGGAATGGCCAGCCAGTGGTTGGGTGGCTGCCAGAGGTATTGATGGACCTGTTGCTTGGTTAGACAGTTACTGGGAACAGCATTGAGGGACGCAGATTTTTTGATGAGACCCGTGCATTGGACCAGAGCTGTATGCCCAGCAGCTGGGGGTGATTGTTACTGATTGGGTCCCCAGTGGATTTCCATCTTTCTACCCTCTGTGCTTTAAAGGGTATGTAAAGCTATCGGTTCTGGCTGCTACTGTTGTGACATGATGCCGCTTCAATATTGTTGTGCTATGCTTTTAATCGGTTCACCCACCTAGAACAGCAAGAGAAGTTGGATGCAGTTGATACTCCCTCTCCTCAGGATTTATCGACTCGCCTGGATGCAGCTACAAAGAACATCGATGACTTGGAGCTTTATTCTAGGCTCTCAAATATACTTATTTTTGGTGTTCCTGAGGAGTCAATGGAACAATTACTTGAGAAAATATCTAATCTGATCTCAACAAAATTGGACATCCCGCTCAACAGTTCTGACCTCACTGCCATCCACTGTGTCGGTCCACTTTTGTCTCAGCCAAATCAACCGATAGTTGCACAGTTGTCAACGCCAATCCTAAAAGATTCAATTATAAAAAATCGAAGAAAACTACGAGAATCACTGATTGTGACACATGAAGACCCCACCACCGCCCGTTATCAACTACTATATGCAGTCAAAGCAAAGTTCAGCTCTAGGAACGCATGGAGCTTTGGCAGCTGTATCTTCAAAAATTACATCTGGCAAAGTGATTCCTCTAACTTTAGTGGACGATTTTTTTTTAGTTTATTAGTCATAAGATGATTTATATACTGCATTAAGTTTTACTACGATAAATTATTCTATGAACTTTTTCAATAAGTTAATCCTATATATATTTATGTGCAATCTTTAATTGTAAAAACAGAAACAACTTACGACAATCTGATTATTTACTCTTCTTATCATATCACTGTTTACACAAATTTATTTGGCTTTAAACATTGATTAAATATCCATTGACTGAGCATCAAACTGAATATTTTTTCATTTTCCTCTCCCACTATCTTTAGTATTTTCGATCTATCCTTTCTTATTTTTCCCCTTCTCATTTTCTAGTTACTTCATATTATTTTTTTCTGTTTTAATCAGATTATCTTTTCTGTGTCCACCTTCAGTTTTCCCATTTCATTAAATAAGCTAAACTCTCAAATTTCTTCTTTGCACATTTCCCGAACCAATTAGTATCTCTCTCTTTTTTACGTTAATATTCGTCGTATTAATGCAAACTTCCCTGATGTTCTTATGTCTTTACTAAGTATTACATTATCACCCAAATTAATAATTCTCACCGAAATTTGGATCCGTTGTTCCGCTGATATTCCGGAAATAAAGAATTACAATGTAGCCTCCATTCATCGTATTAATAAATGTGGAGGAGGCATTTGCGTCTATACATTTAATACTTTACACCATATTATTTTATCCAAACACACATATATATCCAATGACTTCGAAATACTGTCTTTATGTGTAAATGATAAATATATCATCATTATGGTTTATCGCCCCCCCCCCCACCCTATCTGTGCATTTTCCTACTTTTTGTTTACAACTGACATCAATACTATTCGATTTGCAGATGATTAACAAACACGTGATACCCATTGGAGATTTTAACATCGAATTTAACAGGCCATCTACTTGTCTAAATACACCATTCAATCTTATTTTCCGACATGTTTTAACATCTACTATGCATTCTTTTACTCATTTTTCTCTTCACCACCGCACTTTATAAAAGACCATTGTTCTTCAAGTTTTAATACACCTTTACTTAGTAATACTCTAGATGTAACTATTTCTGACCAGTTTCCTCTATTTTGCATATTTAATACAACATTTCATGATTACCATCTATCTAATACTTGATCGCATTTTCATTTTTATGTGGGTATAGAATAATGTAAAGTGTATATTTAATTAAATCTATAAGTGGACGTTTCACAGTTGTGAGCGTGGAAGAGAGCAGGAAGGAGAGACGTTATAGAGAATGTGCGGTATTCAATGCGATGGATGTTGATGCAGAAAAAAGATATTCGTTAGAGAAGCAGAGCGGTATACATCAAGATGATGTGGAGCGGGTACATCAAGGAGATGTATTAAGAAATACTTTCTTGCAAGTGGGGTACATCAAAAAGAGGTACGAGCAGGGTGCAAATAAGTGCAACAGTAAGCAGTTTTACTTGCGACTTTATTGCATAAAAAAGAACATCAACTAAAAATAACCATATAAACTTAAGCTATGGCAACAAGGCACGTGAGATAAGCAGTGGCCATTGTTACATGGTAACAATGCCCAAAGCAAGAGCTTGCGGAGTCAACATTCTCCCCTGGCTTGAAAGCGTTGGCTTTTAAAACTCTTGAATAAATTCATTAAGATTAAGACAGCGTGCATAAATCAATGCAACAAAACAAAAAGTTTGCTCTGAAGAGCAGAAAACGCACATTGGAAAGCAAGCAGAAAAACTTACTGTAATGCGTGGGAAAGAAAGCGAAAACAAAAAACAAAGCAGAATAGATTACTGCTCTGTGCGAAAAGCAAAGCAAAAAACAAAGCAGAATAACTTACTGCTCTGTGCGGAAAAACTAAACTAGGTGCCTCAATTTTTACTACAATCTGTAACATTAAATATTTGATTGCTACAATTGCGAGCGACAAAAGACAAGCTTCAAAGTATGAAGACTTTGGAACTGCAACCTTGAAGGGAGACAATTGCAGTTGCAAATGAGAAAAACATCAAAATATGAAGATTGCGATAAACTACAATCTTGAAGAATGACCACTGTAGTTACGAGCAAGAAAAAAGCAGACATGGAGATTCCAATGACTGCGTGAGACTGCGACTTAAAAGCCAACTGCAGTGCGAATTAGCAAAAAAAAAAACAGACATCGAAGAACGATGACTGCTATAGACTGCAATTTCAGAATAAGAAGATTGCAGTTGTGAACGAGCGAGTGCAGACATCGAAGTAAGATTACTGCCAACTGCAACCTCAAATAAGGATTGAAGTTGCGAATAAGCGCAAGCAGACATCAAAGAATGATGACTGCGCGAGACTAGAATTTCCGAAAATGAAGGATGATGACTGCGCGAGACTATAATAGCGAGCAAATGAATGCAGACATCGAATTAAGATGACTGCAAGACTGCAACCTCAAAGAATGATTGCAGTTGCGAATATGCTAGCTATCATCAAAGGTGATGAATTTAGCTAGAGCCAAACGAAAAATTCGAAGAAATTATCAAGAAACGTCAATGATATAAATTTCCTCTATGGAAAACTTAGTTAACTAAGAGTAAAATGCAGACAAAAGTCAATAGACTAAATTCCTAATAAGAAATAATTGTAAATACAAGTTAGTGATATAACAATTATAAGATACAAGTATAAGATAGCGCTTGATTACTAATTACTTAACTGGATTGAATAATTACTTACTATGTTTACATCAAATAAGAACAAGCAGTTTGTTTGAATTGAAAGTAAGTAAATTTTCATCTGCTCTTCTCTTAACCAAATAAAAAACTTCAATGATATGATACTGCATTGAAGTCGCTGACGACATTAAATGCTAACTGAAATAGAATTAACAAGAATATAAGAAACAATAGCCATTCGCTGTTTAGCTTAACATTCTACAACAGCGTAAGACCCAATATCTGAATGAGTGTCAAATAAGTTTGCGGGATTCATTAGAAATGCTGCGATGAAGGTAGCTACAATGAATCATCATATTGGTTTGTTGTGTCTGCTGTTGGGGGAAGTTTTGTAGTGACTGTGCTTAAAGAGCTTGTGATAAGGAAAACTTCAATGGCACTTGTGGCACCTGCTGTTGCATTAAGGATTATAACTGTAGTAGAAGCGAACATTAGCTTGGTGGCATCAGCAGCGGACACAGGCTCGAATTCATCCGGGTTTGCAGTGGTCACTGGCTTGCTTGAATCTGCGATTGCAGTGGACATTGGCGGGCTTGCATCTGCAATTCGCAGTGGACACTGGCAGGCTTGCATCTGTAATTGCAATGGACACTGGCGGGCTTGCATTGCGATTGCAGTGGACACTGGCGGGCTTGCATTGCGATTGCAGTGGACACTGGCAGGCTTGCATCTGCGATTGCAGTGGGCACTGGCAGGGTTGCATCTGCTATTGGAGTGGACACTGGCGGGCTTACATCTGCGATTACAGTGGACACTGGCGGGCTTGCATCTACTATTGCAGTGGACACTGGGGGGCTTGCATCTGTGATTGCAGTGGACACTGGCGGGCTTGCATCTGCGATTGCAGTGGACACTGGCAACACCTCCTAAAAAGAAAGCCTGTGCACTGAAAATTCATACACTGTTACATCATCATAAAAACGCATTGTTAATCGTATTTCCACCAATAATAAGCCCTAAATTATGACTTCTTATGATCATGTAACAATGCATGAATTTTCAGTGCATAGGCTTTCTTTCTAGGAG
>JAHWFO010013591.1:862151-883070 GCA_023313115.1 Rhysida immarginata
AACAATTGTATCAACACGCAATTCACATCCAATGTGGACAAAGTGGGGATCCAGGCGATCCGGCTTGGACGAACCATAAAATGCGGGCGAAGCAGATATCTGTGTGATATGTCACGGACGAAGTGGGAATCTGTCTCGAAGGACCAAAATGTGTGCAGTATTAAATGGAATGGATGCGGATAGCATAAAGCCAAGCGACTTATCCCTAATGGGGCCTTTTCTCGTAGGGGGTTAAGGGTTGATGCGGAAGAAAGATACATCAAGACAATGGGGAGAATTGAATGCTGCAAATACATCCTTTTCTTTCTGACGAAATCTCCATACTTATGGAATGAGATGCACCAAGAAGTTGAATAGCATGGTTTACAAATTGAACTTGAATTGAGGAGCTAAGCTTGGAGCTATGCATAAACCAGGTTGCCTGTACAGAATTCATTACAAAAAATAAAATGCGTCGCAATTACAAAGTGCATCGAGTTAGCTTGAGACACAGTTGGAAAAACAACATGTTAAACACTATTTATGTTAATCCTTAAAAAACTAGTGAATATTTTTTGGGGGTTTGAAATGCTTGGATATTGAATAAAAACTATTGGACAGTAAAATACTATTTTTGAAACTTTTAAACAAGAGACTAACCCTCTTGTTGCTCCATTCAGATTCTGCGTTTAAGAACTTGCCAGCGTTAATCCATTGCCAGCTGTTGCCGATAGCGAATTCCATAACACTTTCTCTACTTCCCTGCACTATATCATGTAGCTCTTTTAAAAGGTCCTTCCCTGCCTTGGTTTTCTCAAAAAGAATGTAATTAAAATCCTCAAAGACTATTCACAAGGCTATTGAATTAGCACAGGAGGTTGAATTATTGTGTAATACTGAAGGAAATCATGTAAAGATAGCTCATGACAAAAAGAAAGATAATAATGTTGATAATCTATTAGAGATAATAAATAACAAATTAGCAATAAGTCACAGAGGAAATTAAAAGAGAAAAAGAAACAGGGAATAATGGAAATAAATTAAACAATTGCCCCTGTAACAATACACATATTGCACTAAGGGTGCGTTCACTTATTCGTTCGGAGTCATGCTCCGAGTCAATGTGATCACGTGATCAGAGTACTAGCGTCATGGCTCAGAGTCAACACAATGACGTAACAATCGAAGACTTTGATCGTTATAATCATTTGCGTGCAGTATTGCCAATTTAGCCTTTTTTTCATGAGCTTGTCTTTTGTTGGACATTTTTAATAAAAATTAAACAATGCACTTCAACCATCTACCATTCATTTAAAAGTCTTCAATTCTCTTCAAAAACTCTCATCATTATTCATTGGTGAACTTGTTATTATTTATTCTTTTTATTTATTATTTTATCTTCTCCATTTATAAATGAGTATGGAATCATTCAATAATAAATAAACACATTATACCATTTCGTAAATTAATGTATAATGCACAAAATATTGAAATGAGCTTTTAAATTGGACACATCCCTGCTAAATTAGCAACACTACTTGTGAACGATTCAAGATATTTTTTCCCTTCTTCGCAACCTCCGGAGGCATCAGAAAAGCATGAGCAGCGCCCATGGCACTTTAGGTTATGGGGAACCTTTAATATTAAGTTATTTTTTATTAACAGGAATAAACAATAACATATTTTTTATTTTTTAATATTTTTATAAAAACAAAGTTCTGGTTATAATTGTAATTTTAATTTATTATCTTAGAGACTAGGGTGGCCTCATGCGTAAAGATGAACTGAGATTGAGCATATATAAATTAATAATTATGCTGAAAAAATTGTCTTGAATCAAATTTTCGATCTATTTAAGCTAAATTTTCGTTTGTATCGTGTCAAGCCTACAACAATGGAAGGCTAACCAATTATGGTAGGCTATGATCGTGCACTTTGGAAAGATAGAAAAAACTACGTATGCGCCAGCATGAAAAAATAAAGTCTTCTCTTGTTTGTGTGGTTGCCAGGGCTCCTAACAAGCGCGCTCGCAATCGATATCTCATTGTAACAAAATTAATCATCGTTGAAGTCACAACTTTATTGGCACTCTTCATTGTTGCGTCGTCTTTCTCATTAAATTTTTTGATTCCGATATCTCCAGCTTGAAAGCAGGAGTTAAGGGAGTTAACCCGAGTCGCACTCCAAGCGAATAAAGAAACAAACTCCGAAAGACTCCAAGCATACCCTGATGTTGGAGGTCAAGGGAGTTAACTCCGAGCGAAGAAAGAAACGGAGACCAAATGACTCGGAGCAAATAAAGAAACGGAATCCGAATGGCTCAGAGTCACGGGAGTCACTCGTTGTGACTCCAAGTGAATAAGTGAACGCACCCTAAGAGATAAAGAAATGAGGGCATTAAGAAAAAGAATAGCTGAATTGGGAAGAAATTGTTAAAAGAGAACCAGGGTTTAAAGGGTACAAAGGGGATGAAAAACAATAACACAAACTGTTTTAAATGCGGACAACCAGGTGCATTTCAAAATATTGTAGAAATTAGTTAAAGTAGTAAACGCTGCTCTAGCAGTCAGTTGAAAATTACTAAATCTAGTCGACTTAAAAATGATGAGAAAGGGTAACACATTAAATGTGAAAGTAGGTGAATGTAAGGCACTCGTGCTTTTAGATACAGGCTCGAAAATGTAAATTATAAGCAGTGAGATAATTAAATATCTAAATCATATTGAAAGGATAAACTGTTACTACCAAGTAAAGGGCATTGGGAATGGAATTGTAGAAGTCAAAGAAGCTATTAATGCTAATGTCAGCATAAACGGGAGGGAGCCAGGAAAAAGACAATTCTTAACCATGAACCTAAGGGGCAGGGAATGATCTCATATCTAAAATTGCAATCGTTGTTCAGGAATGGGAAGTTAATAGTACTCATACCATGAGGAGGTTTTCCACATTTTGGATCCAGAAAAGCATGTGGGACCTCTTGAAAAAAATAAATTCTTTGAAATATTGGAAGAGTACAGTGAATGCTTTGGTGAGGAGATAGAAACATTGACTGGAGTTAACGACATTTCAGTTTATTTCATGATTGACATGACAAACACTGTATATACGAGACAGTATCCCATCCCATAAATACACTTAAATAAATTAAAAGAAAATATTCAGCAATATCTCACAGCAAGGATAATTGAACTTCGCGACTCTGATTGGCATTCCCCAATTCACATTGTATCTAAGTAGGATGGTGACATCAGGTTCACTTTGGACCTTCAGAGGGCTAATGACAAAACTGAAGTGATGGACTTTTCCCCTCCCAAGGATACAAAATATCATCAATGATACAAATAAGTGCAATATACTGTCAATGATTGACTTAAACTCGGGATACTTTATGCTTTCTCTCTATATAGCACAATTGAAAAGGAATGCCTGGCAATTCTGCTTGCCCTAAGGCATTTTAGGCACATGGTCCTAGGTTTGAAATTAATTGTACGACCTGACCATAAACCATTGGCCTTCCTACAAAAGTTGCAAGGCCACAACCAAAGGTTATTGAGATGGGCCCTCGAGATTCAAGAATATTGCCCTATGGATCAACACATCGGGGGGGGGGGAGAAAACGTGGTAGCTAACATGCTCTCATGTACACTTATAGAGGCATTCATGACAAGACATATAATCAGCTTCAATAAATTGAGAAATTGTATTATAAGTGGATAAAGATCAGATCCTGAACTGGTGAAAATATTGGAGGGGGTGAGTGAGGAAAATGGTAATACTAAGGAGTATATTAAGGAAAATGATGTGCTATATCAGATGGGAATCAATTACTCTAAAAATGGTTGGGAGAAGAACAAACAGCTGTGTGGGGGAAGATGAAAGACTTAAGGTTTTTGACGCAGTATATTCCACTGGGTTTGGAGGATACAAGGGAACAAGGGCCACTTGTTGTGAGACAGTATTATTATTGGCAAGGAATGAGCAAGGATATATCGAGTCATGTGAGGTATGCTAGCGGTCACGATCAAGAAAAGGAAAGGCACCCATACAGGAAGGTATAAATGCCACTAGGCCACTTGAGAAGTTAGCCGTGGATGTGATTGGTTCGGTGTGAGAAAGCAATGACGGAAACGGTCCATTGTAATCTTTATTGATGTGATGAGTCGGTTCTTAGAAGCCAAGGCCCTTCCAAATCAATGCACAGCATATATATTTAGGGCATATGAGGATATGGCATTCCCACTGAGCTTATAAGCGATTGGGGTGCAAACTTCACATCTGAGATGGGAAACTTGCCTGTGAGGACTTTGGTATGGAACAAAAGTTCACCACAGCGTACCACCCCACTTCGAATGGTCTGGTGGAGGGTTAGAGCCAGACAAACATAGAGACCATCCATAGATTATGTGAGAATTGGGATCAATGCTTGAATCCGGCTCTTTTTCCATTAGAAATTCTGAAAATGAAATTCTTGAGGAAACCCCTGCATTGCCGGCTCGGTGGCCGAGAGGGTTAAGGCACAGGTCTTTCCGCTCTCGACACCAGCGAGTCGCGGGTTCGAATCCCGCCCAGGGCATGGATGTTTGTGTTTGTTTCCGTTCATAATCGTTCTCTGTCATCATCATTAGGGGATAGTACAATAGACCTGAGGTCGCAGTGCTTGGTTCTTTGACAACCACCCCTTTCAAATTCATTATCATTATCAACCCCTGCATTCCTACTTTATGGGCAGGATCCGCATACACCCAATAGTTGGGAGGAAAATGCAGTTGTTGAAGCGGTAGCAATGAACAAATATAGGCAAAGCCTAATCAAGAGAATTGAAGAAGCAAGAAGGGTTGCTGTCCATGTTAGTAAGGACAACCAGACAAAACGAATCAACCAAAGAAATTTGGGTAAGAATGTTAACAAATTTGGGTTGGGAGGAAAGGTATGGCATTTAATCAAAGGAAAAGGGAAGAATAAGTTTGGGGGGTATTGATACAAGGGACCATTCTGAATTGTGAATAGAATAAACAATGTAAACTACTGCATCAGAGGTTTATATAATGGAGACAAGATGTTGGTGCATGCTGATCATCTAAAAAAACACTTTGCTATGAAAGCTAAGACGAGGAGGAAATGAGCTCATAAACCCAAATCAGACAACATTCAGAGAAGTGAGCACCAAGAGGATGAAGAAGATACTGATGATGAATTACTTATATATATGAACAGACAAAATAGAGTAGAACCTGCAGCTGTAGGGACAGAAGGTGGAAAGTTTAATCTGTGTGAGCGTTCGAGAATTGACTATGCTCATATGCAAAGGGGACAGAATTGATTCTGGGAATTAGTGAAAGGAACATATAAAAACATGTATCCTTTCTTTTTGGGGAGAGTTGTGTGGCATTATGACGTTTCTATATTTCATTTTTTATAAAAAATTGTTCTAATATGTTTCAAATTATAAAAAATTAACATCTATTAGTATTGTACTATGTTAAATCTTCCATGCTTATTTGTATTTTGTTTTAATTTTTTTTTTGTTTGAGCTCTACATGGGGATAAACTTTGCATTGATCTCTGCATGAAAGGGGATCACAGACATCACAGAATGCCATCCACTTCTGGTAAAATAGTATTTCCAACAATAATAAGCCCTGAATTTCCCCTCACTGAGGTGATATAACAATGTAATGACGTTTCAGCGCCCAGGCCTTATCTTTTGGTGGTGTTGCTGCTCTACCACAATAGATACCAATAGAAACATACACTTACTCACTAAAATTCATGGCACACCCCTCCAATCAGCTTTCCTGTCTGTAATAGACAGATCCCGCTGTTTCCATTCTGGATTGCAGGTGCACAGGCTTCCTTGATATCACACAATTATTGTAAGCCAAACTAGCTGTAGTAATGGGAGCATGCTGAGAGCTATCCACATTTGAATGGGGGATGATTGTTGGTGCCAGAGGAATGGGTGCCTCAGTATCAGATGTAGCCAACACCCTGCAATTTTCCCGCACAACCATTGCAAGGGTGTATCGAGAGTACACCCAACGAGGTGTTACAACCCATGTCAGACAGTGGACAAGGCCGCCCATGCCTCATTGATGCCAGAGGTGTTTACCGGGTCACCTGGCTTGCAACTGCTGGCCAAAGGGCGACAGCAGGCCAAATCACCGTATGGTACGACCAGGGACGTCCTACAACTGTGCCCATGACAATAATCTGGCGAACCTTGGCAGTTGCAGGGTTTGGAAGCAGGAGACTATGATGGGCGCCACTCTCGACAGCTGCACATCGTCGGCAATGCCTAGCCTGGTCCAACCAACATCGACATTGGACTGCTGAGGACGGCGAAAGATTGCCATGTAATCTTTGCATAACTTTGTAAAAAGCCCTGCATTTTTACTAATAACTAATGACTAATGTGATAGCGGATTATTGCTGGGGATTGGTCCAAGAAACTGAGATAGCAACATATAAAAGGAAAGGCCTGAAAAGAAGCTTTCAAAAGCAGAGAAAACGCTACAACGTGGCTGACTAACGTTAAGTTAAACTTGCGCCCGGCTTTTAATTTGTAAGTTTTACTTTTATATATTTGTTTAAACATATATTTTTCAACTTATATACTTATTTATTTACATATTTTGAAAAATGTTGGTTTTTAATAAACCCGTATTGATACGTATGTAGTGTTTTTTCATGAACTGTCCTTGCGTTTTGTGAAAAATCCTTACGTGATGGAGAAAAACGGATGTCATTTTGGATTCAGCACACCAAAATACATAAAGATCAGCCTCTGAATTCAAGACAATTTTCCAAACGTGAAAAAATGCAGGCCTATGTAGTTTTAAGACAAAAAAGGATCAAAAAATAAGCTAAGAAATGATATCACATTTACATAAGTAACCCAAAAACGAAACTTTAAGTTTGTCATCAAAATTAACATCCTGAATGTGCCTCAGCTTTTAGGGCTTTCACATTTACTTTTAATGAAGAAAATTTAAACAAATAAATAAAGTAAACTGGTTGGGGCGGGTCTTTTATTATGTACATGCTTCAGAAAGGTGTTTGATAAAATTGGTAGAGACTTTACGACACAACAAAGGGAGAACAGAATTTCCGACTAGTTTCGCCATTTATTCCCGGCTTTATCAAGGATACACACAAGTGGACATAAGCCTTTATATATAGAAAATATGGTACAGAATGAGAACATGATTGGATGATTGGATGAAGAAACTCTGTTCTCCCTTTATTGTGTTGTAAAGTCTCTACCAATTTTATCGATAGAAGCAGCACTATGGACCCCTTACTCAAAGGTGTTCGAGGTTAAGCAATAAAACTATATAACGCTTAATGAGGCTGACGCGTTTCGATTTTCCACATATTAGTACCAGTCTAATTGATCATTCCTTGACCTATTATGTTTAAATAGTATTTGTTTCCTCTATTTATTTCAGACTGGCGCTGATCAAGATGAAAATCGAGATGTGTCAGCCTCATTAAACTTTAAATAGTTTTATCGCTTCGCCTCAGACTCCTTTCTTTTCCTAGAATATAGTAAAATTAATTATAATTTTTTATAAAAATAAAACAAGATCTAAAGTTAAGAAATACTTAATTTACTGCCATGGCTTCCGCGTTTCGATTGGTTATAAATGATAAACAGAATGAGAAGCATAGTGTTTGAATTTCAGATCTGTAAATTGATATCCAATCAGAAAGCATTATGATCATGCTGTGTTTATTGGCTCTTTTGATGATGTAATCCCTCAAAACGCGTAAGCCACAGTATTAAATTAAGTCTTGCTTAATTTTTGACGTTTTTTAATTTTTTACACAATTATAGTGGCATTAAAAGTCCCTAGATGATGTCACTTTTGTGCCAAAAAATTTATTTTAACTTCTTTTTTAAATTCATTTTTATGGATCTAAATGGATAGATTTAACCAAATTACTGAAAGGACCTACTGCTTCAACTTATTCTCCACAATTACCTTATAAACCTGATTTTTTTGCATTAACCAACTTTCTAACTATTCTCCGTCCTCCTTCTCCTAATTTTTGTAATTTTTCAGTAAATCATCCTTACAATATTGCTCAAAACTCTTCTAGTTTTTTCGCTTTTCCCACTATTGTTGAAGAAGTGATCAAAGTTATCTCCCAATTAAAATCTTCAACTGTTCCTGACCCTCATGACTTGCGTTCGGATATCATCCTAGCATTTCCTCTAGCGTTTATCTTCAACTATTCGTTAACAACTGGTGCCTATCCGCACGAATTAAAACTAACTAAAATTACTCCAATTTTTAAAAAACGTGGCTCTAGTGATTACTCTAATTATCGTCCATTATTCTATCATCGACTATCTCAATTTATTTATTCCTTCAAAGTCATACTCCTTAAAACACGGATTTATTCTTCATCGTGGGGTGGATACTGCTTGCTATCGGTTAATTGAATACGCCGCTACTGAAATCTGTTCAACAATATGTAGATTCTCTTTTTGTTGATTTTTCGAATCGCTTATTGTTTTATAAATTATCTTTTTTATAACATTCAAGGACTTCCATTTAGCTGGGTCTCTAATCGACGGTATAATTTAGTACTTAACGGCACCACATCTTTAATTCTAACACGAAATCTAGGCGTCCTTCAGGAATCCTATCATCGTTATTGTTTAACCTATTTATTAATGATTTACCTAATGCGCTGTCCATATCAAATACCATCCTTTATGATAACGATGTAACTTTACTGTTATATAACCCTAATATCTTGCAACTAACTATATCCATTAATAAGGTTCTTTTGGAATTTAAATGATGAAATGAGGAGAATTTCCTTAAGCTTAACATCGATAAGTAGCTAAGAGTAATTACTCTAGACGATGTATATTTTAAATCGGGATAAAGTACTGGTCTTATTTACCTCCTGAGGTTCGCTCTTTACCTTCTTATCCAGTTTTTAGAAAAGCGGTAAAAAAAATTTTTTTACCGAAAATCTTACTTTAAATTTCTCATCTTAATCCTCGACAACATTTTAGTACACTCAAAATACATTACAATTTTTGTACTACTTATGGGCTGTCTATTTTTTAAATCTGTCCTCTTAATGATGGTACTACACATGATCAACTACTATTTACCCTGACGTCTACATAGGGTGAGTCAAAAGTCCTTAGACATCTTCATAATGCGAAACCTGCAGGGAAAAAGTGTAAAGTTATGATGGCAAATGATTCAGTTCACCAGAAGACATAAAGAATAGCCTCTGAACTCAAGACAATTTTCAAAAAGTGAAAAAACTGCAGTCCTGCGTAATTAGAAGACACAAAAAAGAAACAAGAACAGGCTAAGCAAGGAAATCTCACTTCCTTAAGTAACCCAAAAAGGAAACTTTAAGTTTGTCATCAAAATTAACATCCTGAATGTGCCTCGACTTTTATGGCTTTCACATTTATTTTTAAGGAAGAAACTTTAAACAAATAAATAAAGTAAACTCGTTGGGCGGGTCTGTAACTTTTGTACATGAAGCAGAAAGATGTTCGAGGTTAAGCAATAAAAATATATAACGCTTAATGACGCTGATGCGTTTCGATTTTCATCATCATCATCAGTACCAGTCTAATTGATCGTTCCTTGACCTATTATGTTTAAATAGTATTTGTTTCCTCAATTTAGTTCAGACTGGCGCTGATGATGATGAAAATCGAGATGTGTCAGCCTCATTAAACCTTATATAGTTTTATCGCTTCGCCTCAGACTCCTTTCTTTTCCTTGAATATAGTAAAATTAATTTTAATTTTATATAAAAATAAAACAAGATCTAAAGTTAAGAAGTACCTAATTTAATTCCGTGTCTTCCGCTTTTCGATGGGTTATATATGATAAACAGAAAGAGAAGCATAGTGTTAGAATTCAGCTTTGTAAATTGATATCCAGTCAGAAAGCATTATGAACATACTGTGTTTATTGGCTCTCTTGATGATGTAATCCCTCAAAACGTACAAAACACAGCATTAATTGAAGTATTATTTTTTAAAAACCTTAGTAGAGTGCCCCTTCCGTTTTTATGAACTCTGGAGCGAATGATTCATAGGAATGCCTAATTTCTGTTGGCTTGGTAAGGAAGGCTCTGAAGTGTGCTCTTGATAGAGTACTTACTGCTTCCTTTATCTTCCTGGTCTAGACATTCTTTTATGTTGTTGTAAGACTGTAGACAAATTCCTGTTACTTATATGTGCTGGGGAGGAGGTGATTCTTTTCTTTCTTGTGTATTTCTATATTTCGCATTGCGAAAAACAATTGAAAGCAACCTAAATATTTCAGAAAAGCTAAAATTAATTTTTGTAATGCATCATTTCACCCCAAAGATAAAAGATGTGCTAACGTAATTGCTCTCCAGATGCAAGAATACTGTACAACTTGACAATACACAGTAGGTCAAATATCTGTTATCCCGGATATGATTGTTGGGGTAATGGCATCTGTGAAGTTACGTTTAGAGTTATGCTATGGTACAAGTGGACATCACATAGATCACCATCTGGTTGACTGTTATGACTTCATTTCTATCACATGACTGATTGTAAGATACAAATAGTAGAAGGACCTAATTGTCCAATTTCAGCAATGCAATTTTTGGTGAACCGTTGTTGGGATTTCGGAAAACTATTATTTTGCTTGGAATTTGATGATGAATAACTTTGTAATGGAATTTTTTGTCTATCTCTTAAGATAAAATTTATATTTGGATAATTGATCGGCCTCGGTGGCTCAGTGGTTGCGTGATCGCCTTTGTTGCCCGAGGACGCGGGTTCGACCCCGGCCGAGGACGACGAGGATTTTTTCAGGGGGAATTCCTGAGATATCATACTTCTTTCGGAAGGGAAGTAAAGCCATTGGTCCCGTGTAGTCGTTTGCCGGCTGCACGTTTAAGAACCCTTGCGAGGCAAAATTTGCGGCCCCTATAACGCCGTCCTGAAATGACCATGGCAGTTGAAAAGGACGTTAATAACAAACAAACCAAACCAACCAACATTTGGATAACTGATGTCAGTCTGCGGGTACCATCAGCAAAGTCAACCTCAACATTCTATTTGTAGCGCAATCTATGTTTATATACAAGATCGGAAGTGGAGGGAGAGGTCTGACTCCTTCTGTATGTACCAAAGAGCACATATACCGGTACACTAAGTGATCAGAAGTTTTGGGGCATTTCTGCGTCGCAGGCTTCACATAATAGGAATTAGTAAGTTGTGGCACCCCAACTAAATGTTCTTTGGTTCGCTTTAGCAACAAACATCAAATCTTTCATTATGAATACAAAATCAGTGGCCAGGATAAAGGATCTTGGCATCATCTTTGACAACACACTCTCCTTCCAAGACCACATTCAATCAGTTAAGCGAAAAGCTTTCCGGGTTCTTGGAAACATTTTACGAAACAGTTTTGCCTTCAGTAAAAGTACCCCATTATACATTTGTACAAGACACTGGTACTACCTGTCCTTATGTACGGTTCACTCGTCTGGAATGGCATCACTAATGACCAAGCTGTTGAACTGGACTGTGTCCAAAAGACGTTCCAACGTTACCTCAGAAGAAATTACCCAAATGACAACATCCAACCCCTTATACCTCTCAGTGAGTTAAGGCATAATCATGATATGACTTTCTTAAAGAAAATTATTAAAGGTTATGTCGATGCGATGCATTTTATATCGAAGATTTATTTTTATGTACCAAATAGCAGACTACGAAATCGCGTCTTTAAGTTTCACCCAAAATTCATCCGTGGCCTCCATGCTCAAACGTTTCCTCTATCGGATGCAAATCGCATACATTGACATTTTTCAATGAATTTTATTTTTAATTTCTCTGTATATTTATCTTTGTTTCTATATTATGCGCTTGTTATTTTTTACTTTTATTGTTTTTTTGTTTATTTTATCTTGTTTTCTTTCTGTGTCTATATCCCTGTTGGCTGTTGATGTGGACCATAAAACTAAATAAATTGAAATTAAAAGAGCTTGGTCTGACAGAGCTGATAAAGTTTATATAAAAATTACTTTTTATATCTTAACAACAAAAAAGTGATACATGTAATTCTATGTTTCTTATTATAATTATTACAAGTTTTATTTTTCTTAAGAGTGTTAAATGATCAAATAGTTCGCAAATTTCCAAGTTTAAAATTCAGTACTCCAAACTGGAAAGAAATATCAAAAATAGATTCTTCTTCTAAATTATCTTTATGTTGTCTATTAAATAATTCTATAAGGATCGTACAAATGAAAACGAAAATTTTTTTTATCGAAAGTGTATACAAGGAATTTAAAAATACTTTCCAAATGCGTTAAGGCGTTTATCCCAATGTGTAACAAGGCGTGTAATTCCTTTATGGAAGAAGTCTTTCGGTTGCGTGTGGAACCATTCCAAAACCTCTTCCTTCACTTCATCTTCCGACTGAAACCTGCGGCCTTTCAGATTTTTTTGAGATCCCAAACACGTGAAAGTCACATGGTGATAAGTCAGGGCTGTAACTTGGATGCTGCATTGCTTCCCAGTTGAACTTTTTGATGAGGTCTACCGTTGCTTTCGAAATGTGAGGACGCGCGTTGTCGTGGAGAAGAAGCACTCCTTCTGTAAGAAGTCCAGGACGCTTGCATTTGATGGCCGCGCGCAGTGCCTTCAATGTTTCCCCATATCGTGCTGCGTTCTGTGGTGCCTTTTTCAAGAAAGTCCAGTAAAATCGGGCCTTTGCAATCAAAAAACACGGTCAACATCACCTTCCCCGTGCTGTTTGCGATTGTTTTTGATTTTTTCGGGGGTAGTGACCCATAATGCTTCCATTGATGACTTTTACGTTTGCTTTCGGGCTGGACGAAGCGATCACGCGCAGAGCTTCGAAGCGCGAGCTATCGTTCTTTTTCACGTGATGCAACACTTGCAACCTATTGTTCAATTTGCACGTGGGGTTTCGCAATTGTTGAAAACAAAAACTTACGATCCTACATGTGGTCTTTTTTTCCCCACACAAATTTTGGTTTTCATGTGTACGACCCTTATAAAATACCTTTAACAGATAACATATTGTAGATACATTTGGTTTCAACCTGGCTCAAAAAGGCGTCTTTAGATCGAAAGTAACACAATATAAACTATAGCAAATAAAAAAAAAGTCTTAAAGTAAGTAAAGAATGATCTTAAAGCTGGTTACGATATAAACCGATACCTTCCTGAGCGGCTAAGGTTTAACATAATGGAGTGTAAACGTACGGACTGTAGCAATCATAATTAACATGCTAGACCTTTAATTTCTCAGTACAGTCAACCAAAGGAACTAATCCACACGAGTTTAATACTTAATATTACATTTCATGCTAATGTGTTGTTTTAATAGCTTTTTTAATTATAATTATTTAAATTTAATAATCTTAATAATGTTAACTCTAAATGTAATATTAAATTATTAAAAATAAATTAATTTTGAAACGGTAAAACTTACAGTAAAATTCAAGTGTGGATTATTTCCCTTTGATGACTATACTTGCCCCGCTGAATGAAGTGCCAAATTAACTTGCACGCATTTTATTATCTTATCCCATTGGGATGCAGACTTGGAAAAATATTTAATATAAGGTATTTATTAATAATATGAATGAATAAAAGATTCAAATGTAATAAAAATCAATTTAACGTTTCTTTAGAAATTTAAAATATTGAAATTTAAATTTGCAATTTTGAGAAATGACAAGCCTAAACCGTCATTGAAAAGGCATAGAGCGGGTGCAGTTATTTCTTCACATACTTTCACTGAAACGGTAAAATAAGGCGAACGTATCAGTTAGTGAGAAGGAGGTCTGGGGGGGGCGCAATCCCCCATGTTTGAAAAACTTAATTACAATGCAGAAATGAGTAGAAACCGCTGTGCATATTGCATTCTCCTATATCTTTTAACTTGATAATAAAATAGTCTGTGTTATTTGTAATGAACATTTTTTTTTATATCGCAGGTGAAAATTAAAAAAAAAAAACATATTGAATATCCTTAAAGATTTGCACACGAATTGTTTGGATGACATGAACGGTTACAAAGAACTTGATTTTTAAAACAATTTCATTTTTTATCAGTAAAACGTGTCTTGTAGGAGCATGTTTTGAAACCCTGACGCTCACTGTAACCATAATATTTTATAGCGTTCACTGTAACTAAATAACAGCGTTCACATGAGTGAAAAATTAACCGTACTAAAATATTACGAATGGGATTCTGAGGTAAAATTGTATAAAATACAATTTGATATAAATAAAGAACTGAATAGGTTTTAATTTATATTTATTTTTCATCTAGAAAAAGCACAGAGAGCGATTATTTTTTATTATTACAGAAGTGATGATGACAGAAAAACTTGAGTTAATGATGATTGTTTATATCTTTTATTATGATTCTCATAAAAATAATAAATGGAACTTCAGCAATGAAACATCAGATTAATATATAAGCAAACATATAATATTTGTGATTTTAAGCATGTCAATAATATAAAGATTAAGCTTAAAACTGGTTTCATGTTTATGTATGTGGAAACCAATTATTAAAATTTAAAAGGTGCCTATTTGTAATTGGACGCCACCGTTATCAAAACCTTTTCCTTCTGCGAAGACCCGTAGAACACCATTATCGAATATGACTAAAATAATTAAAAAAAAGAAAAGAAATATTACGTTTGTTCAAAATATTCAGATAGACATTCAGAGATCATATTATGTATGTTCATATTAAATATTTTATGTTAAAAGTGTGGAGTGTATATTTTAAACATTGACGCTAGATTCTGAAATGCTTATTGCGTTAAGACCATTAAAGATAGTCATAGATGCCCTTGGTGACAATTTCTTACACAAATCTGCAGCCAAATTTTCTAAGTCTAAAATAGAGGATTTAATGACCTCTATGGTATTACAAAAGTGTGATATTTCTGTAGTGAATTTTTTGACAACGCAAAAAATATTTGATTTAATCGGTTTATGAATAAAATCCTGCAATGTGAACAACGATTGTGCTGACTCAGAAACAATACGAACATGGCTGTCGGATAATATTTCCTTATATTCTTATTTTTGTAAATTTAATTAATTAAAAATATTCACTAATGTTATATGTTCCTAAACAGAATATTCATTTTTAATATTCTTAATGCGATAAACATAGTCTTCATCAGACAACATATCGTTATCTTCGCTTGTTGGTCTTTAAGTAGATATATGAGGGTTGGTCGAAAAGTAATGCCTCCATGGCTGTAATTTTATTTGTTAGCCGATTTTCAAATACTTTTTGTATCTGATAACATGGTGATCCAAAAGTCAGGGAAGATTTTAGAAACTCAATAATCCGCATACGGATGTAGATAAAAAGAATCTATTTGCACAGAAACAATTGAGATGAAATCGGATTTTTTTTCCAGGAAAAAAAATTAATGCTAGAATTGTTCGGGTTTTGATCAACAGATGGCGTTTTCAGGTTACAGACATTAGTTTATGCAATTTATCAGACGGTAAGGTGCCGGATTAATTATCGGATTACAAATGTTCAATGTCCCATCCATCATTCAGCAACACCGCCGTCAGAGAAGTCACCACACTGTTCACTGCAATAAGCAACATTTCTCTCAGTATGACAGACACACCTTGCCGGATGGAATCTTTCAATGTTGCGAATGATGAATTCCTTCAGCAACCTCAGAAAATTTGCGGATCCCCTCTTTCCTGCTCGTTTAGCTACCGTCAATCGTTGCCTAGATATATCATTTTGAAACGGGGTACGGACTTTTGAATCACCCTGTATATTAAATAATCTTTATATTCCTTATAGAAGTAGGATCATATTATTATAATAAATAGGTTATTTTCTTTATTTTAACGACATTATAATTTGGACACGACAGTAGACAGGTTTCGGATATCAAAATAATTTATAACATGTATATTATTCCTTATTTTATGTCACTATAGTAAAATATTATATCTTATATACGAGAGATGATCAAAAAGTAATGTCGCGTATATTTTTTCTCGAAAATGACGGCAGATATGAGAAAATTGCGATATATAAAAGTTAGTTTGGTTCATTGATAAAGTTTTCTGTTAGTGTCGTGTGCATCCACCAAGCACTAGCGACGTGATAGTCTAAACAAGATGTCGGCTCTCATTTCATCGTCCAATGCTTTTGAGCGGCGGAGTGTTATGCGTTTTCTTTGTGCAAAAGGACTGAAACCAGTCGATATCCATAAGGAAATTGTGTCGGTGTACGGAGGTGATATCGTGCAGCCCCGAACACTACAATGTTGGTGCAAGGCTTTAAAAGAAAGACGAGAGGATCTGCTGGAAGAACATCACTCTGACCGGCCGCGGAATCCATGACTGACAGCAACATTGCCGCTGTGGAAGCGCAGGTGCTGGGGAACCGGCGGATTACCGTGAGAGAAATTGCCGCAACATTGGACATTTCATATGGACGGCGTACGACATTGTTCACGAGCAGCTCGGCTTTCGCAAAGTTCCATGCAGATGGGTGCCACCACAGTTGATGCATGTTTGCTGCATCTCACCCGATACCAGGAGGAGGGTCAGGATTTTTTGGATGGAATCGTCACAGGCGATGAAACATGGGTCTACCATTTCACGCCCGAAACCAAGATGCAATCGGCGGCTTGGAAACACACCAGAAAAGTTCAAAAATCAGCCGGCAAGGTCATGTTAACATGTTTTTGAGATTGCCATGGTCCGATACTGCTTGAGTTTCTTCCACCGCATACCACTGTCAATTTCGAACGCTACAGAGGCAAATTGAAGATTCTTCGAGCGGCCATACGCAGGAAAAGACCTGACTTGGCAATGGAGGACATCGTGCTGCATCACGAGAACGCACGTCCCCACACATCGAAACGGATCACCGACCTGTTGCATCGATGGAACTGGGAAACACTGCTTCATCCTCCATACAGTCAGGTTCTCGCTCCAGTGACTACCATATCTTCGGATCGTTGAAGAAGTCACTGGCCGGTCAACATTTCCGTGACGACGACGAAGTGAAATCGGCAGTTTGCAACTAGTTCCACACTCAACCGGACGACTTTTATCGACAGGGCGTGGAAACACTGGGATCGTTGCCTCAATCGGCTTGGAGATTATGTGGACAAATATAAGTTAAATTGCTCTATGGAATGTTTATTTTTTTCTCGGTCACGATTTTAGAGAAAAAAAATATGCGACATTACTTTTTGATCACCCTTCATATTACAACTGATAAATAAATTTTCAACGCTGAAACCAGTCTGATGTCATTATTCTAAAATATATTTTGTTAAAATAAGTAAAATGTTATCTGAGGGCTTTATACTAAAAAGTCAATCTTATAACCTCAATATAGTTTATTGGAAATTCTTCAACATTACAAAACCATATCTGAATCGAGAGAAATAGATTTATATGTGAAAAATTAATCTATTAGTTTTTCATCAATGATAATTTCATTTTATTAGCTTTTGCTGAAGATGATGATTTGTGCTAAGAAAAATTTCTTTACAGTATATTAAGCTAAAAAATGCTTCATTATGAATTCATTAACATTTGTAAGAACTTAAATTTCTTGTTTGCATGTTTTACATCCGTGGATTCGTTTTACGTCCACACCCGCTTTAAGTCCGCACGCGCCGTTCGCCCGCGCGCAAAAATTCGAAAATTTTTTTGTAACGGGAACCTATGGGAAATCGGGCTACGTTTTACGTCCGACTCGATTTACGTCCGACTCAATTTACGTCCAACTCGATTTACGTTCAACTCGATTTACGTCCGCCATTCCGGAACGGATTACGGACGTAAAACAGGGACCTACTGTATTTTGATATCAATATTATAGAAATTTTTAAAATTTGTAATTTTTTAGCCAAATCAATCAATTCTTAACGTTTTATTTTCATCTTATTTAAATATACTGAGGTTATAAAATTAATGGTTTTTAGTTTTATTACTATTTAGTTTTATTATTATTAAGTTTTATAATATATGCGTTAATTTTTACGTCGTTCTCGCTTCGTGTCATCAGCTTTCCTTGGAACGCGTTTGAGTGGCTTCAGCTTGCCTCCTGAGTTGTATAGAAAAATATTCCAATGCATTAAGTGTCGAATAAATTATCTTCAGATATCTTTTGCGTGAAGTAAATCAGTTTTATGCAGTTGGCATGGTGGGCAAACTTTACCTTCTTGAAATCCTGAAGAGAAGCGCTTCTTTCTAGTTTGAGGATTTTTCATATCACCTTTAAAAGTATTCATTAACAAAATAAAATACATATTATTAGTCTTATAGGCTTCATTAATACATTTGTTTACTTTTTTATTATATTGATATACTTTCTATGTTTGTATTGGGTGTTCCTTCAGTCATGTCCTGATTACCATTTTCAGGTGCATTCAGCTCTTGTTAGAATAGAGTAGAAATGAACCAGTTTAATAAAATGTAAGGATTACAAGTTTTCTCTTTACTTAATAAGTTCGTAATTTCTGAACTTAAATTTTGTATTAATTAATAATACTTTCAGGGATAAATTTACCTAGCGTTTTTCCTAATATGGTTTGCTCTTTCTTCCATGGATCATATTCTAAAGTTGAAGGAAACAACACTATATAGAAATTTATATCATTAACGAATAGGTTTATATCTTATTTATATTACCATCTAATAAATTCTCCAGTTTCCTTTCCGCCTCACGAATGGTTGGATCGGCAAAATCATTGTGAAATTCAATAATTTTGGAATTTTCTAAAATACACATAAGTCGATAATGTCAATCAGTCGTTAAACATATTCGTCATGCAAAACATTCATTTAATACACCTTAGAGCTATTTTAATTTTATTTTTTAGTCCTTTTAATAGTTTTCAATTAAATATTTTGCAAGTATTACTTTTTAAAGCTCATTGTTAGCATTTAACTAAAACATGTTGAAGACTTACTTGTACGTCGAAGCTGTATAAAAGATTCCACTTTTAACAAACAGAAAATGAACAGCCATAATGGAATCGTCTTTGGTATATACATTCTTAAAAAAAAAGTTACCTCTTAGGAAAGATATGTTTTGAATATATTTTTACTATGAAGAGTAAACCTATTAACTGCTTGAAAATAATTACATTTAAAAGTGAAGAATACTTAAGTACAGAAATTATATTAAACATATGCACCAAATAAAGTTCTTAAATAATAAACAAAAGCAAACAAATCAGAATTCTTACCTGCTAATTTACATTCTTGATCTTTGCGGCTCTAGTTCCAGTTGAACTTTGCAAACCAATGCTTTTTGTAGCTTTTGATTTCAGAATTCTTAAGCTATTAAGTTATTAAATATATCTAGACGATGACGATCATGAAATGTGTAAGCCGAGCTTCTTCGAAAGAAAATCGATTTTTAAACGTTTTGAGAAAGCATATGCCGATTTTTAGAAATTTGAGAAATGATTTTCAAAATGGAAGATTTGAACAATTGCCTTAATTACTTCTCGTGTTCTGAAATTGTATGAAATTTGCTTACCTAATTCGGAATTATTCCTTTGAGCTGTGTCAGTTTTATGAACGATTTTAGTTCTCTGCCTTTGACTCACTTTTTACCATGTCTGTTACTTGATAGATAATGAAAAGTATATTTCGCATAAGACAATAGGAGTTATCTAATGATACTCCTTTTGCAGGTAGTTTCGTGTTTCTATTAATTAGTGATATGCTTCGGGGTGTTCGCTTAACGCTATTAAAGGTCGGCTTGCACTCAATTACTTAAGTATTTGGCGAAGAAATAATTTTAAGAAACGGTCCCTTGTACATTCTGTTAAATTAAATTATACAGAGTGGCCCATAAGGAGGTCAGTTACTGACTTACAAAGAATAATGATTCACTAATAACCTGACCGTATAATATCTACTACCTTTATCGCTCTTCTACTTAAGAGTTACTCATTATATTCAATATCAACTAATTTTGATTTATGTAGAATTAAATATCACGAAAGCCTCGAATGCTTTTAGAAGATAATTTATTAACTGCGGTTATTGCTTTCGTAAATAACAAAATTGATTACTGATGTTAAATAGTTTTTCAAGTTTTTAAACATTTTTTCTGCTATCCTTTTTACCAAGGATGAGAAGATAATGGTGCAGGGTTTCCAGACGAATCGATTTCAGATACTACATAGCTAATTCCTGAAATCAGTAATGTTGGTAATGGGCATTTCGTTTTAGATGGATATCGACAGTGGATGGTTTTGCGTCCTGTTTAAAGAAAAGAATTTTAATTACATATTTATCATTAAGAAATCAACATACACTGAGTGGCCAGTTTTTTTAGGAACACCCAAGACTATGCTAGTTACTATGTGACAGTCGATGTCAATATCAAGTGAGAATACGTCTGTCAATTGCAAGTGGTTTGACTGTCACTATGGGGAAAACAAAGGATTTGAGCGCCTTCGAGCGCGGGATGATAGTTGGTGCTCGGCGAGGTTTACTGAGTATTTCCGAAAGCGAACGTCTTTTCCCGAACAACCATTTCAAGGGTTTACCAGGACTGGTTAAACAACCAAAAAACAACCAGCCAGAAACAAGCAAACCGCAAACGACTCCTCGATTCAAAGGGTGAGCGTAGGATGGAAATACTTGTTCGTGCGAATAGAAGCGTCACGACTCGTCAACTAAACGTGGAGTACAACACTAGACCGCAGAATAACATCTCTGCACGAACTACACTGAGTCGTCCATGGCAAGGATGGGCTACAACAGCCGGCGACCAGTCCGGGTACGTTTGATCTCCACCTAAAACCGCAAAAAACATCTCCAATTTGTTCGTGATCACCAACACTGGACCGTCGACGACTGGAAAAAGGTCTGCTGGTCAGATGAAT
>JAHWFO010013591.1:908070-962384 GCA_023313115.1 Rhysida immarginata
GACAACCTATCATTGCTCCTCTATAGACGTATTTATTTATTAGAAAAGTAACAGCTTCCAGTGTCTGTATGGTCGTTTGTATTAGTGATTACAACATGTGATTAGTATAGAGTCGAGTCACTGAATTATGACCGCCACGTAGGTTTATGTAAATATTGTTGTGCCTATTCACAGGGGGGTGGGCGGATAAACCTGTATGTTGGAAGACATATAAAGGTGGTTTTAGAGGAACAGTTCGTTCCATAGAACCACTCACTATCAGAGGTTCCCTCAGGTTTTGAAGAGCCCGTCATATCTTGGATGTCAATTTCGAGAACATTAACAAGGCCGAGTTCCCCAACTACTGGATCTGCTAAATCCTAGTTTTTCGGACTCGCTATTCGTCAATCCACAATCCGATTCTCGTCCCTAGCATGAAGGGACTCTTTTCTGGATGACTTAAAGAGGTTCATCAGGATTCTTTCCTACTTCAGTGTACCTCATTTGGTTTACTTTTTGGGCGAGCGTGTAAAGTGAACTAAAGGCAACTGGACCACTCGTACTACTTTTTTCACTACACTGATCGATTGTCGATTGTCGAACAGTTCGTACAGCAATAGTCGCCGTCATGGGTAAATTACATGAGCTAACAGACCTTGAAAACTGTATGGTCATCGGGTACCGTGCAAAGGCGGCAGCATTTTGGAATCGCAGCTTTCGTGAACTGTTCGCGTAGTGCCGTAGAGAAGGTTTACAATGAATGGAAGAATGGACAAAATGTGGTTATTAGGTAGTTGGTCATTATTTAGTGACTCGACCCTGTATATAAAACAAGGAGCAGCACATTTTTATAATGATCCAATTTCAAAAGATTATTCAGAGTAAATCACATATTAAAATACTTGTAGAAGTCTTTCTTCAAGATACTGCGAATCCATGAGTGTAGAATTTTTATAATTGATATGCTTAAAGCATTCGCAAATATTATTTAAAATAAAAAGAAATTAAAAATAATGCGTTGGATTTATCATATTCTGCGTTAAAGTGTCATTTTTTTGCGTTAAAGTGTCATTCATAATTGCATGTTACACGTTATTAAAACATAATGGGTATTTATAAAATCGATAAGTCGAATTTCTAAAACATTCTGGCCCTCCCATGCTGAGTTTACAGATGTTAGTATCTAAATTATAGAGTAGCTCATTCAGTCGTAACATTTGATTGATGAAAATTCAATGTTATTAAAAATGGCATTTGCGAAACCAGGCAGTTCGTGCAAAACTTCGTGATTTGTAGACAGGAAAACTTTTACTTCGTAATTTTTGAACATTAAATCAATTTACTTATATATATATATAAATAAGAAAAAATGTAATAAAAATTAATTTATTGTACGTGTTCACTTTTCACATTTCGTATCGATCGCAATTTTTATGCTTGCGAAGCTTTTGAACATGGAAGCAATAAATATTATAATGACGGAAAAACCATTCATTTAAATTTATGATAGGATTTTCCTCCATTAAATTAGTTGACATAATCGTCTGGAAAGCTGTAATTGATTTGCTATTAGCAACTATAAGTTGGTTTTTGATTCGGATAAACAACATAGCGTATCGATGCTAGATCAACAAAACCCAATACTAAATTCAGAAATTCATTTATTTATTTTAAACAGATTTAGAAAATAATAAAAAATGCTCATACATTCTATTTATGGCATATCTGCTTTATAATTTTTAAGGGCTTTAAATATATTTTCTTATTCAATATTAATGTCAACTCCCTATTTTTAAAACTAGCTGCCTCAGCATTCAGCACATTGGCAAGGAAAGCCAATATTTTCAGGAAGCAACCCATTTTTACTTTCTCCGTTATTTTATTTACATGTGAACAGCATTTTTGTGAAACTAGGGATTATGTACAGGCGCCCAAGATCTGCCTAAGAAGATTAATTGGCAATTTCTACCTAGTACTAAATGTACAGTAGTTGTTTGAAAATTTTGTGGTAGGCTATAGTAGTAGGTCTAGACAATTTGTTTAACGTTTTTTTTAGAATCATATCATAGAATTGAACTAGCCGCCTACACAATCCTGTAGCAAGTTTTCGTCATCGAATAACTTTCGGGGAGCCGTCCTGAATTTGTTCATCAGGTTGGTTAATGCATATCTATCTGGGGGAAACGTCGACTCCAAACTTAACTTGGAATGCTCATATTGCGCGTTTCGGACTTTCGGCAGGTTGAATGTGTTCTTCGATGATGGAAACTCGCTGCTTCCTGGTGTCGGGGGTATTTTTTCAATCCTTCGAAATGAAACATACAACACGTCAAACAAAATGCCTTGATGACGAAAAACAATGACATATATTAAAGAGAAACTGATTGCAGCCTGCCGCCATACGTGAAGCCAATGGGGAAGCGCCGCCTCCCAGAACCGTCATGGATGAAACTGAGTAAAGATGATGCAAAACAATGGCTAAACATGAGGATAGCTGATTAATATTATTTCACACTCCGATCACGGAGTAATAAGGTTATCTTCGTGGCTTCAATTGTCTTCACTTTAATATGGCATTCCCAGGAACACGTACCCAATGAAAAACACAGGCCCCGATGATGAAAAGTCACATGATCATCTTAGTCCAAGCAACAATGTAACCTTCATTGTTTCCAACAAACGAAAAATTGCTGATTATTAAAATCCAAGATGGAAACAATGAAGGTTACATTGTTATTCAGACTAAGATGATCAGGTGACTTTTTCGCGCCAAGGCCTGTCTTTCTCGTGGGCTACGTTGTTACATCATCCTAGGTCTACCAAATTTAGGGCTTATTATTGGTAGAAATAGGATTAACAATGGTCGACTAAGGATGATGTAACAATGTATGACGTTTCCGTTATCAGGCCTTCTGTCTAGGAGCAACGCCACCTAAAAAACAAAGCCTTCTCACTGCCTGTGGACTGAGTCATCAAACCAGGGCTGACAATCCAACTTTCATCGTTTACAACAAACGAAAAAACGCTGATTACAACTGGTGCTTTTTCGTTTGTTGTAAACAATGAAAGTTGAATTGTCAGCCCAGGTGTGATGACGCAGTGACCAGGCCTTGTTTTTTAGGTGGCGTTGCTAGGAGGTATTGTTCGGGCCTGTCTTTTTCGTTGGCTACACAGTTTCGGAGGGACATATCAGTTTCAACAATTACACTTACAAGGGAATCCCACATAGCCTATCCGCTTTAACAATGGAGTGTTTGTATGGCAATGTGTGCACAAATTTTTTTCGTTTTTTGCGGTTTATTTTGAAACAAATAAAATTAAGCACTCTCTTATTTTGCAAGCATCTATAGTAGCTTCAGATGAGTAACATATTTCAATATGGTGGAAATCTGTGACATATATGTTCGAGGGATTCCCTTGTTAGTACTAGCAACGCCACCTAAAGAGAAGGCCTGTTCACTGAAACTTCATACATTATTGCATCATTACCAGAGGGCGAGATTTAGGGCGTATTATTGGTAGAAATCAAACATATGGCGTAGAATTGGTAGAAATTCCTGAAGCCATACTTGAAGCTAACTGGAACCGCCGCCTAGAACCGTCATGGCCGAAAATGAGTGAAGATGATGTAAAACACATGGTTAAACATGAGGGTAACTAATAAATAATTCTTTCGGAAGTGATAAGTTTATCTTTTTGTTAACTTTGTATTTTGTATATTTTATTATACAGGGTGTTGTTAAATTTCATGTCAAAAATGATAAAGGTGATGGAATATGCGATTCTAAGCAAAAAAGTCACATGAACATGGGTCCGAATTTGAACGATAACTGAGATATGAACAGAAATAAAAATGCCGCCACTAAGATCAACAAGTTAATAACTCACTTTCTGCAGGGTGAATTTTTTAAAAGTGGCCCGGCGCGAAATATTGCGCAGTAAGTTAAATGGCCATCCAGGGACCCAACTCGTCGGCCTCTGGCCATACAGGCCTTGGATGGACGTATTGGATCCAATTAATTAATAAATTTAAAAAAATAGAAAAATAAAAAAATAAAATAAAAAAATAAGTTTTCAAATGGCTTGTCATTCATGTGATATTGCGCAGTTGATATTGAGCAGCTGATAGAGTGCCATTTGTGTGCATGGTAGTCGTTTGTGCGAAGTGGCGAAAATGGTGTTATCTCTGCACGAGCGCATTTTTATGGTAGAGCACTATGCATCGCATGGGTCATGGAAACTGTGTGCAGATGAGCTTAAAATAAAGTTTCAAGTTGGTGCTGTGGCTGCAAAACCTCTTGTTAAGAGTGCAATGCAAAACTTAATTGCGAAATGGCATGCAACGGGATCAGTATTGAATGCAAAGAATGCGCAAAAGGACGGTCCGTACGACAGCAACCATTGCTGCTGCTGAAGAACACATGCTGCGCAGTCACAAGACGTCATCACGGCGGTTGTCTCAGCAACTGGGTTTGTCTCAATCAAGTGCAATGAAGATCATGCAACAGGATTTACACTTACACCCCTTCAAAATGACACTGTGCATCAGTTGCCTAATGTGAGCAAGCCGGCCAGGGTTCAGTTTTGTGAATGGTTCCTGAGCACCATTGCTCCGGAAGTGTTGGAGGATGGTTATGTGTTCATCTCAGGTGAAGCGTGGTTCCATCTGTCCGGTTACCTCAACTCACAGAACATGCGCCACTGGTCTTCCGTCAGTCCGCATGTGTTCATGGAGTCTCCACTGCATCCACAAAAAATTGGAGTGTTGTGTGCTGTCTCCGCCAGCCACATCATCCCTGTGTTCTTCAATGAAACTGTGAATTGTGACCGTTATATGCACAACATCTTCAACGTGTTTGCCGCACAAATTGCTGATGACGAGCGTGCCAAAATGCTTACTTTCAGCAAGATGGTACAACGGGACATTCTGCACACTCAAAACCTGCCCATATCCAGAACGTGTTCCCACCCGAACATATGATCAGTCCAGGAACAGAACAGCCCTGGCCATCACGGTCGCCAGGCCTATCGATTTGCGATTTCTTTCTTTGGGGTGCACTGAAAGGTATGGTTACCAGAATAGTCCGCGCAGAGTCGCCGACCTTCAACAAAACGTCCAGGCAGCCATTCAGTTCATTCCATCTGAAGCTCTTTCTCGTGCCTTCAGGAACATGTGGACACGCTTTCACACATGCCTCAAGTCAATGGAGAACACTTCCAGCATCGACTCTGGATTATTTGCACTGATCTTTGATCATCGTTACCTCTTTTCATGCTCATTTTTACACTTTGTTCACCGGGCCACTTTTAAAAAACCCACCCTGTATAATACCTGGGATAAAGAAGTTTGAAGAAATAATGGGTACATAAAACTGTATACCGTTAAAATTTGAACGAATTTCAACGAGTAGTTTCTGAGTTACGCACTCAACATCGTAACATGTGGTCACATGTGAGTACTAACCACCACGTGTTACGATGTTGACTACGTAACTCGGAAACTACTCGTTGGAATTCGATCGATGAAATTTTAACGGTATATATAATTTTATGTACCCTATTATTCTCCCAAATTTCATCATCCTAGATGTTATAGAAAGTGAGTTATTAACTTGTTGAACTTAGTGGCGGCATTTTTATTTCTGTTCATATCTCAGTTATCGTTCAAATTCGGACCCATATTCATAGAACTTTTTTGATTAGAATCGCATATTCCATCACCCATATCATTTATGACATGAAATTTAACAACACCCTGTATTTTATAAACAATTTTTCGATCATGGTTTCAATTTCAAGTTAGTTTCCATCATCTTTCAGCTACGTATTTTTATTTCAGTTTTGTATTTTTGATTTATGTCTGTGGAAAGTAATTCCTGACCTTTTTTCGTGTCTATTTGTACAGTTGTTCGCGGAACAACTTTGAAGAATGATTACGAATTAATTATTCCTCGGGCCCAAAATCGTCAAAAACAAAGAGCTAGACAGCTAACTACTACTCCATGGCTCTCTCCTGCCCAGAACGGTCATGGCTTCAATTGGCTTCACTTTGTTGGCGTTGTTAACAATAAGATGCGGAATCTGCCTTTAATTTACGTCATTGGTAGAAATCCCTAACTGTTGGTATAAATCCAATAACAAGATCTAAATTTCGCCCTCTTGAACAAGTCTTCTCTTTAGATGGCATTGATATTAGCTGAGAAATTGACGTATAATCTTGGTAGATAGGTTATGAGCCACACTGTAGAATGCTTAGACATTCTTTAGATTGTATATCATTTTTTGGCGAAATATAATAAATAATCAACAGGAGAAAAATGTATTAATGAACTTAAACCTGTGAAATCCAAACAAAATTTAATAATTAATACTAATTGTCAATTAAAGATCATCATCATCATCAACAAGAAAGTTCTGTACTTCGACAGATCCAGATTTAAAACCTCTTCCTCCACCCATCCTTATCCTGCGCAAGTGTCTTCAAGCAATTAAAAGATGCTAAAAATTATTAACCAACTGTATCTGAAACCAATTTTAATCTTTTATTTACTGCTGTGGTCTGAACTTGAACGCCATTTTGTTTTTATACATTCACTTAGCAAATCTTTGTCCCTTTCTACCAATGTTATTAATGCTTCTTGCACGCAAAAAAAAACCCGCGTTCATGGATTATAACATAACCATCGAGAGAGAAGGCCTCCGCATTGAAACGCATTGAAATGCATTGTTACATCATCATAGATAGCATCAAAAATTATTTGATAACTGAATCAACGACACTCTATTGCATAGTGATGATTTCAACTTCGATGCCGACCAGAAATGGAATTTGCAGATACGAAATTGAAATGTTGTATTATAAATGGGGCTTCTTATTACAAATTCGGATTCTCCGATAAATTCAGCATTCTCCGACAACCCTCCATTGAAATAAAATTTTTTTGCGGGATTTACGAAATAGGATATTATGCTAGAAAGGAAATGTGCTATTGCGATCTGAATAGAATTTTAAAATAAATAAATAATAAAAAATCCTAACTGAACATTATAAAACTGAACATAGTTATAAAATGATAAATCATGGTAACATTATTAAAAATAAGGGATAAAGCGCACATTAACAATCTGGAAATTTGCGTGTTATTAACACAGATGAGTTAGCGTGTATCCGTTCAAACTAAATGCTTAACACCACCCTGTAAGATGCATCCTCTATTCTGCTTTGGAAGCAATTGATTTTTTTGAAAAATTTCATCGGCATGTAAGGATGGAATTTGTTTTCTTATCTTGAGAAATATTTACGGATCATAATATCTCTGCTGCAGCAGTTCAGGGGATGCCTGGAATCTTCGAATGCTTGCATGGTTCGATGTTAGGACGATTTGAGGTCTGTATTGAGTCAGTTGGTCATTATTTTGAACACATGCTGTGATACCTTTGCATTAAGCTACATGATAAATAAAATTAATTAGATAGGTTTACCATGTTTCTTAGTTTGTGGTTTGCAAGATGATATTTCAATGTATCATTGTTGAACACTGAGTTATTTCCGACCATTGCGACATTTCATGCAGAATTACGCCAGACATTAAGAGCAAAAGAAATTATTATTAATTTTAAAATCAAAGATCGTTTCTAGACTGAACTAAGACCACTTCATCAGAATTTGCTCTCGAAAAGTTGATAGTTGCTTATAATAATATTCATCGTACACATTAAACTTACAAAAACATTATTCCAACACGCAAGGGTGCAATAAACTGAGCTTTATTATTTTCAATCAATTGAAGTTGCCAACTTATGGAATCAGTCAGAGCTCTTTCAATAAGTTCACATTTCCGACGTTCCGATGCATTGTGTGTGATGCTCTGCCAATATCGTAGAAATTTCTCCTAATTCAACCTCCTTTTATCATCTCTAATTGGCACAAAATAACTTTCCGTGTGATGCTATCGAATTATGAAATTTCATGCCTTTAAGCTTAAGATAAACGATCCTAAAGAGACACATTCAAACTATGCTTTTAATCTATACAAGGTGAGTCAAAAGCCTGTACCCCCCTTTTATCATGGATACAAATGTATTTATGCAAATTCCAATAAAGGGAGTGAATAGGAAGTTGTAGGTGCTTTTTCTCATGGTGGCACTTAGTGTTGTCAATATGCAAATTAGGACATGGAAATCGTATCTACTAAACCGTAGGAGATACACAAAAAAAAGCAATTACAAACTTTCCTGCAACAAATAAGCAACAACATAAAAAATTCAAAATATGATGAACGGATTATCCAAAAACCTCATTCTGCAACAATGGCATAACACCAGTCACATGTAATGGCGTCGTAGAAATGCCGTGCAGAATTATGTTATGGTGCAGGTGGACGTCACATTGAACACCACCTGGATTCACTTTAAAGATTTAATTTGGTATACTTGACTGTTTGTAAGCAACAAACAATACAAGAGCCGATTCTCCATTTACAAATATAAATGATATTCTGATTTATGTAATTCATAATGTCGCTACTGTTGCTTGCAATTGACTTTTAAGTAAATTTTGCAAATCGACATTAAACCATTACAAAGTTAATTTTCTTTTAAAATTTTATAGTCTCCACTACAAGATTTCATTTGACATATTTCCATATTTTTGTCGATGAATATTTAAAGGATAACTTTAAATATTATGTATCTTTTGCTGTAGTGTTTATAAGCCATCGGCGTCAGCCAATATTAAATTTTGTACAATATTAAATTTTGTTCCCGGGTCGAAAGCCATTGATTGCCCTCACCCAAAAAATCTTTTGAAATTTGAATTACTAATAACAACTGGAATAAATATATATAAAACATAAATGTAATCTATTCTCAGTGCTTGGTGACGTTATAGTGAAAGTAAACAAGTAATTATTAATAGAACAATTTCAAAGCGATTTTAAGAAACCGCTTCATATGCAGAAATAGTGAATTTCAATACCCCTCTAAAGGAAAATTTAACTTACCTGGTGGAAATTTCTCGAGGTTAAACAGACACAGGCCTTGCCGAAAGAAAAGCAGAACGAGGATCCAGAAAATGTGCGCCATGGTTTCTTTCACATGACGGACACATCCAGGTTGTGTGTTGCTGTGCAGCTCCTCCGACGATTGTGAGCTGAACGTAAACTGGAAATAGCTTTTTATAATAGAATCATTATGAATCTAAATATAGTAGAGACGTGAAGATGAGAATGATTACAAGGTATTGCTGTCGGTGACATTTTCCATAGAAACAATTGGTCGCACACGTCGGACGTCACACGATTTCATTGCTGAGAACTTTTTTCTTCCTGCTGGAGCAGCGACACGGAGATAATTTACATTTAATCTTTTACGATCATGAGAAGAGAAAAACAATACCGGCTGTGATGTCTGTGTGTCAGTACAGAATTAAAGTAGGTCAGTTCTCAGGATGGTAATGGGTTTGAAGATTCAGTTTGTTTGCTTAGTTTGTTTTTATGTATTTTTTTGTAATTTGAGTGCAACTTTAAAAAAAAGAAAGAAATTAATTCCGTTTCGTGACAAGGTGTGTTTTCATCTAGAATTGATCGATGTAATCTTTTTCTCTGTTTTAAATTTACGGCAAAATGAAATCAATGCCTTAATTTTCATGGTTGACTATAAAACACTGTGCTAACGATGCGTAACAAAAGAGAAAATCATTATTTGGTGGAAAATGAAAAATAAATTCGAACGTCCTCTCGTCTTCAAATTAAATTTAAAAATATATATTCCTTTTTTTTTTCTTTTTACTGTCAATGTATATATTCACTGTTATGGTATAATGTTGCCAGGCAACTTGCTTTTAATTGTGAGAAAGTCATGATATTCTCACGTAATTGTTTATTGCAGTTGTCTGCAGAAATAAAATAAGTAATTAAATTGACAAAAAAATTGTTTTTTTATTATATGTGAAAAAAATAATAGAAATGTCTTCTTTTGTAAACATTTTTCTCATTATATTAAATGTTCGTGACGTTTTGCATTAACGATGTTTTTCAGCAAAAAGCTTTGTGTTCGTTTCCACATTCTTCTTTGAAATTTGGCAAAAAATGGCAAGCTCTCGGCTTGAATAGAAAAAAATGCTCTTGTTTATTTTTAATACACCTGTTTTGCAATAAGGTTTTAGCATTTAGGTCATTTTCAACAGTTTTTATCTAATTCACTTTGTAAAACTCATTAAAATTTTAAAAAAAAATTAGCTAACAGATATATGGGTCCACACACCAGCTATGAATAAATTCATTATTTATGAAAAGTAGGTAGTAATTTCATATAAAAGCAGGGAAGTCCACTAATTTTTATATAAGTTCTACTAAGTTTTTGCAACTGTAAGATTATATCGAAAAATATTTATTTTTAAAATTACTTTACAAGCCATTTATTAATCTATACTGTTCTTCAAGCCATTAATGTTTTCAGTGTTAAGCTGTCTAAATTACCTTGGTCACCACATGTTATGATACGATAAAAGTGGATGGGAAATACTTCCCCACCCTCCGTATAGATCTGAGTTCACCAGACTTTAAATTTGGTAAATGGTTTGGAGCTATTGAAAAAGATTCTGGTGAAGTGATCGGCTATCAGCTGGTACACTAATGAAAAGAAACTTGGTCAAACGTTGGGAGCTATAAAGAGCAACGGAGATTACATTGGAAGCTTGGAAAGTGATTTTGAAATGGCCTCTTCGTTATGATTGATACATTAACAAGTTATCAATTAATGCTAATGCCAATTGTTATCGAACAAAACTTAGTCGATAGGCATTACTGATACCTCTGCTCTATAGAAACTTCATTATAGATGCCCAAAATATATTTCTTCAATTATAAGAAATCTAGCACTTAGGGCCTTTATCCGTAGTTTTTGCTTATCTTTTAAGAAGCTCTCTAATCCAATCCGATTATTTTCTCTTGCTTCGCCTTACATTAAACATGCCCTTTTTCATGTTATTCTATCCGTAAACGTCCTTATCATTATAAAATCTCCCTCAATTTATGCCTGTTATGCAAATCTTGATTATGGTTAAAATATTCTCAGTTCATTATCGTTATATCATGAGCAATTTTCTCGTGAAGACACTGATTCTCTGTGGTGTAAATATGAGTTTTAGATTTCTGTTAAAAAGTTATGTTCGTGAAACGAGCAGTTGGTTTTGACATTTAAGATATCTGTATAAGGTAAATCAAAATGATGGACCCGATTTCAGAAGTTTATTCTGTTAAAAAAGTCAACACCATTTCCTTAATCGCTCGGTGCTAGAAAGTGAAAACACTGCGTGAAAACTAAACCGTGTTTTCACTTTCTAGCAGCGAGCGATTAAGGAAAATGTTGACTGGAGAACAGAGATCGTTCTGTGTGCTTGACTATCATATAAATAATTGTCATTAAACTCACGAAGAGAAATCACAAATCCACAATAATCATTTTTTGGGGTACTTTGAACGTTTACCTTTCGTAGCACATGTCTCACAATACCATATGTTCATTAGACTTCACAGAATAAACTTCTGAAATCGGGTCCTTCATTTTGACTTGCCCTGTATTTTAATAGAAAATAGTTAGGCCTTTTATTATTAACTTACACGTTGGTTTAATCTTGATTTTGAGGTATCTATGTCAGTTTTTCCCTTTAATATCATATGTAGTTTTAACAAAACTTAACTGAATAGAAAATAAAGAAAACTACATGCATTACATGTTTTTGACTTATTTCCTTTTGCTTTGGTGTCATCCAAATTTGGTATGCTGAGATCTAACTTTTATTAGAATAATTCTAACTAAAGGCTTTCGATTTTCATATGAATAGTTACTGAAATGGGTCTTCATAGAACGAAATTGTTTGACACCTTTCTCAACATATGAAAATTTTTATTCTTTATGAGCCTGAGACTACTACAATAAGATAAAAACTTTTCTCAAACCATATTTTCAATTTCTAAAAAATGACAGTCACTTAACAAAAACTTTCTCCCTCGTCAGAGCACTTTGACTGTTCTCTCGATGATTATTGTGAAGCAATTATAATCCATTTGCTGAATGATGACCACAGTGTGATCGAAATGCGCATTCGAAGTAACGAAGTGATAAATAATTTTGTAGACAAGAGGTTTATTTTCAGTTTAATCCATGCAGATTCTTTACAACTTATATCCAATTATAACCCACTTGCCGAAGAGTTTTCTTATTTGCACGTAAAAAATATAGAAAAAACTGTCACACGTTAAAAGGTATAAAAGGTAATGGAGGTCGTTTCAAACATAAAATGTATCAAAATAATTTATATATATGTCCTGACTGATTCATAGTTGCGTAACCGAAACCGCTGAAGCTAATTATATGAAATTTTGACAGTAGGTTTATTTTATGACGTGAACACCCTCTAAGAAAATATTTTACGAAATTCATACCCTAAGGGGGTAAAATAGTTAAATCCATGAAAATTTGTATTTGGCTGTTTGGTAAGAAAGTAAGAAAGACGTGTTTCAAGAGTTTTGGAGATGTATTCCCTACGAGGGTTTTCAAGAATTTTTGACTCTTGGTCCGTAACTTTTTTATTTGTTAAACGATATTCATAGTTCTTTTTGTATCGGATACTTACATTAGTCCCCATCCCTTTCCACGCATTGCGTCAACGCGTGACTAGTCGGGTGAACCCGTCGGAGAGGAATTCCAGGGTTGTTGTCGACACAAAGATTGAATGGCAGCTTTGACACTCTTCTGCAGCACATTATCACCCGCCCGCACACGATCGCCACACACCAGTGGCGTTGCAGCGCCTGCAGTTCAATGATGAAAACTGCAGTTCAAAAATGAAAGATTTGTACCTCGCGACTTTTACCACTTTCCAAAGAAGAAAGAGCACCTTAAGAGACATGAGTTGCGTTCTGACGAGGTTGAAGATGCCATTCAATCCTCGTGTCGACAAGAAACTCAGAATCCCTCTCCGACGGGTTCACCTGACTAGTCACGCGTTGGTGCAATGCGTGAAAAGAGACCCCTCCCCCACCCGGCTATGGGGGGGGGGGGTCTAGAAATTAGGGCGTCGACTACGGAGGTCATTTTGCGCTTTTACACAAGTTATATCTGTACGCAGCCCGGGACAAACACAAACATCCATCCATGCCCACGGCGGAATTCGAACCTACAGCCAGGCTGACTCGAGAACTAGAAAGCCTACGCCCTAGCGCTCTCGGCCACCTGGCCGGCCTGGGGACTATTAGTGTTCAATGTACTTCGACAGCCTGCATTTCAGCGACGATGAAAAAGTGAAAACTGCGTGACTTTCTTCACCAGCGGAAGCTTCTATGCAGTAATCATGCGGAAGTACATTGAGCGCTCTGACAAATGCTTCAATATACTTGGAAACTATGTGGAAAAATAGTTAAAGGTACATACCAGGTAACAACAAAAGTTCTTGCTGTTTTTCATCTCGGAAAACAAAATGATGTACACAAAAAGTAGCGTATCGCTAGTCCCCAAAGTAATCCCCATTGGCATCTAGCACCTTTTGCCAACGTGTCTCCAGTTGATCAATACCCTGGCTGTAAAACTTGCCTGTCTTGGACTCAAAGAAGTCCGTGAGTGCCTTTTGCAGGTCTGCATCATTGGTGTAGGATTTTCCACGAAAATGGTTCTCCAGAGAATTGAAAAGGTGATAACCCGTTGGAGCAAGATCTGGTGAGTAATGTGGATGACACAAAGTGTCCCAGCCAAGCCGCTGTATGATTTCCCAGGCCATCCGCGCCACGTGCAAGTCTAACTGTTTGGCTGTGCAAGTGACGTCTAACTGTTTCATCAGAAACCTGATACCATCTGGCAAGTTCACCACATGTTACACTCTGTCTTCCTCTATGGCCGTTTTTAGGGTCTGGTCATCTAAGGTTTGTGGTCGACCACTGCAGGGTTTATCAGAAATGGCAAATTCTCCCGACCTGAATTTCTGAACCAATTTCTGGAATTTCTGGCTTTGCGATGCGTTCATTCACAGCATCATCCCCAAACCCAAGACATATTCGGCGACTTGATGCTGCTGCTGACAAGCTCACCTTGAAGTCATAACGCAAAAAATACGTAAACCATCTGCATTGATACCTCCATTTGTCTTCACTTCTGCACGAGATGCGATTGATGTGAATGCCCAACAGCCCTGAATTTACACTGGCTAACCTTCCTGCTCCCTCCTGACAGATTTTGGACCACACTGTATACTCATTTGCATATTTTCTATCACTTCCTTTTATGACAACATAAAAATGGCAAGAACTTTTGTGGTTACCTGGTAGAATCTGGTAAAGAAAAAACTTTGAAAATATATATATAGTAGTTTTGTTTTTATTACAAAACGGACCTTACTTTACGAATAATCCTCCTATTATACAATTGATTAAGACAAGATAAAATTTTATATAATAAATAAGGAATATAACGCAATTCTCGATTTCTAAACCGCCTATTACATTTAAAGTTAAGCAAAACTAGTATATTGATAAAATGATAATTTTAAAAATTTGATGAGAACTCCTCATCTTGGAAATGGAAAATAATACAAAATACTTGACAATATATTTACAATAAAAATTAATTTTTACTAAAATTTTTAATTATATTGATATATTCCTTCAGAGATTGTTTCATTCAAATGAATTGACCCTCAGTTTCTTTAACCAGAATTTTTTAATGATTAAGTTTTTTTTAATGTCTTATTGCGAATTATTTTATTAAACTTTTGTTGATTTTCTGCAAAAGGGTTTATTTCCATTGAAAATAAATTGTAAATTATTTTGCAGCATTTTGCTTTTTTATTTCTTAGTTGAGGAATTATCATATCCCTTTAATAAGTATGATTAGGTTAGGTTTGTGTAGCATTTAAAATGGAAAGTCTTCTATAAAGAATTTACTTTCATGCATTATCTTGCAGTTTTATTGCTTTAAAATTGCCCTATTTAAGCTGTTGTTGTTTTCAAATTGTAAAGTGGTTAAATTTAGCTGTTCTTGTTTGCGAAACTTTTCCCTCTACAAAAAACAATTCAAATAAAATGATAATTTCCATTTAGCATACAAAACAATTTCAGTGGAATAAAAACATACAATTTAGAGTGTTTATTCACTTGTTCATGATTCATTAATGTAAATGGTAAGTTTAGCCATGAAACATGCAGATAAAGAGCCATGTCGAAAACACTAATTTAATATGGTCATAATGAGTCATACGCATTAGAAAATGAGGCAAGTTTTATTAATAAATTTCAGAAAAAAGTTTTAAAGTTTTATTATCATTATCTCTACAAATTATTGGCTTTCCTGTAGAACATTTGAATATATCTTTTGTTAAGAGGCAAAATTAGAATACAGTTTATGAAATTTAATCAGCATTTGTTAGACTGAAGTTAGATTCATTGCTACCATTATCTTTACTATATTTATGGGGAAACAAAGATCTTCATCGTCTCTATGTTCTCATGTCATGTCAACACCATTTTTACAAAATGCACAACAATGATTGAGGTATCAAACAAAAGATTTCCTGAACAGGCTTCTATCATGTAGAAGGTAGATTACATTCTACGGTAACGATTACATTCTAAGGAGAAAGTTTATGAAGAAATCTCCTTTTCCCACTAATAATCATGTTCTATTTGTTGGTCATGGTTGTGTACTATTGCCCTGCACCATATCTTTCACTGTAGAAGAGCTGTCTGCAGAATGATAAAGCTGGTGTTGTTCCCTTCCTGTTTGCAGGCTTTCTAAAGACCTTCAATGATCGTTGGACGACGTCGAGCAAGGGCTCGTTTCAGTATTCCAAATAAACAGAAATGCATCAGGGATGTATCTGGTGATTTGAGAGGGATATCATGAAAGTACTATACAGGGTGTTGGTGTCCCATCTTTAGGTCCAAATAACGGCTCAAGGGGAACAGGTGGGGGGAAAATGAATATTGATTATTTGGTTTTAATATCCCCTAATTCAGAATAAAAACATTTTGCATCCCTGGGGGTGAAGGGGTAAATTTTGAAAATTTTAATTTTGTAAGGGTAGGGGTTAGACCTCATGCATTATTTAGAAAGTTATAGAGCATCATGCAAAGTGTGGGTTTAGCAAAAAAACCGGTGAAAAAATCTCATCTCCTGCCCTTTTTCTTTTTTTGTCTACATTAGCTAGCCATACCTTTCACTTTACCCACTCGATAAAGGGGGCAGGGCATGAGATGTTTTCACCGGATTTTTTGCTAAATCCACACTTTACATGATGCTCTATAACTTTCTAAATAACACATGAGGTCTAACTCCTACCCCTACAAAATTAAAATTTTCAAAGTTTATCCCTTCACCCCCAGGGACACGAAATGTTTTTATTCCTAATTAGGGGACATTAAAACCAAATAACCAATATTCATTTTCTCCCAATCTGTTCCCCTTGAGTCGTTATTTGGACCTAAAGACGGGACACCAATTATGAAACACCCTGTATATAAAATGAACTCCAATTTCATCTTGTAAATCCAACATAAATTGAACAGTCGAGTTAGATGTATGGGAGGAGGATTTATCTTGATTGAACATAAAAAGTCCTATCAACATTACATTTAGTTTTGATCGTGTGTGAGAAATCGACTTTTGTCTATTTTCTTGTAGAGTTGTAAAGCAAATAAATAAAACACTTGGGAGTGCAGATCACTTTTATTCTGCATACTGACAGAACATCACATTGAACTACAAAACAAAATTAAAATGATACAAGGAATACGAATAAGAAGAAAGCCTCAATTCAATGTCGAGGAAGCCCCTCAAAATGGTAGCCCCCAGTTCAAATGCACTGGTTACATCTTCGGAGCTGGTAGCTGCCACAATCTGGCCGGGTGTAATTGATCGACTATAAGCATGAATGGATGCAATAAGCTCATCTCTGGTGGTGAGCGGATTGCTGTAGACCTCCTCCTTCAGTGTTCCCCACAGAAAAAAATCTAATGGGGTGAGGTCCAGTGACCTAAGAGGCCAGCCACTGGACCACCTTTACCAATCCATATGTCCAGATAACTGACAATCAACCAGTCTCGCACTCCTCTACCAAAGTGGAGTACAGGCAGAGTACATTTAAGAATAAATAGGTTAACCTACGTTTTTTTTACGAAAAGACTCTAAATAAAAGAAAATAGACAAACGTCAATATCTCACACACGATCGAAACCAGATGTAATGTTTATAGGTCATTTTTTGTTCCATTTGAACCATACAATTCCTAAACAATTATGCTGGATAGGTTTGTGTCACCCTGTATATGGTAGCTGAGAATTTCCTATAATGTTTTAAATCCCTATTTGAGTTGCTGGATTTTCACACAGGACATGCTGCTTGATCTTTCCATGACATGTGATGTTTGGCTTTGGGAATTCCAGGAATTTGTTGGTTCTGGTCAGTTGGAATTAACCCTTCCTGGGATATACCTTTTCATTCAGTACTTTCAATATGCCTTTATGTCGAAACAGAGGAATTTTTTTACATGTGCTAATTATAGCAGAATACCAGCAATTAGCGTGGGAAAAGACTGTTATTTTTTTCATAACATATACTGCTTTCGAATGAAACGTAACACTATGGATGTAACAGCATCAATTCAGATATTTTCTATAATGTGCACGAGCATATGACCAAAGATCGTAATCAACTTCTGTAGTATACTCACCAATTGCATTTTAAACAATTTGTTTCAATAAATATTGCAGATACTTAAAAATAACCGAAAAGTTGCCTATTAGTGGATAGGCAGCTTCCCTGTTATTGAGCAATGGCCTCGAATCAGAAAGAAGTAAACAAAGCGGGGAAGCGGAGGGGGGGAGGGAGTGGACAGGAGGGAGAGAGGGAAAATTTATTTATTTGTTTATTTATTTACATGGTTCAACAATTATTAAACGAGACTGGTGCTTCTTTGAAAGTGTTCAAGCACCTCTGCCCACGACATTGAGTGTCTTCAATCTATAAGCTATCCTTGTTGCTGTGTGTACAAATTGCAGCAATAAAGTTGCACTCACCTATGTATTCTCATGCTTCAAGCAACAACCCAGTTGATCACCCCATGCCTGTAATTAAAAAATGCTTGAAGAGCTGCTTGATCACAAATGTTTTTCAGTATTGGATCTAAGTAGTGGTTATTTCCTAATACCCTTTACACAAAATTTTTAAACAATGTTTTGATTTTCAAATATCTTGGGAAACGCATCAAATACCCAGATTAGCTAAGATGGCAAGAACACTACTCATATTTTTCAACAGTACCTAATGAAAACTCTTTAAGAAAAAGAATTGGGAAGGGTATACAGGTATTTCAAGATGATACTGTTATGTTATCAACCTCGTTCTGTGAACATTTGAATTTGTTTAATTGGGTTTTGGGAAAATTCAGATGAAAAGGATTTTTTACCAGATCTTCAAGTATTAATTCTATACAGCAAGTGTTAGTTATTTGGGTCATGTCCTCCTAAAGAGGCAACACGTGATCTTAAAAATATTCAAGGAATCAATAGCTTTAAACCACCACCATCAACTGTAAAGGGAGTAAGATCAATTATACGGACTATAAATTTCAACGCATTTATTCCTAATTTATCACACAAAGTTTATTGCCAATAACTCGTCTCATACAAAAAGGTGTGAAGTTTAGATGATATTAAAAGAATGTTGGCTATGTTGGCTATCCCCCCCCCCCCCCCCTCCATTTTAATAAGTCCTGTTTATTCCAAAGAATTTATACTCTTTACTGATGCATCTGCCAGGGCTATAGTAGCAGTCCTGCAACAAGAGAATGAAATGTGCTTTTTATATTAGCAAATTGCAGGGTTCACAGTTAAATTATTCCACCATTGAAATAGAAGTGCTTGCCATGGTGATAGCAGTCAGACATTGGCACCCAATTATTCTAGGATACCTTACAATAGCCAAAACAGACCATTCCCCATGGAGCTTCATACGTAGGATGAAAGATTCAAATCCATGAATATTATGATGGGCTCTGGGATTAGAAAAGTTATCGATAAGAGTAGAACAAAACGTATTTTAGGAAGCTAAACTCTATAATCAGGGGCATGAGAGTTGACCACTTCATTGAATATAAGATAACCTTTTTCAAGAGGTTCTACTCCCCCTACTGACCTAGATTAATTTTTTAACTTTCCAAGTTGGGGTGAGGATGGCGGAAAAAAGACCAGTTCCCTTCACTCCCTTATTTTAAACACGTTAAAATCCTCATTTTCCTCCCTACAAGTGGCCAGCTCTCATGCCCCTGATTATAGTTGTACACCTCATGTCTTGCGAGCGTAACAAATCCATATTAATCATTGACAGCCCTCAACAGATTGCTAAAACCAAACAGTCCCAAGAGTGAGATAAGTGTGCAGAATCAAATACAATACGGAGCTTCAATTAAGGCTAGAGTAGGTGTGTTATTTTTAAAAAATTATATTTTTGTGTGGAAAGAAAGTAAAGACAATAATCACAGGCTAGGAGTAAGTTTGGGACACCATGGTAAATCTTTGAGAGAAGAAATTATGAAATTATGTCATGATGGACATACGAGTGTGAGTGGTATCATTCACAAAATAAAAAAGAATGTATTCTTTGCCAAAGAGAAAAGAGGACAAATCATCAAACACTTTTTTCAGCAAAGTATAAAAACAACATATCCATTCCAAAATTGCCATGGATATAATTGGACCTCTCACTCCATCATCTAAACATCTTAGATAAATTTTGGTTTGCATTGATGTGCTAACAAGGTACATCGACGGAATTCCCTTGCAAATACAAATTGCAGAAATTGTAGCTGATGCCTTCAGTAAAAACATTATTTCCAAGTATGTAAGTTTAGTAACTATGGTACAAATTTTATGTCTGAAGTTTTTAGGAAAATTTTCCATGACCTTCAAATAGAACATAAAGCCACTACTTCATATCCACTTACTTCAAATGGACCTGTGGAATCACCAAATAAAACCCTGATAGAAACAATAGGCCTTATTTGTGAAAGTTACCCAAATAGGTGGAATCAAGTAATTTAGGCTTGATGAAGTTCATGGAGTACATATTGGGAAAGAAGACATAGAATTTCGACTGGTTTCGCTTTTTGTTCCTGGCTTTATCAAGGATACAAATGAAGAGACACGCAAGATGCCTTTTCATATACAGATTACAATCACTGATTGGTGGATACAAAATCATAGACTGTTTGGATTCAAAAAAAGGTAAATTGCTAAAACAATGTTGGTTGAATAGTTTGATTGGTTGGAACATGATGAGTGAATAAGAAAATAATAATAAAAACAAGTAGGAACAATTACTAGTAAAATACATGTTAAAATTACACATGGTTAAATAAAACAGAGAGTAAAAGAATTAATAATAATAATAAAGCAAAGCAAAAACACAAGTGTAAAAATAAAAAGTATAGTTAAATCAGGTCGGCAATGGGCAATAGTATGGAGTGCACGTCGAACATTGTTTGAGAATTGAGGAGTTTATCTGGTGAATTACGCCTGGCTTGGAACGATGAACAACGAACATAATTCGTTCCAGTTGGAGGACTTATGTCCATTGTCCAGAAGATGAATGGCAAATTGTGACTTATTATCTTTCTTTAGGTAAGAAGCAATATGCTCTTTGTATCTGACGGCAAAATTGCGAGAGCTTAAGCCGATGTACGAGGGGAGATTAAAAAGTAAGTTGCACTAACTCGCTGCAGGAGCGTGTTGTGTGTCGCAATCTTGGGCAAAGCGGAGAAAGGGACATTAACTGCGCAGATGTCGGATAAGACGGTTGCTGTGGTTTCCTGTCGTGTTTTGTGTGACTAACAGGCTAAAAGCAATGGCAATTCAACAGGATGTCCACTCCAAACTTGAGATGCGAGCAGCAATTCGATTTCTATGGGCCAAACGGGTGAATTGCACGGACATTCATCGTGAAATCATTGCTGTATATGGAGAGCATGCAATTTGCCGGCAAGGAATTGTAAAGTGGTGTCAACAATTTGAGGCAGGACGCATTGATATCACAGATGAAGATTGCGTAGGCAGGCCCGCAACGTCCCGTACCATTGCAAATGTTGATCGTGTGGATGCGTAAAGCAATTAAAGAGAAGCGCTGGGAGAACTTGAGTGCTGGTGTGATTTTGTCACACGATAACAAAACTGTTGTTGGTACTCGAATTTGTCATTAGATGGAGCAACCTCTCCACTGCGACCTCTTCAATGACAGTGATAATAATTTATAATAATTATCTTACTCGAGTTATATTAAATTAAGTTATTTAAAATTATAATCTCTTTACTTATAATTAATCTCTTTATTTATTAATTTACAGTTTATAAATCTTGAGATTCAGTGCGGAGTTGTTGTCGGATGTAATGGCGTCTCTTGTATAGTACCAGTATTAAATCACTCTTAAGAACCGTTAGAAACAGCGTGATTATTTCTCCCCTGCCACTTTTAAACCAAAATAAAAACCCAACAAACACCTCACTTTCATCTTTTTGGTAAGCTCAAGACGGAACTCGGTAGACAACGCTGTTGCTTTTTTATATGTGGTGTAATAAATGGCCATACCGTGGAAGTGCAACGTACTTTTTGATCTCCCCTCATAATAGCTATTGCATTGCCTGCAGTCGATTTGGTAAACACCAGATTGAGAGTATATGTCAACAGTGGGTTGAGAGAACGTTTACAGGATGGAAGGGTACAGAAGGAAACATGTGGGCTGAAGGAGGCAAGGAAATTGGAGAGGCGGTAGCAGGACGGCTGAGGAAAGGGATAGATACCTATTTGGTAGGTATTTTAACAGGCAGGAGAGGGATGGCGTAAGAGACGCTTTCTGGAATGTGTTAGGTTAGAAATAGTAGACTGGGAGTAGCCGTTAGTGGAAGCGACGAAGTGGATATTATGGAACTCGTTGGATCTGTCAGAAGAACTTAGGGGAACGTTAAGGGCACGATCAACAAGGCAACGAAAGGAAGCAAACTTATGGGATGAAGGATGGGCTGAAGAGGCATGGATAAGATTGGAGGAAGTGGTACATTTGCGGTAGACATTGAAGAAAGACGATCAGAATGTGGGTTATGGGAAACAATCATGTCGAGGAAGGGTATAGAGTTATTGGATTCAGTTTCATTTGTGATGTGTGCATGGGGGCAAAGGAATTGAAGCGATGGTGGTGGGGAGGTAGTGATGAAGTCAAAAATGATAAGGATATCATCAACATATCAATGATAGGTATGGATGGTGGAAGAGGATAACAAATGAGTAGCACGGTTCTGTTCAAGGTGTTGGAGGAACCCTTCGGATAGGAAACTGCTAAGGGGGAAACCAATGCCAAGGCCAATAGTCTGGGAATAAGTGGTGCCATTGAAGAAGAAGTAGTTTTGGGTGGATATGACGGACAAGATGGAAAGGAGTTCGATGGGTTGTTGTTTCAGGAGGGTGGAGGAAAACAAGAGGTGTTCAAGGATGCTAAGGTGTCAGGAACAGGAATGTTAGTGTACAAGTTGACAACATCAAGGGACATCATGCATAGGGTTGGATGAGAAGTCGGCAAGCTAGGTCTAAGAAATTGATGACATTTTATGTATTAGAAAAAAGTTTAAGGTTAAATAGGAATTTGGAAATGGATTTGGCAATGCCGTGGGCAGGGGCAGGAGTGTAGTTGATGACAGGATGGTTGGGCATGTTTAGTTTATGGACTTTGATGAAAGCATTGAGGGTGGGGGAATGTGGGTTGGGAGGGATCAGGTGATGGAGGTGTCTGACGTGAGGAGGGTTGAAACCTCCGTCATTGTCAAGGAGTTCTTAGCTGGTAACGGAATTGTGAAGATTTATCACCCTTCGTATTCCCACATTTGTCTCCACCAAACTTTTTCCTCTTCCCAATGGTGAAGACAAATCTGAAAGACAAAGATTTCTTTTGATGTCTTTCAGATTTGTCAATATAGAGGACATCAAAAAGAATGTTGCAGGCGATCTTGGAATGGTTAAGACAGGGGACTTTAGAGCATCTTTTCAAAATTTGTATGAACATTGCAATAAGTATGTAGCATTAGACGGTGACTACTTTGAAAAATATTAAACAGTTTTGCCAGAAATATGTCTTGTATTTGTTAAAGTGTTCTGGTTTTGTTTATTAATTGTCTGACCTTGTATTTTAAAATATAAGGCCCATTTCAGACTGTTTAGGTCATCACATCAATTCCAAAAAGCAGAAGCTGTTGTGCATCTTTTCTCCGTTAACCTGAGACGAAAGTCCTTCTCTGTCATTATTTGTATAGTCACTTACCCACAATCTTCAATTAATGTTACTATACCTTTTTGTTTCAAAATTGTATGCTTATTGCTTTAAAGAAATTGAAAATACGATCCAGGAGGAACTGATGCCATATGGGACCATCACATTGTCTTCCTTTATGCTCTCTCTTTTCCCTTAACCAACCAGATATGGATTTTAGCAGTTTTGTTTCAAAGAGCTATAACTTCTTTACCCAAGTAAATGCAGATACACCAAGTAATGGTGATATTCTTTGCTAATCATGCTCTTGCAATCTTCAACAGGAGGTGTAAAGTATTTAAATCGGATAATCTTACAAGATATTTTTTACCATTTTCTACAACATCCTTTACGGAAAAACCATCCCAGTGAAGTAAGTACAGTTTCAATAAAAAAAAAAGATTATAATGACTTAAATTATTTAATCCTAATGTTCTTTCTGAACATTGAACAGCTTGAACTTTTTTTAAAAATTAGATTATCTCTACAATAAATTTGCATGGATATCCAAACAATACTAATAATGAAATTCTGCCGAACCTATGTTGCTAGTAACGTAGAAACCATGTAAATATAATGATTGTCAAGAAATTTTGATCAGTTTTATTATGTGTTTTGGTAGGTATGATATAAAAGTGTCATATAAGTTAAATCATATAGCCATGATTTATAAAACAGAACATAAGACATAGCATTTGAAATTATAAATTCTCTTATTACAAAATACATAAATAAGATCCTATACTGGTTAGTTGTTTTGAATCCTGGCTTATTTCTAAGGATTAGTGCATGTCTGCAAGGAAATGGGGATTATCTGCTATGAACTTCATCCAACGTTACCAACAGTTTTCCCCAATATGAAAATAAATTTACATATTGTTCCTATGTCCCTAATTAGTCATAAATATCAAGTATCAAGTACAAAATCTTCTTCTTTGTAATCTAAAAACATGAAAAATATATCCAGAAAGGTTCATCTTAAAGATATTTATTTTCGTTATTGGATTAAGCCTCTAATAATATAAATAAATGCCTGTTTTATGATAGATAATATTAAACTTCAGGGTAATCCGTAAATATATGGTGTAGCTAAATAAAAAGGAGACTTTCACTGTAGCACCATTGCATCTAATCACAGTTGGTAAATATGCTTGTCAGTAGATGTAGCATCATCCCGGCTCCCCATGTCCCAAAACAGCTCACTCTGCCATGAAGACTGGGAAAGTGATACAGTTTCGTTTTTGAAGAAAAAGGGCCCAAACTCATCGACTGGCTAGAAATGGGTGAAACAGTTAATGCTGAACCGTACTCAGCATTTTGCTGAAGCCGAAACAGGCCATCAAAAACAAGCGCAGAAAGAATGCTCCAGGACAATGCTAAGAAGTCCCTCCACTTGTGGCCAGGAAGCCCCTCAACTTGTGGCCAAGAAGCCCCTCCACTTGTGGCCAAGAAGCCCCTCCACTTGTGGCCAAGAAGCCCCTCCACTTGTGGCCAAGAAGCCCCTCCACTGGCTGGAAACATTTCAATGGGAAGTCCTCAAACTTCTTCCGTACAGCCCTGGCATCTCCCGATGTGACTCCCATATTTTCGGCCCCTTAAAAAATCACTGACAAGTCATTAGTTCACATGTGACAAGGAATTGCAGAACATCATGGAAAAGAGATCTGTATGCAACCCAGGAGTTTCAACACTAAAGCCATCATTCGCTTCTTATGCTCTGCGATCAGTGCATCATTATCAAAGGCAATTATGTGTAGGTGTTATGTTACATATTAACTGCACATCAAATATTCTGTACTTAAAATATTCTGTACCGTAAATACAGTATTTAGCGCCGGACCTGAACTACTGGCCCGCCTGCATTAATCGCCTGGGGGTCCGCTGAATTTTTGGAAATAAGCACCGGACCTTCAATAACCGCCCGGGCGCTTATTTTAATTCATTTCATGGATTTTACTTCTCTTGTGCTTTCTCACGGGAATGTTTGCTCTCCCAAATGCCACTGCTAAACCGGAAATTAGATACCAGCATGATTGTCTTCTAATTTCTTGCTTTTAGTTTTGGATTCAGTCAAGCAACATAGCTGATGAAAAATGAAAACTTCACAGTTATAGCATCAATTTTATCTCGCAGCAGTAAAGTAGGCTGAAAACCATTCTACAGAGGCTACATCCAAACAGTTTAGCATTGATCCTAACGGGAATGGAAAACACAGCAGGATACTTTAGAAAAGATGAAGGAGAAGGGCGAGAATTTTGCATAATAGCATCCATCACAGTTCTGCAGAATTTTATAAGCGCCGGACCTGTAATACCGGCCCGCCTGCATTAAGCGCCTAGGGGTCCGCTGAATTTTTGAAAATAAGCGCCCGGGCGCTTAATACAGTATTTACGCTTAATTAAAATATTCATTAGATATAACTGTAGTCTTCTTTTCAATTGGCCACTTCTTATAAGTTCAGGTTTTAGACAGCCTTCAACTTTTGAACGGAGCAAAGATATTAAATTCGTAAAGTGAGGAGAATAGCTCGTTATTTCCAGTACCGCCACGAAACGTTAAAGTTTCGGTTTCAGAAATGGCGAATAAAACTTTCCTGAAAGGTGAATTGGGAGCAGTGTCCCTATCAATTGGCCGGCCTAGCACCCAAAATCTGAAGCCCCCCCCCCCCCCCCATCTTTCTTGTGGGGCTTTTCCTAAGAGAAAGTCTACCACCCTGTTGACGACATCGAGGAACTGAAGGAACTGATAACCCAAAAATTTAACGCGATTCTATTGAGTTTTGTCACAAGGCATGTGCAAACGTGCTTTGCCCCTCCAAATGTAATCAATCTCGATGGAGCAGATTGATATAGCACTGGAAAACCGCACAACGAGAAACATTTTTTGTGTCCTTTGATGATGTATACCACTTCACAGATTGAATAAATTGTTTTCTGCTATGGAGATATTGGCTGTCAAACACCTGAACTTTTAATGGGCCACCCCGTATAATAATTACCGTAATTAACCTTAAGAATTAAATGCATTATTTAAAATATTTTAAAAATCAACAACCAAATAAAAGGTCTTTTGAGTTCAAGCCCTTCACAATGAAGGCTGCTCTGATCTTACCTTTTATCCTGGGATTAAATTGATAAAGTTTTACATTTAAACAAGAAAATTTAAATTGTGGAGTTTATAAATTCAATACCATTGAAATCTTTTGACGAGTTTTGAGCGATAAGTGGCCGATGATAAAAGATAGCAAGAGAAGTTGCATACAGCTACTTGCAAGGATATAGGAATGAGAAGATTCATAGAAAGCGGTTGTATTTTTTAATACATTATATTAAATACGCTACGTATTTTTTAATGCTACAGTACGAAAACATATCCATGCATGAAAAGCTAACATCAAATTTATTCAAAATTACACTGATATTTACAGTAACATAAAATTCAGAGCTATTACATTTATTCATTCAATGAATATGATAAATTGCTTATACAAATTATGATAATTAGAGCAGTTACAAGTTGTTTAAATTTTACATTGAATGCATTATATAATTAGCAAATACATTAAAATAATTTGTTTCATGTTCATGAACAAATTATTTTTAGCATTATTAATCTTACAGAAATTTAGAGTTCTTGCTGCTTTAGTGCTTCACCTGAAAAATCTCACACAAAACCATTTATTCTCTCTTTCACTCAGCATGCCATCCAAGGTTAGGTTAGGGTTAAGCAAAGAAAGAAAATTAATAAAATAGTAAAATACGAAGGCAAGTCAAAAAGTAACTTTAAAATTTTTTTATTTCGCACAAAACACGTCAACAGGAACAAATGGTTTCACTTTCCGACATAGTCTCTCTGGCGTTCAATACACCTGCACCATCGTTTTGGTAGTGCTTCAATGCCTGCAGAAAAAAAGTTCTTGGAACGTGCGCAGAGTCACTCATGCACCGGCTCCTGAACTTCGGGGGAGTACGGAAGATGAAGCAGGCATTCAAATTGCAGGTCTTTTATGGTGGCAGCTGTGGCTAGGGATGTATAGGGCCTGGTGTTGTCGTGTTGAAGAACAACTTCCTTTGTGAGAACTCCACGACGCTTGGTGCAGATGGAAGGTTTCAGTTTGGACCTCAGAAGGTCCGAATATGAGTCATTGCTGATGGTGGTGCCTTTGGGCTGTAATGCTCGACAATCTGGTTCCAGGAGCTGGAACCCAAATGCTTGGCGGCCGCCAATTCCGGTCTGATGAAGCAGGCACTGAAACACTACCAAAATGATTGCACACGTGTATTAACCACCAGGAAGACTATGTCGAAAAGTGACGTGTTTTTTTCAAAAAATTTGTAACGTTACTTTTTGAATCGCCGTCGTATATAAGCTTTATGTATTAAATCTGATAGTGTTTTTTATTTTATTAGTATTAATTTAAAAATGAATTGAGTATTGATAGAGAACTTCTAGAAAACGTAAGGCATAGTTTTTCGAAATATTGGATGTCATACTTACTTGTAGGTGTTGTCGGTGTTGTTGTGGGGGTTGTGGTGGGTGTTGTAGTGGGGAGTGCCGTTGTGGTGGTCGTTGGCACCGTCGTTGTCGTGGTTGTGGGCGTCGTTGTTGGAGTCGTGGGTGTCGTCGTAGGAGTCGTGGGTGTCGTCGTTGGAGTTGTCGTTGTTGTGCTAGTAGTTGTGGTAGTAGTAGTTGGGCAGTATTCTTTTTCAAATCCTTTAATATTTGAGGTACAAATATAGACCACAGTTTTATTAATTTCCTAATACATGTAATTTTGTTACAAAGGATAAGGAATAAAATAAACAAAATAGAATATTAAAATAAAAAAATTTAACAAGAGTATGATTTTGAATTGTTCCTGACGAAGCTTTTTCTGAAAAGAAAATTAAATTTATAATCGAGAAAAATGTTTTTCAAATTATTTTATAGAATATTCAATGTAAAGTGTTTTCAAACGGACATGGCTCTTATATAAAGTTTTTATTTATGAAATAAGCTTAATATATGATTATCATGTTAGGTTATCATGCATCATATCTTCTCTTCGCACTTAATTTGTTATTCTGGAAAATAAAAAAAACATTCTAAAATTATTTATGCTCCATTTAACTTACATTAGAATTATTAGATTAAGTATTAGTAGATAAACTTTTATAAATTATTCAGAAATAAAATCTACAATAGAAACGCTATTAAATATTTAATAGTGTTTCTATTAAACATGGAGTTACGTTTCTTTGTTACCTTATATTACTAGCTGAAGAGAATCATTTTACTTTATACAATGTTTCTTTATTCTTTCCTTTTTTCTGTAACAGAAGACTAAAAACCTGTTATTTATAGTTTTTTTAAACCGAAGATTATCCGGCTTCATTTCTAAACCATCTGTCTTTTTATGAAATTGATTTATTGATTTTTGATTTGCTTCTAAAAAGGGGGATTTTATTAAATTTAAAAAAAAACATCAATCGCGTTATCATGAACTTGCATCAGGAAACGGAAACTTTATTCTCTTCCGGCATGGAATCATTAAACACGTTCGAAAAACCGCCCAACTTAATGACATTATATCAGAAACGACAGGCAAGTGGCCCTCACTGAAAAAACAACTACATTCATTATGGAGAGTTGTATTCTCTATCTTTTTTTTGTGAATATAATTTTTTATGACTCATTTTATAAGGAATAATATTACTCCCTTGTAATTTAGATGCTTAATGAAGATTTTTTTCTTTATACTGGTAACAGCGAACCGAAATTTAATTTATTCTATTATAGAAGTTAATAAACCTTTAGGAAGGCAATGATTCGTATTTGTGTCTAATTACGTGATATGTTAGCAAAGGGAAAACGCTTTCTATATACGTGTATATGTAAGGCAGAGAAAGCTATCTTTTTCAGCGGTTTTTCAATTTAACAATAATTTTACATGGTTTTTTTTTCGAAGCTTTAGCAAAAAGAATGCATGCTTGGTCTGCACGTTTAGCGTCCGCGTTTTGCACGATAACTTGAAATCGGATAAACTTTTCAAATTCTGTTTTCAGAAATATGACCAAGTTCTTCGCTCGGCTGAATCAACTTTTCAGGGTTTTTCGTGGACCCTTTCAAGTCTAAATCAGATGCTAAAACAGTGACCGTAAAGAATATCAAGATAATGGCATGTAATATAACAATCGATTCGTCAAGAATGAATACACTGTTACTTTCTGTTTATCTTTTCACCATTATTGACATGAGCACAAACACGTTACGTGATGATCGCTTAGTCGATGCACAATTGCTTCATTGTTCATAATCAAGCTATAAAAAGAGCATGTAAAGATTCCAAGGAGGAGCTTTAGCTGTGAAGCAGAAATACATTTTTAAATTTATTAACAAGAAATTAGACCCTCCCCCTCGAGTAGGGTAAGGCAGGCAGCAGACCCTGCCTTCATTTATTTTTACCCTATATCTGCACTTTTTACCTCCCCCCCCCCCCAAGTTTTTTAATCAAGAGATTGATTTTTTCGAACATAGCATGTAGAAAATGTAAAAGGTATCGTATTTTCTTTCCTTTCTAATCATTTCTGATCGAGTGACATATCACGTACATACGTAGTTCTAAAGACCAAGAGACTGCCACCCCCAAAATTCCGACCATACTGGAACAATTGGCCCTAAACTTCATAATAATGTAGATCTTGCCTAGAGGAATCTGGTTACTGAATTTCACTCCTTCACGTATCTAAATACCATGTAGATCTTTTGTACCCTCTGACTCCCATCCCCGTAATTCCGACCCAAGTGCACCAATCAAAACCAAATAGGTGAACATGCCTATTGTAAGCTACATTCCGAATTTTAACCATCTACGTCAAAAAATATAGAAATTATGATGGGTACGGGCGGACATTATGAAACCAATAAGTAGTTCCATTCTTTCGCTACTTAATAATATAGATTATGAGCACTTGAGCAATCGTGCGTCGACAAGGCGATTTCATGTGCGTGTGCCGATGTCAATAATGCTTAAAAGATGAACAGAAAGTAACAATATATTCATTCTTGACAAATCGATTGTTATGTGACATGCACGTGAATTCGACTTGAAGGGATCCAGGAAAAATTCTGAAAAGTTGATACGGCCGAGCTAAGACCTTGATGGTCATATTTCTGAAAACAGTTTTTGAAAAAGTTAATCCGTTTTCAAGTTATCGTGCAAATGGAGGACGGCCGGATAAACGTACAGATCAAGGGTGCATTTTTAGGGTTTTAGCATCTAAAACCCTATTAACGACGGTACAGATGTATTTAAGTACTCTGTATATGGGTATGTCACACGCGATAACTTTTGAAAGAATTGACCTAGGGGCTTGAAATTTTGTACATACGTGGGCCCTGTACAGAGGCCAGTGCTAATAATATAGCGAATCCTCTAGGGTGGCCCGGGGCCCGTCAGGGGCCACTTGTATGAATTTCATGGTTCCTTTTTTATCTTTTTAACAAAGAGGCCTAAAATCCTTAAATTTCGTAAATTTGTAGTGCGGTTCTAAAAATATAAAACCAATGCACAAGAAAAGTGATATAAGCCTCTAGAGTCCCGCCGGAGGTCCCGAGGCCCCAAATGCAATTGAAGCTATAACATTTGAACGGAACGACCTAGGAACCTGAAATTTTGTATATTTGTTGTGTGGTAGAAAAAATATATAGCAAATATACAAGAAATGTGATTTAGTCCTCTGGGGCCCCGCCAGAAGACCCCGAGACCTCAAATGCAAATCAAGTTATAACTTTTGAACGGAAAGATCTAGAAATCTAAAATTAGGACCCTGCTAGTGGCCTCGAGGCACCAAATATAATTGAAGCTATAACATTTGAACGGAAAGGCCTAGGAACCTGAAATTTTGTTTATTTATTGTGTGGTACTAAAAAAATGTTGCAAGTATACAAAAAAGTAATATAGGCCCCAGCAGAGCCCCAGAGGTCCCAAATTGAAAATGTGTGCCCCTCCACTTATTATAGTCACGAGCCGTTACTGCTCGTAACATTTTGATATTAAAATCCTTATATCTTTGGATAACGATGCCTTAACTAATTTGTATAAGTAGCTTTCTGCTAAAGCTCCTAATAAAGGAGAACATGCGAGTTCGCCACGGAAACAGTTTTGCATTATTGTTGCACGTTTAAGCATTGTTGGCGCTGGCTTGAAACACACGCCGTAAAGTCACCTGGCCATTGTTGTCTGAGCAACGATTTTTATCAGATAAAGGAGAACATGTGAGTTCGTCTACGAAACAATTTGAATGTGCCAGCTTTGCAACAATATGAAGTGAATTTGAAACCGCGCGGATAAAATTTTGTACATTAATAATTGTACTTCTGATCCACAGCTAAAGCTCCTTCTGGAAATGTTACAAAATTTTATATTTGTGGCTTTTAATACATGGAAAAAAAGCCGTGAAGTTTTTTCCTTACACATTTACTTGTAATTATTTTTGAAATGCTGTCTTAAGTTGTTCCTTTATTACAAGGTTCATTCTCTTCCGTCTTTAACTTCTTTTTTATGAAAAAAATTTAAGAAGGAACTAGAGTATGGAACTTGGGTGTAAATGGAACCTTCATATAATATCTTTAACCTAAAATTTAACAGTTCTTTAAAGGACAACTCCACTCAAAAATCTTTTGGCAGAATATCATTATTTCAAACAAATAAAAAAAAACTGCAGCAATAGAAAAAATTTAACACCATTATTTTATTATGAAAAACGCGTTTAAAGTGTGAAAAATGCTATTTCCTGGCGCTCCATTTTGTATCAGCTGACATCTAAAGTTCTCGGGGATATTTCCGCTTTGTGAGGGGCGCCAGGAGAGTCCAAAGATTGGCCCCCAGTTTTATATTTTTGCCGTCTAACTCCAATGCAGTATTTCGCGAATAAAAATAGGTCTAGAATAATTATACGGTGATGGCAATTGACGAGATCAAATATCTGTTTGGTTCATTTCTTAATTGTCTTGATCCAATTTTCCGGTATTTTATGTTTTCCAGATTTTTTCCGGATTATTTTTTTGTTTTTCATAAATTAACATACAAACTGGCATGTTGAAAGCTTAGTTTGTACATTAGTCATAAAATATCGATTTTGTTATTTGATTTAAAATTTATTTAAAGCATCCATGACTATTTTTCGATTTATTAAGAAGTAGCTGATATACTCGGCGTTGCTTGGACTCTTTGTTGATAAAATTTTGCAATTGTAGGTTTGTTTGTTTCTTTCTTATACAAATCTACAGTTTTATTCCGATCTTGATGAAATTTTGCATACTTGACCTTCAAGTCTACCTCAGATTTCGAAAAAATAATAATTATTGATAAAAAAAAATCGATATTCATGGTTATGGATGTCAATGTGAATATACAAAAAAAGTGAACATTATTTTTCACCTTTCATCTCCGGCCCTGCGTCAAATTCACTCAGCTAAAGGGCCGGTGATTATAGAGGAGTGAAACAGAATACATTAAGAACATTTTTAAAAACTTGGTCTGTCTGTTTGAACACGCTAAAATCCAAAACTACTTGACGAATTTTCATGGGGTTTTCACAGGTAAGTTGAGGTTAGCTTGCGGCAACAAATAGGTTTATGAAAAAAGATATCTTAATTTAATGTCTTGGAGTATGCTCCCCTTAGGAGAGCCAAAAGATGGCGCCTCATCAGTTAATTTTTAGAAGACGCTCTTACATAACAATAGCGAAGCATTGTAGGGTCTGCTAGTAATAATATAATATTCTACATAAATAAACTGGCCTTCTTCTAAAATCTCTTGTTTTTATTTTTAATAACTATCATTAGATGAAGATCAACCTCAGAACAAGTCCCAGGGCTGAAAAGAAGGGAGAGAATGATATTAATATTAAATAATTATTATTAAATTATAATAATGATTACAATGGATTTATTTCTATCTTTGTCTATACAACATAGAAATAAAAGTAGTCCTTCTATGACAGGACTGTGAAAATAATCCGATATTTACTGAATATATCTAGAACGAAAGAAGAATATATATATATATATATACAAGATACGTATAAATACTAAAAGGAAACAATAAGAAATGCCCCCTTAGAAACCGTACAACAGTGAAAAATATGAAATTCTTTAAAGGTATAAAAATTAAAATAATAAGTATAAATCATCGTTTAACTTGTTTCTTAATTATGGGCTTACCATCTATTTGGAAAAATACCACCCTGTTATCTTCACCGCCACATCTTTGTGTCTTAGATGAAGGGCATGTATGATTGCACTTCTGAAGGGACACCTGTGAATAGCAGTCAAAATCAAGATCGGGAGCACATAAACAAATTGGTCCCCTATGCGGTGGCTTAGCCAAAGCCATAATTTTAATGTCTTGTCTAACTAAACAGTAAGCTTGGCACCATTGATGGTTGACGTTAGTAATGTGCATGAATAATTGATGATCTCGTAATTCTTGCATTTTTTCAGGGCTTAGTTGGAAACAACCAAGTATCCGCGGTTTTTCTGAAAAGATATGAATAAAGGAGTACTGTGTATTATCATAAAGAGCTAAAAAATATTTAAAGATTTTTCATTTGTTCCGGGCTGAAAAGAAAATCTTACCATTTGGTTTTGTGAGTTTCTTTACCTTATCATCTATAATGAAAGCGGAAAATTAAATAATTAGATAATATTGTTCACCTAAGAAGCCGCTGTTTAATAATAAATAATAATAATATTCTAAATCCGGATAAGCCCGACGGATAATCCCGAACGGCAAAATAGATCATTAAAATACTCACCAAGAGCGTATTAATGAGCTGAAAAAAAGTTAAAATAAAAATCTAATTTTGTTATAAAAGATATTTTAATTATTACAAAGTTTAATAACCGGACTCTGAAGATCAACATTGATACCTCGTGGAAATCGCTCGTAAAGTCTGTATATTTGTACGTGTCTTATAAAAAGGGTAGCATATGACATTAAACTTAAGACTAAGGACTTAAAATGAAACTCTTTCACAAAATTTGTGATTAACAAGTCCTTAACCGAATAAGCTGTGGTTAAAAAACAATGATCTTATTTTTCGCGTGTAAGATACAGCATTTGATTTTTATGAAATTTTATCCTAATTTTTGCGGACATAAGTATGAAATTGCTTAAGTTGGCAATTTAAAGTGTTCAGCATGTATCTCAAGGTTCTTGAATAATTTTATGTAGCCTAACGTCACCAGAACAGCACAAAATAGAAAATTTATACAGGACAAAAAAATTAATCAATATCAACTATATACATTATAAAGAGGTAGATTCCTGAGGCATCCGCTGCCAATATAAAAGAAGGAAAAATATGCTTCGATGTAGAAGATTCTATCACATTTTTTAAAATTTATTTTGTATTTTACACCTTTGCATTTTATGAAGGGCATATACACATATTTCCCGCTTATATTCAAATGTAATTTAAGTCGTTACCGTGAATGGCGCCATGATAGCACTCCTTCAAGATGGCTGCTGCACTGGACATTCGTCAGAAGCAAAGTGCTGTGACCGAGTTTCTTTGCTGTGAGAACGAGACAGTGGGAAACATTCACAAAGGTTGAAAAAGGTGTATGGAGATGCAGTTGTCGATCGTGTGCTGCATTCAAATTCAAAGCTATGACTTCGGCGGGAAAAGTTAACTGATGGCAACTGTGTTTTTCGATTCAGATGCTTGTGGACATCAGGCCACACGGTAACACCAATAATTCTGACGCGTATGCGGCAACCCTCAAGAAAAGCAAGAAAAGCCACATGCCAGTTACAAAGTCACAGAGTAGATCAGAGAACTTGGATGGAGAACACTGAACCACCCGCCTTACAGTCCTGACCTGGAACCATGCGACTACCATCTCGTTGGTAAACTGAAGGAATCCCTTCGCGGAACGAAGTTTGAAGATGAGGACTCCCTCGTGCACGCTGCTAAACAGTGACTCAAACGTGCTGTCGAAACTTTCACAGTTGGCGTAAGGCAGTTGAAAGGGACGGGAATTATGTGAAAAAATGACATGTTGTTCCTAAAGGATGTATCTCTGACCTCCATAAGTTGTAAGGGTGTAGAATAAAAAATAAATTTTAAAAAAATATTGTGCATTACTTTTGGAGTGACCCTCATATTTTCTAAATAAATTGAACTATTTTCCATGATAAAATGAAGGCTAAAGTTTATCCAGTAGCATATAATAGAATATTAATAGAATTAAAAGCTTTACTTAAGTCAACATGGATAACATATAATTGAATCCTGCATTCAAAAACCTGAATAATTTCCAGTACCATTTCAGTTAGATAAACCAGATCTCTAATCAGATCCTTTCCGTTACGGAAACCGTACTGATAATTCGGCAGAAATTTTTCTTTTAGGTACAGAATAAATTGATTCGTTAAGATCAATGAAGATAACAATTAACAATCTAACCTAATAAATATAAAAAAAAGATAACGAAGATTACTAAATGCTTAAACTAATTGTGCACTTATCATAAAAAATTAATGTAAACGTTCATAAAAATTTTGTATATTTGAAATTGCGATTTAGTGCAGCCCGTATTTTGAAATCGCTTACAATTGAAACGCTCTATGTCAGAGAGGAGGGTACAGAGCATTAAAATCCGTCAATACGTATGCTTATGATATGCGCCTAATGGCATAAAATAAAGAGAGCGATTGATGACGATCTGTTATATATAAGATAATATATTTGTGCGAATTTTTGTATAATTAAAAATTTTGTTAAGATGAGCTTTATGTAAAGTTAAAATAAAAATGTAAAATATCAATAATAAGCAATTTTTTTAGGGAATTTTTTTTAAAATTATTTTTGAGATTTCACGTTTTTTTATATTTCAATTTCACAAAATTTTTTTATCTGAAGTAATTTCTTTCACTTTGTTTTATTACTACAGAAGAAGAGCGTATTAGTTATAATTTTAATGAATAAAACTTTGTACTCTTTATGTAATAAACAAATCATCATACAACTAAAGTGAAATCAAAAACGCTTAAATTTGGAACAGGTGATAATTTACAGTCAGTTTAAGATATTTTAAATCGTTTAAATCATAATTTTTATACCATTACACTGAAACCCAATGAAAATTAAGCGTCCCTTGTTTATGCGTTAGTATTTAAACGTACCTTAGAAACAACAACTGTAGGAATTAATAAATTCTTGTTTCATTTACTAACAGTTATAAAATGTATTTTACCTCTAAAACTGTAAAGAGAGAGTAAAATCGTCTATTGCAATATTTATAAGAATAATAAGCAAGTTTTAAGAATCTGAACCTTACCCAGCTTTTTAATAATCAATGTATCGTCCGTCCCGCAGTTCTCCTTATCATTTCCTTTGCAGTCTTTCGTACATCTTTTATCAGTGGAAGCAGCTCTTCCTCCAGCATTTCTATTTCTCTTCTTCTTGATATTGTCGCCGCAGCAGCACAGCTTGGATCCCTTAGTGCCTCCGTACTTGCGTCCATCTGTCATGCAAACACTTCTGCAGAATGACGCCGTCTGCAGGATGTTGGCCGTTCCACAATAGCCGTTCGTATCGATTGGATCGGGTTGTTTCTCTCCTTCTAGACAATATTCGTCTGACAGGGCTTTTACGGAGGCAGCTCCCGTTTCAACCTCTAGTGTAAATGTTAAGGGAGATTAGAGATGATTAATAGATTTAAAGGAAAAATTAACATTTTAATGAAACCTTCAATCTTTTTAAGATTGTTGTTTTCTTTATCATTACTTTGGATAAGTTTTTCATTGTTGTTAAATATCTTCAATAATCGTTGAGAATCTTGAAGATTTGGAGTTTTGGAAAGCATCTTAACTTTTTAATCAGTTGTAATTTGAAATAATATCTCTAGCTAAATATTAAAGTGACTTAAATATTGATAATTTAAAAAAAAATTATTTTCTTGAACAGTGCAATAAACATGTTTATGTTATATATGTCAAACAGTGCAATAAAAATATTTAAGTGCTTAACATCGACTCTGAAATGCAAAAGAAAGTAGTAAAAAACAAAAAAAAAATTCTCCTGTAAAATTTAAAATCTTTTAAATATTCTATACTTATTTAGCTTTTGACTTAAGTATTTGCTAATCAAATCCAGATTTTGTATAATTAAAACTTAATTTAGCAAAACTTCTTGTATCGCGATTTGCAATGCTGAATAAAGTAAAAAAAATTCTAGGCAGAGAGGGAAGTCGATAAACATTTCATTAAACACGCCACTTAAGTTCTTAGAATAATTGCTTATTTTTCTAAAATTCGCCGTTTCAGTCGAAACTATTCTAAAAGTAAGCAAGCATTCGTGATAGCAGTCATAAAATGTAACGTCAAACATGGCCTCATTAAACTTCCTGCAATTAGAAATTTAAAGTTTTGTTTACATTTTACATAGTTTAAAATTTTTTACAGACGAGCCTAATGATATACACTGAACGACCAATTTATTAGAGACACCCCGCTAATAGCGTGTTGCGCCTCCTTTAGCGGGGAGAACCACCACCACCTCTACTCAAAGCCTGAGCGCGAAAGCGGCATACATTGTTACATCACCTACGGAAGGGTATTGTTAATCATATTTCTACCAATAATAAGCCCGAAATTGTCCCTACCGTAGATGATATAACAATGTATAATTTTTCCGTGAGCAGGCTTTCTCTCTAGGCGATATTGGGAGAACTGCCTGAATACGTGCTGGCATGGATTCAACAAGGTGTTGAAACCGTTACAGAGAAATAGCAGCCCAGGCTGACATCACAGCGTCCCGTAATTGGTGCAGGCTGGACGGTAGTGCGGAAAGGCATCGGATGGTTCTCTCCACTTCATCCCATAAATGCTCGATCGGGTTGAGATCGGGCGACCGAGCTGGCCACTGAAGCAGTTAGAAGTCCGCGTCATGTTCCTCGAACCAGTCCAAGACCATTCGAGCACGGTGACACGGAGCATCGTCTTGTCACCACCAGGGAACACAGTCATCATGAACGGGTGCACCTGATCGGCAACAATGTGTGTCGCATTCAGGGATGTGTCTACGGATGTCAGATCACACGGTGTGTCCCAAGAGAAGACACCTCAGAATAGCACTCTTCCTCCACCCGCCTGAACGGTTGTCTGCTGACAGGATGGGTCCATGGCCTCGTGCTGTCTGCGCCAGATCCGCAGTCTGCTGTCCGCATGATGAAGTAGGAACCGCGATTCGTCGGACCAGGCGACCTTCTTCCACTCATCCAGTCTCCAGTGGTGGTGCCTGTGTGTCCTTAGCATGCGCGCTTTCCTATTTTGCGGTGACAGCGATGGTACCCATACGGGCCGTCTATTGTTAAACCCAGCTCGATGCAAGGTGCGCCTCACCGTTTGCTCCGAAATATGTTGGGACGATCCCTCATTGAACTGCACTGCAATTTGTTGGGCTGTTCCCGTCCTGTTGCTGTGGATGATTCGTGCCAGTCGCCGTTGGCCTCGTTCATCCACGGCCCTGTTTCGTCCGGAGTTGTGTTTGTTGGAGATTGTTTTTTGGCATAACTGCCATTCACGGAATACCCTTGACAGTGTTGCACGGGGAAACCCGAGGAGGTTCACGGTTCGCGAAATGCTCAACTGCGCCCGTCGAGCTCCAATGATCATGCCTCATTCAAAGTCGGTCAAATCCTTGGATATACCCATATTCAGTCCACTTCTGCTGCTGACTGCAACTTGTGATCCAATGCATCCCTTTTTTACACCGCTTCGGCCTATTCCATTGTTTTTATTTGTTTCCCTGGGAGGCGGATCCATTTTCCGTAAGAGGAGTCTCTAATAAATTGGTCGTTCAGTGTATATGAACTGCTACTCAAAAAAAGGCGTTACTATTTCTCTTTAGATGCAAATAAATCGAAATCCTTTGGGATGCCAAAATTTGGATATGAAGGGTGATCCAAAAGTTAGGAAAAACTTTAAAACTCGATAATTCGCACACGAATGCAGATAAAAAGATTGTTTGTACAGAAACTATTAAAATGAAGTCGGATTTTATTCCAGGAAAAAAATAATTAATAATAGAATTGTTCGGTTTTTGACCATCAGATGGCGTTGTCAGGTTAAAGCCATTAGTTTATGCACTTTTTCAGACGATAAGATATCGGATTAACTATATGCTTACAAATGTTCAATCTGCCATCCGTCATTCAGGAACACCGCCGTCAGATGAGATACCACCCTGCAATAAGCAACATTTCTCTCGGTATGGCAGACACATGTTGCAATAAACAACTTACAATATTGCCAATGATGTGGGTTGGTCGCGGTACACTTTTGACTTCAGGTATCCCCATAGCCAAAAGTCACAAGTATTCGAATTAGGCGATCTGGGTGGCCAAGTAAGCGGAAAGTATCGACTGAGGACACGATTCTCCCCATAAGTTGACGAATCGGTGGTGCGCCATCTAGCATAAACGTGACTATATGTAGCGTTTCTCGCGCTTCCATTTCTGGAATGATGCTGGTCCGTAACAGTGCTGCATAGCGCAGACAAGTGACGATAACTGTTTTTTCAGAACATCCCTGTGACTTCCTCGAAGACTGATTATGAAATCAGCAGTGAAGCCATACCAGACTGTAAATTTGGCTGATTTAGGGGTTGTTCAACAAATGCATGTGGGTTTTATGTACTCTACACATGGCAATTGTGTTAACTCTGCTAGAAAGTGTGAAATACGCTTCATTGGTCCATAGCACAGTGAAAAGCTAGTCGTGCTATTGCTCCATTTTATTGAATACCCAATTAACGAAATCTTGGCGAGTGATGAAGTCGTCAAGTGTCAGTTCATGATTATGGTAAAATTTGTACGGAAATCGCTTAAGGAAAATTTGTAGTGATCGCCATACACGGCTGTAGAAATGCCAATCCGTCATTTCCCCGTGTGCAGAAATCTCCGACAGTGCTTGCAAAATGGACAATGTATTTCTTAATCTATGGTCATATTGTCCATTTTGTAATGTCATGGCGCCTTTAATCGAAATGGGCCGTCGGTCAATGGTTTCAATGACGATAAAACATGTTTTCAAAAGATAAATATTTTCGGCCCGTAATATGCAAGAGGTCCAGCGATGAATAGGCACCAGCAAAATTTTTGTCTGTGAGTGAAGTGAGGGAATCTGCCGCCATTTTAAACGAAGATGAATTTTCATGGTGATGACTCATTCGTCTCAGTTATGAAATCACTAACTAATATATATTTCCCTAGCCTTTTTTATCTAGGTTAAATGACCAAGGTTTCTTTTTAACTGGGATCTTTTGTAATGGATACCCACAGATAACCTGGTTATTAAAGATTAAGAGCAAGTTTAACCGCTTCAGCACGGTTTCCACGTTTAGTAGCAAGTACCCATAACAAAGTGGTACAATCCCAGAGATAAACCTATCAGCGACCAGCTGCCTGAAATTTGCATGTGCGCGATGATATTTAATAGCGTTTGAACCCAAGCGAAGATAGTCATGACTTCATACGAATTACGTGTGATAATGCATTACGAGTTCTGGTTGAATCAAACTGCATCCAACGCCTCTCGAAACATCAATAAGGTATTCGGTGTAGGCACCATAAACGAACGTACTGTCCAACGTTGGTTCCGAAAATTCTGGGCGGGAGTGACGGACACGGCGAATGAGCCACGCGGCAGACCGTCCAACGTGTTGAATGACGCTGATCTGTAGCCATCTGTGGAAGAGGACCCATCAAAAACTGTTCGGGACCTTGCAGGGGATCAAGTTGTATCAGCGTCGACTGTCACTAGACACCTTAGGACCATCGGCAAGGTGAAAAAGCAGGACAAATGGGTCCCACATGAGCTCGACCCATCGTGCAGCTCGTGCAGGCGCTACAGGCTCTGGGCTACGAGGTGCTTCCAAACCCTCCGTACTCTCCGGACCTCTCCCCTACCGACTACCATCTTTTCCAGAGCCTGGACAATTTTCTCCGGAGGAAAACATTCCTAACCCAAGCAGACGCCGAAAACGGGAGTTTATTCCGGGAGTTTATTCCGGGAGTTTATTGAGTCCGGGCTCGAGAAGCTGCCAAATCGTTGGCAACAATGTTTGGATTGCAATGGGGGTTATTTCGAATAGCACGTGTAAAGGTGTCCTTTCTAGAGGGCCATTAAAGATGGCCTCTTCAATCCGACATTTGACATGCAACGACCTGGTTCTTAAGAATGACACAAATTTTATTACTCTCAGTTCATTTCTTGATTGATACTTCGCCACGCGTCTTCCCTTAACCCTCTATCTGTTTATTCTACGCACTGTGAATCCCAAAGTCTTTGAAAAAAAAATAATTTGATGTGCTTTAAAAACATTCTCTTTCTCCATAGCGCGAGCAAGACAGAACCGTCTTGAGTGCGCGCGGCATTCGTTCTGAGGCGCTTTTGAGCATCGACAAAAACATACTCGGCATGGCTAGGGCGAGGCACGTCCTGACCGGCCGAGCATATGCCTCGCGAGGCTGCTCGCTCAGTTAGCACCCGGCTATTAATGCTGTTCTTTTCATACCGTTGAAAATGAGCATATTTCGTTAACTCGTGTCTGTAACCTCATTTCTATCGTTTCTTTGCAAATAGAATCTTTTTATCTGCATTCCTGTGCCAATTATAAGTTTTAAAGTTTTCCTGACTTTTGGATCACCCTGCAGATAACAAAAAAGCAGTATAAAAAGAGAATATAAGTCATAATTAACCAATATTTAAAATACTCGAAAGATATACCGTGGTAGATTAATCAGCTCTGTACGGCAAAACTTAACTAGGGTAATGCGTAACATCCTCTTTCTCTTTCTGGCCTGGTTTTTTAAATCGTACCCGTACAACAACTGAGGCAACCGGGACCCTTTGCCCAGGTTATGCGGAAAGACGGCATTGGAAACTACACTGGCGGAAAAAAATCCCAACCTCACGAAGGACTTGTGCTAGATGAATGAAATTTGGACAGTATATTCAGCTATAGTATTTATTCAATTGATTCAAGTTTCAAGGTTACAACTTATAGGGGGCGCCACCAGCGCCACCCTGTACATGGTGAAAAGCACGGACTTTAGTAGTCGCCGCGCTGGTCTATGCAGGCCTGCACACGTGCATGCATACGGTCGTAGAGATGCCGAATGTCATTTTGTGGTGTGGCATTCCATGCCTGTTGTACCTGGATGGTCAGATCTGCGATAGTTGTTGCTGGTTGTGGAAGAGCCCTGACACTGCGTCCGACCATGTCCCAGACGTTCTCGATGGGCGACAGATCTGGTGATCGTGCTGGCCATAGTAAGATGTGGACTCCCTGAAGGGCACGTTGGGTTGCAGCGGCAGTGTGGGGTCGAGCGTTATCCTGTTGGAACAGCCCCCCTGGCATACCAGCCATGAATGGCAGCACAATGGGTTCAACAACCATCCGAATGTAAACATTTGCCGTCATGGTGACTGGGATAACCACCAGGGGGGGGGGTCCTGCTGTCGTCGGAAATCCCTCCCATACCATAACGCCAGGGGTGGAGCCAGTAGGCTGACGACGGATACAGCTTGGTAACAGGACTTCCCCACTCCTCCTCCTGACCCTTGTGCGACCATCACTCTTATCCAGACAGAAACGACTTTCATCCGTGAAGACCACAGACCTCAATTCTGCTCTCCAAGTCGCTCTGGCTTGACACCACTGAAGACGTGCCGCACGGTGTTGAGGGGTAAGAGGCAAACATGCCACAGGGCGCCTGGTGGAGTGGAGGTTCCTGGCCAGGAGACGGTTCCGAATTGTGCGTGGAGTGACGTTGGGTACCACAGCAGCCCGAATGTCCGCTGCAGATGCTGTTCGGATTTGCCACAGCCATCCTACAGATGCGCCGGTCAACCCTGTCTCCAGTGGCCGGGGGTCGTCCAGATCCTGGTCTCCTGGTAATCCTGCCTTCCCTGGACCATTGCTGCCAACAGTAGTACACAGTGGCAACGTCTCGACCCATGCATTCTGCAATAGCACGGAACGAAAGTACACCCTCTCGAAGGCCCACTACACGTCCTTGTTCGAATTGGGTTAGCTGCCCATATTCACGTCGCAGTCGCCTTCGAGGCATGTTTTACGTACTCCATCACACACGTCCACAAGTGTCTGAAGTGACACAGACGCGCGTCTGATCTCCTTTATATCTGTCATTGGAATGTCTCATTTGCATGTACAGGATGGCGCTGGTGGCGCCCCCTATAAGTTTAACCTTGAAACTTGAATCAATTGAATAAATACCATAGCTGAATACACTGTCCAAATTTCATTCATCTAACACAAGTCCTTCGTGATGTTGGGATATTTTTTTCCGCCAGTGTATATAATGCTATAGGATATGCTATATATAGTATTGTTTTTTTTAACTTGCCATTAATTTTCCAAAAAATTCCAATTGAATTCTGTGTATCTTCTCTAACGCTCAGCAAGTTTCTTTATCTCTGTTCTATAAAATTCACCATTCCTGTATTGGAGACCTTTTACCTAAAATCCAACCTAGCCTAACTTAATCTAACCTGATTTAACCTAACCGAAAAGATACAAGTCCGACGGAGCCAGAGCATGGCTGTACATGGATGGACCAAGATTGCCTAATCAGATTTTGCCATGCATACCCTTTCAAACCAGACACAGGATCAGTGATATGCCTAAGTTAACATCTCACTGTGCTAATCAATATCAACATCCTTTCACCCATAGTAGTTACTGCAACACATGCATTCACTGCAGGGCACCATTGCACCCATTGAGTTCTTATCAGTGAATACGTATTAAAATGGTGACAGGAATATTTGGAAGATATCTAATGAAGCTTGCAATGGGTTAGGGGAAAGTTCGAATAAAGGGTGGCCCAAAACCAATCTACTTATATTAAACGCTAGTTTCTCATTATAAACATGGTTCGGACAACGAACCGTTTATGAGATTTCCGCAGTTAAAATTGAAGTTTCAGCAGCTGGTTTTTCTACTTTGTGGATGGCAGTTGACATGCGGAGAAGCTACAACAAATTCTTGAAATAATGTCCCATTTATTGGTTATTAACAGGTGCGCCTGCTAATAACTTCATGTGTACCTAAACTTCCATTCAAGGGGATGAAACGGGTACTGTAGTAAACGGCTCGTTACCCGACCTCCCCCCCCCCCCTTGAACGGTAGAACTTTGGAACCGTATTGACAATGCTTTCAGCGCCGCAAGAAAAGCCCAGGGATTCTCGAACGAGTACCCCAGTCGATGTTTCGTCGCCTCAATGCGAGTTGCGTCCCACGGTCGTCGTTTTGAACATTTGTTGTAGCTTCTCCGCATGTCACCTGCCATTCATAGAGTACAACTTCACTTTTAACTGCGGAAATCTCATAAACAGTTCGTTACACGAACCATATTTACATGATATGTGGTGTATCGCCACCAGAAGTTTGTAACAGGGGTTTAGATACACCCTGTATTCAGTGTACCTTTTTGAAGACTGATATGTTCGTGGCATCGAAAGCATTTTGCAAAAAATGGCCGACTACATCATCCAGCAGCGGGTTTTCATCATCGACGAATACAATCAGGCAGCCGAAAGCCGGAACGCGTAAGATGAGCAATCCAAGTGAAGCTTGAAAGCATTTTTGGCAAAGGTTTCCCGGACTTTAGTAATGTTCTCTTGGCACTTAAATGTGAACGGTTTTCCTCCGTGCTGGTGATTATCAAGAACGGAACCTATTATCTGAATTGTTTACTATGTGTGTCTGTTTGGGCCAACTTTGACTCCACACTTTTCTTGGAATTCTCGCCTCCCGCGTTCCGGACTTTCGACTGCCCGTTGATGAACATCCACTGCTCGGTGGTGTAGGCGGCCATTTTCTCAATCCTGCAAAATGATAGAAAAAAGTTAAAAAATACCTTGATGCCACGAACATATATTGCACAATTTAGTATTAGATGAGAAATCGGCGTTTAGTTTTGAAAGTAATTTCTTGGTTGCCCATATTTGCTATACAAATATGTTAGTGCGATTATACTGGAATTCTTATTAAATTGTATTTGTTGACATTGCATTTCTAAGGATAATAAAAAAAACATCTCTTAGAACGTCTTCAACTTCTTAGGGCAATTGTAATTGAAAGGTAAATGGTATCACTAAAAAAAGAGATTATAACAAAGATTTATACAGTTTCATAGTCTAAACTATTAAAAATTTATAATATTTTAATGGTTTCGTCTGGAAAAGCTAACTTTCATTACTTAATACGTCATTTCTGCATGACAACTTTATGTCGTATGTGATATCGCAAAACATATTCGCGCCACTCTGTATTTTTTGCATGATATTTTGACTTATTTCTACAGATGATGTTACAATCATCCGCCTTTATGGTACGATTGTGAGAGGAGTTAGAATTTCTACTGATACCAACTCTTTCAATGCAATTTTCCTTTTTATGGACAAACTCTGATCTTAATAATATCAGTTTTCTACAATCTAATAAGTACCTCTTCACATGGCTATAATTAATTTTTCCTCACCTCTCATGATTCTTCTAAAGTGTTTGGACTTTGAAAAGGCTGTTGCTTAGAAATGGCAAGCGTAAAGACACAAACTATAATACAACCTTAGTTTTACCGTGGGAAATATTTTCCTGGAATATTCTGTCCTCAAATTGTTCTCAGGATGTCATCTTGGCCTTTATATTATAAGTTTGTTTTAGCAACCATTCTGTTGACAGTTTTCAGATCATTTGAATTGTTTTTCTCCAGTGTTGTTTATGTGGGGTGGATAAATTTCATTGAGCGCATTTCATTTTTTGTGAAAAAACTGAATTTGTACTTGTATTTATTCAAATGTAAACAATCGTGCTTCAGGCCTATTAATTCCAAAATATAGTGATGTTTCGATATCAAGCTTATATCTCTACTTATTATGAAAAAATTGTTTTGCATTCCACTAAAACATAGCATGTCCTGAGATCGTATCTTCATTTGAAGGCAAATTACATTAAATTACACTTGTCACACTCTTAATCGATTGCCTGCAACTATGAATTCTATTCCACTGTCATGTTTACTTCCATTTAAGATAAATGACAAAATTAAAGAATTTAATGATAATATTATTCTATGTCTATTCCTTACGGCTGATAAGAATCTGTTTCTCATTTATATTTAGCTTAAAAGCTGTCTTTAAAAGTAAAATGTATCTAAAAAAACAAAAAAAACAACTGAAATATACAAGGTATATACATACCCAGACAATTTCCTTGTTGAAATTTCCAGTTCATAAACATCAAATGAATAATTAAATAAAATATTGTTAGTGTATTAAAAAATCTCATGGTTTCATTGGAGAGAAAGACACTTTGAGATGTCGTTACTAGCTCACGAATATGAAGAAAGCATTGACAAGCGAGTCTGATGTCTTCTGATAGACACGCACGGTCTTCACATGTATCCTAGCAATGACCAGAAGAGGTCGTTTATCGACGCATTTCCTCTTTAAGATCCTATCAAAATACAAACAAAATGACTACAATAGAGAAAGAGAGGGAGGAGAGATGAAAGAAAAATTTTGAGTATTCCTTTTTCACAATAGTCAGAAAAGTCTAAAAGAATTTTGTTTTTGTGTAAGCACGTGAGAGATTTGTATCTAAGGAAAGGTTACTTGAATCATAGGGATTGAAGTAAAACCAAATCAAAAATTTTTTTTTAAATATTGATTTTTTTAATAAAGTTTTTTAGTCCGTCATGCCAATAACGTCATATAACGATTTCAGAGCTTCTCCACTCTTTAGGCTGGTACACAGTAAAGGGCGGCTCACGCTACGAACAAACAATTACAAAGACATCTTGTCTCCTTATACTGAAAACTAACAACTTTTTGATTATGTATCAATTGTGCTACTTTTAAGCAGGTTTTTCAGCATTATTTCAAGAGTTATAACGAAAACAATTAAGGGAGAGATATTTTTAAACAGATTTTCGATAAGGCGTCATTTGTTCTGGATTGCAGAGTTAAAATTTTCATTTAGGCAACAGCTGTTTCAGAGCTATAACGATGCGAGCCAGAGAGCTAATGGTTTTTGAAATCCCTAAATAAAAACATTTTCTAAAGTTCTTCGTTTGCATTGCATTGTGAAACAAAAAGTTTTGTGTGTTCAATTTGGAGTATTAGGTTTATTAACAGTTTCAGAATTAGAATGATGGGACGTTGGGGGGTGGGGGGCAAGTGAATGGTCTTACTGTTAGATATTCCGTAAATACAGTACAGTCTTGGTTATCTTGACTCTTTAAGAACCGAACAATCTGGACCTCTCTATTATCCGCATGACGTGGGAATGTTGTGATGAGCACGTGAAGAAAACGTGAAAACAATGTACTCTCATTTTCTGTTTTCTCAAGATATGGAAATCTCACAATATGAAGAAACAGTTGCATATGTAGGGCGGTTAGATGATGAATCACGTTTACTGAAGTCACTGAACGCCTTTTTAGGCTTTTAAAAATATATATACCAGCAATAGTGTATTATAAATTCCATATTCCTTTCAATTATTTTTAAGTTAACAAACAACAAGAACACTAAAAGTGATACGGTTTTAATGCCTGACGCGTTTCGATTAATACATCATCATCCTCGGAGGCTACAATGTTACAAAACAAGCTGGGAGACACAACTCCACTTATATAAAACAGATGAGGGCAGACCGAATGCAGAGCTATGTTTAGGAATCATATCATCCCTCTCGAAAGATACCTGGTTATTGAATAGGAGGATATTGTCCATACGTTGGTGCTTCCTAATTTCGACCTCCTCGTGGATCATGATTCTGTCCCTGTCCGTCCTTTCCACAAGACCATTCTGTGTTTGTTCGTTACAAGGTGGTCGGCATAAGCCATCCCGGTTCATCTACGATCTCCTATGCTCACGGAAGCGTTCGTAGATGGACCCATAGTCCGGACAGTTTAGTTTGTAAACGCCGGCGTATTGGTAAGCATCACGTGTTTCGGCCCGCTTTCTGGGGTTCAATATAAACCGGCAGTTGTTGCATGTGCGGAAAGCAATTCCGTACCCTTGTTCTCGGAACAAATTAGAAATCCGCTGGGTCCCAGGACCGTTGTAGATGAAGGCGACGAACTCACTACGTCTAGCGCGCTGGTTAGGTTCCTAGCCTGGATCTTTCTCTTGGCTTCCTGGAAAATGGGGTTAACTACGATCCTGGGTAAGTGGTTTGTCCTCGAAATTAGGAAGCACCCTCTGCTCAATAACCAGATATCTTTCGAGAGGGATAACATGATTGAATACATTATCGGATTTGGCATGAAGAATCATGAAGATTCAGAATCAGACCCGTGGTGGAGCTCTCTGTTAGGTTCGCGTGCCTAACCATAGCTCTCCATTCGATCCGCCCTCACCTGCATTATATAAGTGGATTTGTGTCTCCCAGTTTGTTTTGTAACCTCCGATGATGATGATATATTAATCGAAACGCATCAGGCATTAAAGCTTGTTTACCGTATCACTTTTAGTGTTCTTGTTGTTTGTAAGTTGTCACATGATACTAGTCCTGGTATATTTTTAATACTTTTAAGTGTTTCTTTACGTGAATTGATTGTAATGTACTGAATTTCTGCTTTATTACTATTATATTTATTCCACGGTTCTTGCGTCTCGTCCTTCTTTTCTTCTACATCCGTCATTTGATTTATTTGTACACTTAGGAGTCTAGTAGAATGTCTACGGCTGATAGATAGTTGAGTCTAGTAGAATGTCTACACATCATCTAGAGCTCTAAGTGGAAAAGGGATCGATTAACAAAAAAAAGGGGTACGTGAATTAACGGAATAATCCCTGGACTAGAAAAGTAGATAATTAAGTCATGTCTGAGAATTTGCTCCTCTTTTTTTGTTTATCGATCATTCCGCACAAAGGCTGATACACACTGGCAGATTTTTGACGTGCGATTTCTTAATAATAGGAGGATTATAGGGATGGAATCCAATGGCTAATGAAGAGTAAAGTAACCCCTTCTGTACCTCGGGCATGTCGCCAGGCTTTCTCTGCACGAAGCTGCGACAAACTCTCGTTTCCCCTTGCTCCAGGGCATTCAAACCCTTTTCCAGCAGGGAAATACTTCTATGCTCGAAGAGAACCATGATACTTTCCCCCACATTTTAAATATAAGTAAAAAAAAATTTCTGATGCCACATTTAAAAATAAGTTAAAATAATTATAATAGATTTCGTAAATGTATAAAATAAAAAAACAATTAAAGGTATAAAAATAAAGAAACTCTTTCACCCTAACAACATAAGAATCAAAAAGATACGATCTGACACTGGAAGCGCTTTTAGAAAGCTTTGCTTTCATCATTCAGCAATCAAGGAGAACACCAAAGCTTTGCTTTCATCATTCAGTTCACTTTTGTGTCAGGACGTCCGCAGGTAAAAGGAACAGACACTTAAGATACCACAGAGCCTTTAATACAATTTACATTTTTGTACAATAAAGCCACCGTTTGCCGCAATGACAACCTCCACACGCTGTAGGAACCGCTGCCTTTGCCTCCACAATAGCTAGCCTGATAGCTTCAATGGTCTTGTGTGGCTGCTTGTTGGATTTCCTCTCAACGACGCCCCAGACGTAATAGTCTAAAGGATTGAGATCATGGGAACTGGGGGGGTCACATGTTGGGAGGGATGTGGTCGTGAAGATTGTGGTCATCCTTGCGTGGGTGATGTGGGCCTTATGAGTTAAAATCCTGTTGAAAAACATACGACTTGTAACGGAGGTCTTCATGCACCACACTTCGAATGGTCGCCTCTTTAACCTGTAGCTCCCTCTCCAGTGTCCTTATGGACTTCCCAGGGTCCTCATCGATTGCAGCTTGGACAGAACGGATGAATTCGACGTCTTGATACGGTCCGAGCGCCGACAATTCATGTATTTCCCTTGGAATTCTCTTCCCTATGCTCTGCATAGCATATATACAAAATTTTATCATTATCCAAGGTAATAACGCGGTCTGCAGCCGGCGCAGAAGTGAGGAACTTTCATTATAACCACCCGATATGTAAAGACTTTTATATCAACTTTATTGACTTGCTAAAAGAAAATCTTAATTTCACTTACGTTGTCATGATTCTGTTGCGGTACAATTAAAGAATGCAAATAAAAATAGACTAAAAGAGTTGAATTTTAAATTCTGTTTGATATTTCATAATTTAATAAATAAACACAAAGGAACTGCAAAAAAGGAATATTTAAATTTTACTTTTGTAGCTGACGTTTTTCGAAGTCACTTCATCATTGAAGCTAATCTCAATTTAATATTGTACATGTAATTGGGCACACAGTGGTAAAACCCTAAAAAAAGCTAACGTTTCGGATAGATTATCCTTTGTGAAAGTAAAATAGGACCTTGGAAGACATCCTTATATACAGAGATAAAATACGAGGGGAGGGGAGATGTTAGGAATTGGCTGGTAATAGAGAACAGTGAGAAGTCATAGATAGTCCTTGAAATAAAAAGAAAGAATGTTGGGATATGATAAGAATAGCTTATGGGAAACAATGTCGGGGCAATGAAAAAACAAACTAGTGGTCAACGACGACATAATGAATGATAAGGAAAACAAAAATAAAAATAGAAAAAAAATTGTAGCGGGAACTAAACAATAAAAATAACAAAATGGAACTGAAGATAGTAGACAACGTCACAAGAAAAATGATGGGAGTTTGAGGGGGAGTAGTAAGGGAAAAACAAAGGCAAAGAAAAGGAAAATTGTAGAAAGGGAGCTTCCATAATCCACGTGGCCCGGTCGAGGGGGAGGGGGGTCCGAGCCCGATCTAGTTTTTCATTTATTTTAATTGGCACAGTTAAACAGGGTACAGAATACACTTCGAGCATATTCTATTCTATGCTCGAAGAGACTACACAACAGCATTATGAATATTTGTTTCCGTAATTATTCTGTAATTTAGATGCGCTATACCCACGGCGCCGTGCATGTGACTTGAAGTCATAGCGCTGGACAGCAAGTTGTAAGAGGCGGCCGCATTTGAATTAGCTGATGAAGAAGACGTCGCTGTACCTGAAAGCGAACCTCAGAAAGCAAAGGACTCCCTGAGGTTAATAATTAATAACTCACAGGAGAGACTAGTGTCACCGTTTACGTTTGTTCATCGGATTTTGGAATTTTTTTTGTTCGGAATTCCATGCTGAACAGGTCTTCAATTGGAATTTTTCGTGTATCTGTTACGGTTTTTAAGATAGGATTTGAATGTGTCTTAATTTGCATATTTGGGATGATGAAAAGTGCACCATGGGATAGGTCACCCACAACTTCCTATTCATTGGATTCATCGGCCTCGGTGCTCCATTGTTGCATGATCGCCTCTGATGCCCGAGTACGCGGGTTCGACGGTCGAGGACGACGACGAGGATTTTTCAGGGAGAAATCCTGAGAACAGGGAAGGGAAGTAAAGCCGTTGGTCCCGTGTAGTCGTTTGCCGGCTACACGTTAAAGAACCCTTGCGAGGTAAAATTTGCGGTCCCTGTAACGTCGCCCTGATATGACCATAGTATTAAAAGGGACGTTAATATCAACCAAACCAAACCAACTATTCATTGGATTCATCAAAATTGACATATCTGTTTCAGTCACGAAAATAAAAGGGAGGGGGGGCTCATTTTTGTATCCAGCCTGTATATCCAATAATTTTAAGGATAGTTCTGGCAACAGAACATAGACAGCACAAATCTCTTCTGGAATCAATAGGAAAAAGCTATGTTACACCCGGGGGGAGAGGATGAACGTGGTCAAAGCAAAAGTCACGTTTGGCTACGTGAAGGAGGGGGGTCAAAAGAAATCAAAATGGAACCACGTGGTTTGTGAAAGCTGCCAAAGGAAAGAGGAAAGAAAAACACATTTAATATTTCTTACGGGGATGATAATCATAATTCGTTAAATGATTACAGTTCGTTACGGAGCCGTTTTTCTTAAAAAACACAAAAACTCATTAACCCTTTCAAATATTTTTTTTGTATAACTTTCAAAAGAATGTAGTGACGACGACAGCTCGAGTGCATAGTTTTATAAAACTAAATAAATGGCTAATCCCTTTAAACACTATAATGCATTAAAAAAGAACAGATTTCTTACCGTTGTATCTCCAAAAATAATATTACAGGAACGAAGCTTCTTGGTTTACAATACCAACGAAACTCTATCGACCTAGAAATATAAACTGTTAAAAATGTTTATATTTAGGGTTTTTTTTAAAAAAACTATTAACCAAAAATTTCTCTGCCCGCCAAAATCCCCTCCCCCCCCCTCCTCTCAGACCTTCCCATCGTTAGCTTACCGCATAATCCAGCACAAACGAAACTATCGAATCACTTTTTTAATTTTTGAATGTGGGAGGGGGGTGGCTAGTATTAACTTATTCCTTCCCCTAGTATTAACTTTTATTATAACTTTTGAGCGAATGCTGCACAAATCAACACGTTTCCCCACGTTAGAGAAGCCAATATGGAGGAGGGAGTTATGGAGCTTCGAGTGAACGTTTTAGTAGTGATGAAGATGTCATAATTGAGTTGGAAAGGGTTTCTAATTTCAAAAGCTTGGACTATTCTGTGCAAATTTTTGAATTCCCCTCATAGAAAGAAGCCTGTATCATCGCAGCAAATTAAACATAGACTGCCCTAAACCATGGAATTGAGCAATGAAATTTTATAATTCGTGTATAAAATTAATGCATCTGTTTTTAATTTTTCTTCATCATTTATGGAAATTAGTATTTATTTATATTTTTAGGAAATTGTAATTAATTTCTAAACCAACCTTAACATGGCGTGCAGCTCATGACCAATTTGAAGTTTTTCCTCGTTAGCAGATAAAAGAAAAGATGAAACACATACCACTTATTATTCAATAATTAATACTGATTACTGTACATACAAAATGGTGATATAGACTTTATACTTACTACTTCGTTATTCCATCGGTTTGTTTAGCTTCTTTACTCATTCATACTATCATTCATTCCATCATTTTCGTTTTTAAGAAGCATTATACACTATTAATATAGTCATATGTACACCATTAAAGTTATTTAACATTATAAATCTCATTTCTACTTATTGGGTTTATGGTCTTCTTTAAAAACTTAAAATATTTTTATGCATATAGTGCCTTATAAATGTTTAAGAAAACGTGATACCTGCAGCTGCAAGAATTTATTTTTGTAATATTTGAATTTGTTTGGATTTTCGTATAGGCCCATTTTAAACATTGAGCTTTTTGTGTTTGACTATCAACTTTATCCCGCAATAATACAGGGTTATTGCAAATAATTCATCGGGTTTCATAATTGGGCAGTTTAAAAGCCATGAATCACATTCGTTCGTGCTAATCGCTTAACGAAAGTAAATAATATATCTTAACCTTTAAAATTCGCGCGTGTAGATTTCTGTGCCAGATCAGATGTCAGCACGAGCTCCATTCACAAAATGGCAAGTGGAAAAGTGGCTGTTGAGATGGCCTGCCGAAGCTACGATGGCCTGTTGAGATTTTTTCACGTGGGATAGTGTTAAGTTTGACAACTATATTGAATGAGCTCCATGTGAGCATTCCGTTGCATTGATCAATGAACTAGGGTACCGCAAGGACATTGTCGTGTAACAAGAGGAGCAAATATCGAACATTTGTAATTTTATTATTAAAACTTTGCAAACTTTTAGTTCTCTTTATGTGTAATACTTTGCGAATTACAGTTTCTTTTTTGAAATCCGATGAATTATTTGTAATAATAATTATTTCTGGTTTCTTACCGCCATTATGAGATTCTTCATGTTTCTTCTTGTCATTATGGAAACCTTCTTGACCATTGTTGGAATTTTGGTTGCTATTACTATTACCATTGTTGGAATTACTTTTATCATTGTCAGAATTATTGGTGGTATT
>JAHWFO010013591.1:962394-1020065 GCA_023313115.1 Rhysida immarginata
CCATTGTTGGAATTACTTTTATCATTGTCAGAATTATTGGTGGTATTACTATTGCCATTGTTGGAATTTTCATTGCTATTACTATGGCCATTGTTGGAATTTTTGTTGCTATTACTACTGCTGCTGCTGCTGCTGCTGCTGCTACTACTACTGCTACTGCTACTGCTGCTACTGCCGCGAGTGCCGCTACTGCTACTACTGCTGCTGCTGCTACTGCTACTGCTACTGCTACTGCTACTACTACTTCTGCTGCTGCTGCTGCTGCTGCTGCTGCTATGACTGCTGCTGCTGCTATGACTGCTGCTGCTATGACTGCTACTGCTGTGACTGCTACTGCTGTGACTGCTACTGCTGTTGGAGCTGTGACTGTTGGTTGAACTAGTTTGCTCATTGTTATTATTGCTACTTGAATCAGTAATCCCTAATGTCTGAAGAGTTGTTGTCGGGGGTGAGGTAGCAGGAGTTAGGGTCGTAACTTCAACTGTTTTTAAGAGACCCTCCGTAGTTGATGATCCTGTGAAAGTCTCTACTGCGGTTGTGTAACTGGAAAATCCATCATTGGTATCCTTTGTAACATTTACGTAATTATCCGTGGGTGTTTCAGCAGTACTTGCAATTTCCTTATAAGTGGTTGTACTGGGATCATCAGAAGTAGTTGTACTTGGAATATTAGAAGTAGTTATGACTGCTGTGGTTGTAGTTTCCGTATTAGTAGTTTCTGTTTTCGTTAGTTACATGAAAAAAAAAGTTATTATCTATCAGTGGTTAGTTTGTGATTAGTTTAATTAATATTTTTATTAATAAAACTTTCTTTTCCTTTGATTAATTTACAATAATACACTCTCCCTTCCAAAAGTACTGTAATACAAATTTTCGCATTAATATTTAAACCAGTTTTTAGTTTTCAACCAAATTGTTTGCGGTGTTTCAACTGAATATGAATGTGGAAATGTTTCTGAAATAATGACTGGAGCAGCTGGTATATTCCCTTCTGATGACTGTCATATCAGCCGAGAACAGTTCCATGAAAATGGAGGATAGGCACACTCTTCATCATGTCAGAGAGAAAAGGTTCGGATGATGCAGGCCGTTGGAAGAGTGCGTGCCGACCATACGGTCACGAAAGTCTGCGGTTTCATTAGTATTCATCATTCTGTGATTGGTGATGAACACTCACCAGACAACACTAGGGTGACAACTCCTTCTGACGACCGCTACACAAGCATATTGGTTAGATGTAAACATCAATCAACCGCACATGTTTAATGCGCACACCTAATTGTAACTACATGATGGCAGGAATCAATAAGTATTGTGCGTCGTAAAATGCTTTAGCAAAGACAGTGCACAACGACCAGCGAGATGTAGGCCATTGCAAACTGTACACAGACATAACCGATTATCGACAATCGAATCGACAATCGAACAGTAAAGTGTACATTTGTTAGGATGGGACGAAAGCAGCGCTTTCACAAAGCTCATCTAACCAGAATAAACTCCAAAAGAAATACACTGAGGTAGTCAAGAAGCCTAACCAACCCAAGCGGTCTTCCATATTATATAAAAAAGAAAATAAGATTGACGATTGTCAGAAACAAAAAACAAAAGAAATAAAAAACACAAGGAGAAAGAAGATTATCACATCTTCCAGTAGTCTGGAAAAGAGACGTTGCTAATATCTTCAAAATTGATGTTAAGAACGTGCCTCGGTTTACGATACTTTCTATGCCAGTTCATATTCATTGAGTTCTTTAGAACCCCTTTCACAAGCTTATTGTCGTGAGTCTTCATCTTCTGTATCATAATCAAAAGGAGATCCTGTATAAACTTTCCGATATGGGCCATGTTTAAATCCATGTGGATGGATTGGTTTTTCACCGTCCTTCTGTCCAGCTGGGCAATAGTCATCAGGGTAACATTCTGGAATGACTGTAGTTCCCTCTATCTGGTTTTACACATAGTCGCCCACGCAGACATGCCATAGAGGAGTATGGTCCGGATAATCGATTTGTACAGAAGTAGCTTGTTGTCAATGCTGAGGGCGTTGTTGCAACCCATGAGAGCTATGATACCGTACTTAGCCCTCTTCGCTTTGTTCAGAGCATAGGACATATGCTGGTTCCATGAGAGTCTTGAGTCAATGATAACTCCCAGATACTTGTAGTTGTCCACCCAGATCAGTTTCTTATTGAACAGAACAAGAGAATCTGGGGGATGCTTGAGCTTCCTATTGAGGTACAAAGCCTTGCACTTTCCGACGTTAAAGTTCAACTTCCAGCAGTTAAACCAGTCTTCGAACTGCTTCAAGGCGCACTGCAGCCGAGTGATAACGTGAGCCGGCTGGTGTGCCCATGTCATAATGACAGTGTCATCCGCATAAAAATACAGATTACAATTATCGGGTTTCGGGAAATCATGTAGAAAATAATTAAATAGCACAGGCCCGAGGACAGAACCCTGAGGGACACCGGCCTTTACAACACGGGGTGTGGAAAAATTTTCTCCAACTTTGGCTTCATAGGATCTGCCGTCAAGAAAGGATTTCACCATCAAAATCAAATCGGCAGGGAACCTGTCTCTGATCATTTTGTAGACAAGGACCTCATGCCACACTTGGTCAAAAGCTTTACTGACATCGAGAAATACCACCCCACAGTACCTGGATAGGTTCAGGGGGGTGCTCAGGTCTTCAACGAGCCTCCATATTTGCATCGGACAAGAGTGGGCAGCACGAAAGCCAAACTGCTCTTCCCGAAAAAGGTCATTTGCTAGACAGTGATCTTGGAATCTGACGAGGATCGTTCTCTCCAACACCTTGAACATCGAGGGTAGCAAGGGTACATAATCGATTAAAATCAATGTCCTTTTTATAGATGAGTGTAATGTAACCAGACAATAGACGTTCACACATCTGGAGAGAGCTCGGAACCAGATACCAGCCCATCAATATCGTTGAGTGCCATTCGTTTGGAGTTATGACAGTTTCAGCTGGCTTTTCATTGGGTGGCCACGCCGATCTTCACGTGTTTGTAGGTGGCACTGCGGCAGATACGGAGATAAAATTCTTGATCGGCTATGTCAGGCCTTATGCGCTGCAATACGATGGATGGTTACTTATCGCAGCAAGGTATTCAGAGAATATTATGGTCTGTATTATCTTCTCACCTTAATTTTGTCGAGTATGGAGTGGTCTTGGGAGAACAGAATGCTTCGCCAACCTGATCCCAGAGCACGCCTAGAACTGCCAACAGCCCTTCAAGAAGAGGGTGCATACATCCAACTAGAAGAGGGTGCATACATTCAACTAGAAGAGGGTGCATACATTCAACTAGAAGAGGGTGCATATCCCATATTAGACATTAATCAAACATTAATTTTGCACAGCTTGGTTCATTCAACGATGTATCTTTATGATAAGCATTTTAAGGACCAGTGTTCTTAGGGCTTACTATGTTCACATGATACCAATTCCATCATAGGATATTGGTGTATTTTTATGTGAACATATTGAAAACTTTGCTAGTAATATCCACTTCTCTGTTCCGTGCTTATATTTTGGAAGGGAGTGTAATTGAAGACTAATCTGTAATATTTTAAATGATCTCTTTACCTTGTAATAAAAAAGCTGCGGAAGCTAGGCTTAAAAGTTTAATAAGCACAATTGTTATACGTAGTGATCCAATAACGCTCTTCGAAATCATTTTAGATCCTACATATATATGTACAGAATACGCATGTACTTTTTTATGTAATCTTTTATAATTTTACTCAAAACATAAAATTTAACTTTAACCCTAATTTTGTATTACTTTAAGTTTTTGCAAAGTCACAAGAAACATCATTCAGTATGAAAATTATTTTCTCATATTTAAAATGTTTTATTTAACTTAATATAATATATTTGTAGGATATTTTAAGCAATACTTACTGTATGCAAAATTTGTCTTTAGAGAGAATGTTTCACATAAGATTTATCCTCGATTCATTTGAGTGAAGCATTGGGATAATGCTACTTCATCGCCGTAATGTAAGGTTCTCGCCCACCTTTGTATTGATTAAATAAGCAAGGAAATTTGAAAAGAAATCCTTTTCACCTTGACGTGGAATGGTAATTTCTTTTGTTTTATTGATAATGATTCGAACTAAATACGGGCGTTTATTTCGGTTTGGTTGTGGTCTCATAGAAACGAGAATATGCTGGAAGGAAACTAGTTTCTGGTAATGAATGAAACGGAAGTCTATTCAGGCATTTGAATTAAAATTTATACCAATTTTATCATTGTATGGATAGGAAAAAAAAGGTGAATTGCACTTAAAGCTGAAAGCTTTTTTTTTTAAATATTGCTTGACTCCAGGGTATAAAAGGAGAAAATGTTCGTGATTAGTTCTTTCCATTAGTAAGTTAAATTTGGTACTTCTTTCATGTAAATAAATTCCGCCTGATTATACGAGGCTGTTTTTAAAGTAAGATCCGTTTTGTAATAAAAACAAAACTACTAAAAAAAAATTATGATAAATTTTCAAAATTTAAGGCCCGTCTATATATTTTCAAAATTTTTTTCTTTACCGGATTCTATGTACCTTTAACCATTTTTCCACATAGTTTACAAGTTATTAAAGCACTTGTCATAGCGCTCAATGTACTTCCGCATAATCACTTCATAGAAGCTGCCGCTGGTGAAGAAAGTCACGCAGTTTTTATGCAATCCCATAAGAAAAAGTCAAGGGGCGTCACATCGGGCGAGCATGGGGGCCATGGAATTGGATCGTCACGCCCAATCACGTCTTGCTGGAGATGTTCACGCTACCAGTGGTCAGAAAGTTCTTCAACCACAACCTTAACGACTTTGCATTTGGTGGTTCCTTTCCGTACAAACGGCAGTAATTTCATTGCACCATGATGGGCGATTTTGACTCATTCCACCACAGCACGCACTGCGCCTTCTCAGCAGGAGTCGCCTTTTTCAATCCGTCATCGATGCCAGCTCCCGGATGGTGGCAAGAAAAGGCGAACTGAAAAAAAAACTTTTTGAGTCAGCCTATGCGGTGAAGTTATTTTCATGAATGTAAGTTCATAACTTTTTGCAATAAATAATTTTTAAATAGCGGGATACCTTTTCGTCCACCCTGTTTAATAGTTTTGATTTCATTACAAAACTGTTCATACTTTAAAAAGGACCCTCGTAAAAGAAGTGTGAAATATATATTTATTGATTAATTAATCAAATTAAATTGAATAAACAGCAATTGATGCAGGATATGAGAAATGAATGAAATTTTTACTGTGTGCAGTCAAAACCGGTAGTTTAGATCGTTCGACGGCTTCGGTGCAGTGCATTTGTGTTGGGCAAGAATGCCAAATTACAACAAAGGATGGCGCTTGGGTAGCAGACTTCTGCCGTCTCATCCTTTTTTGTTTCTGCCATGTGGGACATCTCCAGCAGCAGAAAGTAAAACGGCAGAAAAAAATTCGCCCTGGCTTCTGCTCTCTTGCTTTCTGTTAGTGGGAACCACGCTTTATCTGTAGATGGAATCCAGCTTTAGGAACTTGTTAGTTTTCCCAATTAACGTTGTCCCTGCCTGTAGATTACCTCCCCTTAAGATGAAAATCAGTAAAGTCAGCCAATTTTCATCTGGGGGAATCTAAATGTAGAGACTTTCAAAGCCTTCTTTTATTGAGGGTTAAGCGTGGTTCCCACATGCGTAATACAACGGCAGAAACCACAAAGCAGAAAAATATTTTGACATTATTTCCTGCTCTCTTCTTTCTGCCCGACAGAAAATTCTCTTATCTTTGTAGGCTATGACTCAATCCAACTCGAAAAAACCAGGAGTTTTCTGAAAGAGAAAAGCAGGAAGTGACGTCAGAAAATTTTCTGCCTTGTGGTTTCTGTCGATGGTTTTACGCATGTGCGAACCATGTTTAAGTGCCAAAACATTATTTGCTCAAGATCAAGATTTTTAGGCCATTTCACAGAGTTGAGATATTTGTTTATTGAGTGTCATTTTCTTTCTTCACAAACCAGCTTATACTTGTCTCCATATACACTGAGTGGCCACTTGATTAAGAACACCCATGACTATGCAAATCCGTTGCATAGCAATTATAAGTATCAGTTGGCCATGTGACAGTCGGTAACAATATAAAACGAGAACACAAACCTTTGACCGTCACCATGGGGAAAACCTTTGACCGTCACCTGAGCGACTTCGAGCGCGGGTTGATAGTTGGTGCCTGGGGAGGTGGACTGAGTATTTCCGAAACCGCACTTCTTCTAGGTTTTTCCCGAACAACCATTTCAAGTGTTAAACAACCAAAAAACAACCGCCAGTCACATGCCTGTGGTCGCAAACGACTCGTCGATCCAAGGGGTAGCATAGTATGGGAATGCTTGTTCGTGCGAATAGAAACGTCACGACTCGTCAACTAATCGTGGAGTACACCACTGAACCGCAGAATAATATTTCTGAACGCACTTTACGCCGTGTATTGACAAGGATGGGTTGCAACAGCCGACGGCCAGTCCGGATATCTTTGATCTCCACCCAAAACCGCAAAAAAACGTCTCCAATTTGTCGTGATCACCAACACTGGACCGTCGACGACTGGAAGGTCGGATGAATCGCGTTTCCTACTGCACCATGTAGATGGCCGATCCAGAATTTGGAGACAACAGCACGAAACGATGGACACCTCCTGTCTGGTTTCCATTGTTCAGGCTGTGGAGGCTCTGTAATGGTCCGGGGAATGTTTTCGTCCGCTGATACCTGCAGAATAACGCCTTAATGGTCAGGGCTACTGAACATTGTTGCCGACCACTTTCATCCCTTCATGATTACTGTTTCCCCCATCAGAAGAATATTTCCAACAGGACAATGCTCCGTGTCAAGGCTCGTGCCTTCATGGAATGGTTCCAGGAGCACGATGATGAATTCAACTTACTCCTCTGGCCACTACAGTCCCCGGATTTGAACTCAATCGAACATGTTTGGGATGAGCTGGAACGGATTATTTGAGGCATAGATCCACTACCATCCAATAAGCATCAACTGGGAGCGGCTGTTGCATCCGCATGGACAAACATCACGGAACAATGCTTCCAGCGGCTAATTGAATCCATGCCAGAATTATTAGGGGGGTGTTCCTACGAGGGGAGATCAAAAAGTAAGTTGCACTTCCACGGTATGGCCATTTATTACACACCTATACAAAAGCAACACGGCTATAGCAGCATATAATGTAGTTTCACTTTTCCACATAGTCCCCAAGAGACCCTAAACATTTATCCGAACGATCAACCAACTTTTCGATTCCGGATGCATAGAAATCTCCTCCAGCGTTTTGTAACCACACGATGACAGCCGCTTTCACCTCCTCATCGTTTCGAAATCGTTGTCCACCGAGTTCCGGTTCTCTCTAATGATCGCATCCACATGGTCAACATTTGCAATGGTACGGGACGATCTTCGTCTGTGATATCCGTACGTCCTGCTTCAAATTATTGGCACCACTTTACAATTCCTTGCCGGGAAATTGCACGCTCTCCATATACAGCAGTGATTTCACGATGAATGTCCGTGCGATTCACCCGTTTGGCCCATAGAAATCGGATTGCTGCTCTCACCTCAAGTTTGGAGTGGACATCCAGTTGACGCGCCATTGCTTTAACCCGCTAGTCACACAAAACACGACAGGAAAACACAGCAACCGTCCTATCCGACGTCTGCGCAGTTAATGTCCCTTTCTCCGCTTTGCCCAAGAATGCGACACATAGCGCGCTCCTGCGACGAGTTAGTGCAACTTATTTTTTGATCTCCCCTCGTAATATACTGGCCACTCTGTGTAGTTGTATCAGTAATGGGGTATTAAAAAAGCCTGCTAAGTAATGAGTTGCTTTATTTGCATTGTCATTTGGGTAGCCAAGGTAATTTCTTTCCAAACATGAAAAAAAAATCTTCCTTTATTTTTAACGTGGGAAAGTAATTTTGAAATTATGTTTTTTTAGCATTTTAATTTTTTGAGTAAAATATTTATGTAAGACAGTCAAATGATTTCAGAATTTCAATTATTGTTATTATTATGGTGCCATCTAATTGTGTTTGAATAATGGTAATTTCAAATTATTATATTTTAAATTTATTTTCGAATTTAACTCATTCTTCGAAATTGTTAAACTTCAATAAATCATGCATCTTTATAGGAACAACCATGCATCTTTATTTGCTTTTATTGAAAAATGTATTCATTTGTTGTTTTGTAAAGACAATAATATTCATTAGGCTGGGATTCTCTTCAGTCTATGTTTATAGATACAATCTCTGAAAGAGAAAAAAAAATGCTATCTCTCTATGAAAGAATAAGTATTGATTCAAAATTTTTTATTCAGTTTTCAAAAGAGAAAAAAATCCCAGGCAAATGTTTTTCATGTCCACAATGAGCTCATTAATTCAAAGTTATCTTTACATAAAAGATAAATTTTATAAACAAGTGTTGTCCTGGAAACCTCAAGAGTAATACAGATATATGAAAGGAAGGTTTTTCGTTTGTTCTTTCATTCGATGGATATTTTTTGTAGAAATGGTAATCCTAAATCCTCTTGCAACCATGTGCTTGAGTATGCTAAAGACCAAAACGTTGTTTTATTTTACTTTATCAATTGTTTTTTGTAATATCTCATTTGTCATTGGCATGGGTGGAGGTGGTCGTAAGTGTCACTTATGGAAAGAAATTCGTTTATTTTATATGTTCATATGCGTTAAATTATTTCGTTTATTAAACAGCACCTGCACAGGAGACGAAAGAATTGGATAAAGAATGCTTGGCAGTCGATAGCCAAAAAGGTAAACCTGTTGCCCATTGCGGATATGGCAATTACGGACGTACATTTGAATTTTGCTTAACGGTTTGTGCGGCTGAGGAGGTAACATATGGTGGACCGGTGACATCTTTGCTGTGCTGCTGTGGATCAGAACTGAATGATGAACCGGGAGAAGATGGATGTGAAAATGCATGTGATGGAGATAAGAATCAAAAATGCGGGAGCAGAGAGGTTGCCATTATTAGCACAATACGTAAATATCAATAGAATGTAACTTTAGCTTGTACCATGCAATTCAAAATAAAATTAAAAAGAAAATCTCACTAATATACATCTTAATAACAAAGCTCTATGAAAACATACCACTCGTTTTTTAAAAGTAGTTATTCATTTTATTTTCTTCTTTTCATTAATATAGCTGACAATCAAGTTAAAATGGAGTATAAAGGTAAATTATTGGCTGCTATTTCTAATTAAAGCAATTGAATAGCCTGAAATTTTATTTTTTTTTGCTATGTTATTTTTTATTTATAGGTGATTTTGTGTATATTGGCTGTTATAAGAGACAAGATATCCAAGATGAACACCTTACTCAAACTCCGGCGACACATTTCACTCAACTTAATCCTAAATTTTGCATGGGTTACTGCGAAGCAGGTCTCGAGATATTTAGCGACCTTACGTACGCCGGTTTGTATGCTACACCAGGTATCGGTTCTCCTATATACTTTTGTTTATGCTTCAGTAGCTCGCAAATCACCCCTGAAGGTCTATGCGAAATGGACGAAAGAGAATGCAATGAAAAATGTCAGAATGGAGATAACTGCGGTGGTCCAGCGGCTGTTGAGTTGTATAAATTCCGAGGTAACTCGCTAATTAAACAGATTTACTAATTGTTTTAGGAAAGATTAGATGTTCATTTTGTACACTTTTTAAGATTTCGAAACGAAACTCCCCACTTGTGGTTCAACGACTTCATCTACAACCTCTGAGCCAACAACCACTGAGCAAACCTCCACTACCGAGTCAAGCTCCACCACAGTCTCAACCACGGAGTCAACAACGGAGTCAACAACTGAGTCAACCACTGAGTCAACTACTGAGTCAACCACTGAGTCAACTACAGAGTCAACCACTGAGTCAACTACAGAGTCAACCACTGAGTCAACTACAGAGTCAACCACTGAGTCAACAACCGACACAACCACAGAGTCAACAACCGACACAACCACAGATTCAACCACCGAGTTAACTACAACTGAATCAACCACAACTGCCTATTATACAACAATAGTAGCCAGTACAACTGAACCTTCCACAACGCCCCCAACTACACTTCCTACAACTACTACAACTTCTGAGATTCCTAGTACAAAAATAGAAACAACAACTATCCCTCCTACTACAAATACAACTGAATCAAGCACAACTTCGACGGAGTCGACAACAGCAAGTACATCTACTATAGGTGAGGAAAAGGCCATGTCATAGTTTTAATATATACAAACAAGTTATTTTGTTAATATGTACAATAGACTTAGTATTTAAAGAAATATTAATTTTAAATTTTGTATGGGATTCATTAATTCATTTAATTAAGCATTTATTAGAATTTGTGTATGAGTGTGCGTGCATGTGTATGTATATGTTGATAACGAAAATATTATCAAGGAAGACTTCAGCGGCATCCATATAAAGTAAGATTACACTTGCAGTATAGTAAGTTAGTTTATTTCCATATTTAAAATAAGCTATTTTCATAATCAAATTATACATTTTATTAGTAACATTTCAAAATATGTAATATATATTTCTTTACAAATTGTTCTTTTAGGAATTAACAATATTAACCCAGTGAGGATTGAAGACATCCATCTATTTTATATATTTACAATATTAGCAATAAATTTCAAAATTAACTTACTAACAGAAAAATAAGCACACCAGGTAAAAAAGTAGGCCCTATCATAGCTTAACTATTGATGTCGCGTTATTCCTCTTCTTGGCCAAATAACTATATAGTTCGAATATAGGTGGCATTAATACAAAATCACTCCGTCCTCAGATGGTCAAGCGGTTAGGCGAGATTATTCACGTTCTGTGTTGGCATTTTACTCTTATTTCCAAGCACTCACGCAAATTTTCAATAAGATTAAAAAGTTGTAGACATTGCATGAAAGGCTGTCCGGATGTTATTTACCGAGAACTGTACGAGGAAATAGTCATTCTGGAATATTGGATATCCAGAGTTTTTTCTTCCTTGAGATTATAGAAGTCAATACTTGGTCTTCCAGAACCTAGATATAGCTAGCTGCCTTATATCAAACAAAGGTCCCTATTAATTAAAACACGAAAATGTTTCAGCCTGAACTTCATATTCAAACTACAATGCACTCTGCATTATTAATGTTTAGGCAGAAACGGTACCCGAGAAAAACGGTACTCGTCAAACAGCAGGACATGATTCTAGCACGTTTCTCGTTATAACTCGCTTTATAACAATTGTTTCTCGTTATAGCTTGCGTATCCAAAGAAAGGGGACAACCAGATTCGTTTTTTACCTAGCGGTTAACGACTAATTTAAGTGATGAGTCCAGCGATAAATCTAGGCTTATAACCACTGTTACAATCTCCTTATCCTGATGCTTTTAATTAAAAGCGGCATTCATACCGAAAAAGAGACAGGTTAACAATGATCTGGTCTTGACGATTTCCCCTTCACTAGAAGCCAAAAATATCTAACCGATTAACTTGCGCTTGAATCTGATTGGCTGATTGATATATTTGGCTGCGATTGCTAGTTATTCTGTTCTGCCAGTGTTCTCCATGTGTGTTCTGTATTTTGCGGGGCGCTTGGATCCAGATATCAATAGCATGTACATTTAATTTCCGTGTAAATGTTTAAATCAGTCGTTATGGTATAACATTGATACTTATAAGCAGTATCCTCTATTTACAGAGAGGTTGATTGTGATATACAGAGGGTTGAATACGTTACAACCAAACGATTTGCAAGCATCATAAGTCTATGAGAAACCCCGCCGCCATGTTCGGTGATCTTCTATCTGGTGCCCACGGTGTCGAACTATGGCTCTGTATCGCAGTTCCATTCAATAAGATTTCGCTGCAGAGAATTTAGGTCGATCTGTGCCCACCCCTCTTCACAGGCTCTCCAAAGACCGTTCAATGTACGGGTTTGTCTACTTCCAAGGACGCGTTTCAGCAGTCTAAAGCCGCAATAATCCATGGGGGATGCGTCTGGAGATTTCACGGAGATGTCTTCAAACAGAATTGAATGTATGCCTGTCTCCTGTTCCAGTGTTCGCAAATGAGCGACTGTTGACTTGGACATATGACTCGCAACTTTACCCTGATGCACCCATACTAGGTTTCGGACGCTTAATCAGTCGGAGATTTTTGTGGATTATGTGTGGCGCACCGTTGGCTGTGATACCCCTACCTAATTTGCGACAGCCCTTTGAGTTTTGGGATTTTCTGCAGAGGTGAGACGCTTGACTTTGGCTACAACCTCCGGTGTTTTGTTTGGAGTGCGTCGTTGTCTTGAGGGTCCAGGTTCGTCCAACATTACTGGTATTGCGGTTTTTCTGTTTTTATTTAATATGTTTTAGATTCCTGCCTTAAAAATGGTTAAACCCCTGGATTTGCATTGTTTTATAGTCATGGAATAGGACCACCACGCATCGGAAAGTGCATTTAGATATCCTTCCCAATATCTGTCAATTTTTGGCGGCATTCTCGCAGCTAGCGTTTATACAACGATTAAGAATGATGAAGCGATGTCCCGTTTATAACTCCTCAAGACCGCGTAGCCCTGTCAGCCACGTGAATTTGAATATGTAAATCGTTTAGTTGTAACGTACTCGACCTTCTGTACTCTTAGCAGCAGGCTTTGTTTGTGAACAGTTTCTGTTGACTTTATCTTGTTTGACAAGGACTGCTTTCATACTATTCCCTAACAGCATCTTTGGCTGTTATTTGTGGGCCTAATTTTTTTGTCTGGCTGTTTAAGTTTTAATCAATTAGAAGTTTTCTTAAATTTTTCTTTAAAAGTTAAATACTCATTTATGTAAAATATTTAGAGTTGCTTTATTTATAATAATGTATGTGAATTTATTAATGAAGATAAATAAATGTTTATTATTGATTATTTACAAACTCTATTCAATTACACACTAATGCACATTAGAAAATTCATTGCATTAATTATTTTAGAGGTCAATTAACAATTATTTACTTAATTATATCAATTAACAATTATTTACTTAATTATATCAACTAAAAAATCTTTAATTATGGTAGTAATCGTTAATTGTTTACTTCTGTTGCCTTTATCCTAGAAAATATACAAGAATTGAATTAAAATTTTATATACTGGAATTGACTTACAGACTAAGTGAACATTATGTTGGTTATAATTGTGGAAGGTGTCTTACCTTTGATTATGCTTACTTTATAAATACAGGTAGAAAAGCTTCTGATAACCTCTGATATTGTTTGTAGTATCGACATGTACACATTCACTCAAAATCACAATCATGCCTTATAGACTATATTTTTAGTTACTACTTAACCTAACTCACGCTATCCAAAATGAGTAACCATAAGATTGGTTTTAAAATATTAGAAGACCATATCAATTATCTGCTGAGTATAGATAAAAGATATTAGGCATTACCTGATGTTGTAGACTCGGTTGTTGTGGACAGAGTGGTTGAAACTGTTGTGGTCGGTTCTTCCGTTGTAGTGGGTGTTTCTGTTGTAGACGTCGACGGTTCTGTTGATGTAGTTGTAGATGCTTCAGTAGTTGTTGTTGTGGTAGAACTCGAAGGTTCAGTCGTTGAAGTGGTTGCTTCAGTAGTCGTTGTCGGTTCTTCAGTTGTTGTTTTTGTTGTTGTCTCTTTTGTCGTTTTTTCGGTTGTTGTTTTCTCAGTCGTCGTTTTCTCAGTTGTAGTATCTTTCTCGCAAATAGGCAGATGATCCATCTCTAGGAATTGTATGATCAGTATTAATACAAGTTTATTGGTAATTAAGCTTATGATCACCTTTATGTTTCACCTCGAAACATGATGAGCTTGATTCCTTGAAATCCGCCACATGTTTCATCTTCGTTGCCCTTGCATTTTTCACCACAGTCGCTCTCCGGTAACATTTCGCACATTCCTTCGGAAGTGATTTGCTTTCTTTTCATACATCCACACATTTGCGTAGTCCCTCCAGATACTGGATTTCCTGTAACTGACATAGCTGCGTAAATTATATCTTTAGAGGTTTCCGAAGCAATTTGGCAGTAACCAAGACAAAACGAATGTTGAACATTAACCAAATACGGAGCTACATTTACGGTTAATGTAAGGTCATTGACTTTGGCTATTGAATAACAGCCGATATATTTTTTATCACCTGTATTATAAAAAGGGAAATATATAGCATTTACATACAGTACATTTCAAGTTAAATAAAAAAGCCAATCTGAAAAGATTATAATTATAATCAAAGTAAATGTCCTTAATGAAATGTTATGTTTCCTGAATACCTGTATATTCCACCTTCTGCTCGTCTTTATCTGAGTAAAATAATTGTAAAAAAATTGTTTTGCAACAATGCCAAAGTGTAAAGTATTGCTTAAAAATAGCTAAAAATCTTAAATTTAGCCTTTACCAATGGTGCTGATGATGGCTGCGTTTCTACTTCCACAATTTTCATCCTGATTACCCTGGCATTTAATATCACAATCTGCAGTTTGGTCTTTCTTTTTCAAACTGTTTCCACAAATGCACGTTGCAGAACTTAGTGGGCCACCGTACGTGCTTCCTTCGGTAGCACATACTTGAAGGCAAAAGGAAGCCGTTCCTGGGAAATTTCGATAGCCTGGACGTTCCAGCGGTTCCTTGTTATTATCATTCACTGCGAGACATTTCTTATCCAATGTTTCCTCTTGTCCTCCTGAGATAAATTTTTTATTTATTAAGTTTCGTTCTAACTTTATTTTCAAAAGACATTGTTAAAATTTCAGGACACTCTGTAGAATCAATATGCAATTGCGTTTAGAGAGTATGATTTAGGAAAAATATCAGAATTCTAAAAGAATTTCTAAAGAGTGCTATGTATTTAATACACTGAGTGGACAAAATGTATATAGATAGTGGCGAAATGATATACACCATAACCAATAGGGGATATCTAAGCTTCCTACAAGAATTTCGAAGTGGACATTTGATTTGGTAATCTTTGCGACTTTCATCATGGATGCAGAGCTGGTGCAAACTCATCAGGAGTTTACTCTAAGTATTTTAATGGCAGACATAACTGCATCCAATGAGCAAATAATATTCTGTCCACATACCATTAATGAACAGAATACCATGCCATCCAAGATTGAAAAGATTAATCGAAGAGCAACCATAGTGTAGATCAAATTCAATATTAGAGCTGCAAGACTTGGCAGCAGCCAAAATGTATGGCTCTTGCTGCATATCTTAGCTTATGGAAACCATGCCCTATCATTATAATAACTATTGCCTGCCTGTAATCAGACATTGCACCTGTTACTGGGAGCTCCGCAGACTGGCGTGAAATTCATGGTTAGATGAATTCAATTTCCAATTGTGTAGCCTATTGCATTGATAGGGAAACGAAAATGTAGCGTGAAGTTAAGGATCCAATCTACAAGGGTTGTTCCGAAAGTAACTTTCGTCATTTTTTTCATACGGAAACTTTATTGCCAAAACATTTACAGCATGGCATCATGAACTATACACCTTTCACTATTTTTCGACATAGTCGCCACCGACTTGAGCCATTTGTCGTAGCGTGCAATCCGTTTGAAGAAACAGTAGCAGCAGACAGGCGTGCCCGAGGCTATTCGAGTACAATTCACGATGGCAGACAGACATGTGCTAACAACGTGGTCGCGTCCCAGTTTACCAGTGAGGAAAAAATTCAAAGTGTCCCCTCCGCAGGAAAGATTATGGCAATTCTCAAGGGACCATCAATGCGGCACGCTACTGTGACACCCTCACCAAACTCAGGTCCGCCATTCGACGAAAGAGACCAGGGCTCTTGAGTGAAGATGTTGTGCTCTTAGAGGACAACGCAAAACTATACGCAGCAAGGCTCTTACAAGATCAGACAGCCTCAGGCACGCCTGCTTGCTACTACTTTCTTCAAACTGATTGCACGCTATGACAAATGTGTTAATGTCGGTGGCGACTATGTCGAAAGATAGTGCAAGGTGTATAGTTCATGATACCATGGTGTATTTTTGGCAATAAAGTTTCCGTGTGAAAAAATATGACGAAACATACTTTCGGAACAATCCTCGTATTAGGCCGAACTAATCAATAAGATACACAGACTGTGATTCTTAGAAGAGGTGTAGTGATGCTCATTTAAGAGTATTCTCTAAATTTTGTCCACCAAATGTATTGAATAACTGTTGCAAAACTGGAAATTGATAATTATTTATTATCGTGTCTTAATTCCGGTTTTTAAATAACATAACATATTGGACAAGGATATGAGATACCTCCTTATGGTAATCCTTTTTTGAAAGCGAAATCTACTAATGCTTAGGAAAAGTTTGAATGATGCATGTGTAAATTTAGACTGACAGGGATCAACAAAGTTAAAATGTTTTATTGATAGAGGTAAGAAGCAAACTATTTTTATGAATTAAATGAGATATTTTTAGAAACGGGTAAAGGAATTTGGGAAGTATGCTCGAGAGAGAAAGTGAAGAAGGTCTGTGCTTTAAATCGTTGTCGATATTTCAGAATTGACCAGCCTCGTGGGGGAAAATGGCAGGTTTTGAAATGGTGATATAAATATTTACTTACTAAAGTGGGTATATTATCATTGAATTAATTTAAGCGCAATTTTCAGAGGTATAGTTAGATTAAATTCCTGGGACCACGTTTCTTAGAATAATGTAACAGATATGGTGATCAGTTAATTTGAAGTCAACTTTCATATATTTTGGATATCTGGCAGGAATGAGTGATGAAAGATTGGACACTCTAATTCCAATTATTCTTAATACTGCTGACAATTCAGGCAATTCACGTTCCTATAAACAGGACAACGGAATTCATTGATTTCATCTTATACAGGGAAAGGACGACGTTTCACAAATTTAAGAATATGTAGAGGATGATGTGGTGAACATTTTTTATTAATAAACCCATAGTCCCAAATGAAAAGCGACGGAGCCACAGCTAGTAAGGGACGGAGCACAAGCATTGAACTAGGCACGTTTACTACGATATCCCCTGTCATTGCATCTTGTAGGCCTTATGCAGACTGTCAGTTCGTAGGCTATTTTCATATGGTACCGTTCGGATGCACAGCACATTCTCCAATCACATAATCTTGCATATCAGGTTTGTACGAAATTCCCGTTGTTAGTTTGGAACATTCCGTAAGGGTGAATGTTTTTTGCGCTCTACTTTTTGTGCTGTATGAGTTCAGGGATGGACTTTACTGTGAGGCAGGAAACAGCGAGAACTTTCGTACCCAATTACGTACAGAACTGTTACTGGAATGACAGAACCCATAGTCCCATTTCAGATCGTCACAAATTATCTCAGTGTACACTGTGATCTGCTTATTACGTGTATTATTACGCCATCATAAACAATCGCACAATCTTTAGCGTAACTTCATTCCAATGCAGTGTAACACAGTAATTCAGACAGCCATTCCAAGGCTTGACGCAAAACAGAGCATCAAACATGCTGTGGCTCCGTCGCTCTTCGTTTGGGACTATGGGTTTATTAATAAAAAATATTCACCACATCATCCTCTACATATCCTTAAATTTGTGAAACGTCGTCCATTTACACTCTATATAAACACCAACCATGGCAATCCTTTGTTTTACAATGAAAAGTATTTGTTGCTTGTTTTACGAGCAATAGTCATGCTTTGCTGAAGATGACGTTCGTAAACGTCTGGAATAGCCAGTGTCTAAACGATTTCTTTACTGGATCAATTGAAAGATTACTTACATAGCATTTAACTCAGTTTTCATTAAGAAAATAATGACTAAAGAGGGTCATTAAAAACGAAAAGGGATAGTTAGATGCTTAACTTTACAGCTGATTATTTTTACTATATGATTTTCAGAAAAATTTACATTTATGGGATTTTCTGTTTTTGATTCTGTTAATGAAATGAAACAAAGATTGGTTTATATTAAGATTTAATGATGAGAGAAAAATGAAAATTGAATTTCTTAGTATTCATTTCTAGCTAAAATACTAGTCTCATACAAATGTCGATATTTCTGGATCTCCCCTATCCCCAGGAAAGCAAAGTCATGTCTTACCCATATTTTGACCATCCGCAGTGTAGCACATTAACATGATGTAATTTATGAATACTGTCCATGAAATAGCAGATTTCCTACTACTCCAGCCGAACAGTAAATTCATTTTTGCCCTGTCTTCCCTTAAGCCAAGGCTCGGTGTGAAAGCAATAGGGTCGAATGAAGTCTATATATAATCGCAAACTTTTCGTTTCTATAACAACAATTTTATTTTTCGAAAACACTTTTGAATAATTGCCTACTATCTGCTAATGACATCTAGAAGCATTGGTTCAGAAAATCTCCTCTGAAAAAGCTCTTATCTACATGCCTTAATTAACAAATTAAAGTTTATATAGCTGCGCGTCTTTGCAATCATTTTTAAACGCAAAAAACTCCTCATGCTTTGAAATTTTAATCAGATTATTTCGAAAGTACCAAATGAATTATTGAGAAAAATTACTGCTTGGTAATCGCTTTTTCAATATTAATGTTTCTTTTTTTCAATTAATCAGACTTCATCATCTGGAAAACATGACATGTGGTGGCTTCTATATATTTATTTATTTTGTCATAGGCATGGGAATTTTTTTCTCTTTCTCTACACAGAGGAGGCTAAAAATTACTTTAGTGCCGTTCATTAATTTCTTTTAACAGTTGCCCAAAATACATTAGAATACCCTATCATAAATTTGATTGAGCCAAGTTCATTTAAGAAAAACGAGCATTACGCAAAAGTATTAAAAATCTGTGAATGTAAAAGGAAGAAAAAAAATTGCAATAAAACTTTATTCTAATTGAGAATAGAGGAATGAGTATATTATTATATTAAGTATGAAAAATAAATAACTATCATAATTATATCATCTTAAATTTCAGATTTCATTTCTCCCCTCTTGTTTTCATTATACCTATTACATGCATTTCTTCTGTATATCTGAAAAACATGAACCTCACTTATGGAACCATCATGGTAGGGCACCTTAGAGGCTAAAGATTTTATATCAACTCTCATGTTCATTCTATTTCATACATGGAGGATATTTAATGCCATCTCTCTTTCACTGGATTTCAAATTAATCCTGTTGCCTCCGACACTGTAGCTTGTAAATTCTAAAAATTAATATTAATAAATCGTGACCCAGAATAATTAAAAAACTACAGACTGAATTAGAATAGAATAATTTTAAAAGATAATAGAATATTCTAATACATGATATAAATAATTTATCTTTTTTTTGTTGTTGTTATCCTATGAACGCGCTGAATGACTCCATTGGATGACTGTTTTAAGTTTCTTCTTTGTTTAACTGAAGCCTGGTAGTTTACACACTAAAAACAGAGAGAGTAACATCATATAAAAGACAGGACTGTGACGTCGTGCTTTGTCACAATTTATTAGAACTCAATTCTTTTTAGTATACTGGAGAATTGAAAACCTAAAAATTCAGTCTATTTCATACCAAGACGTGCACTAGTGGACAAGAGGCCCTTTAATACAATAGCTGTTTTATGGGTTGAAGGAAACGTGGTCGGATGCTGAGCCTTAGCCGTACGTTCGTCATAACAACAAAAGCCCACAGACGGTCTTTCAAAATTCCGTTTAGCTTAAAATTTTAATCCGAATGTTTAGTCTTTATTTTTGTTGGCTTGAAACTTAAGGTCTTTTTTAAAGATCGTTTAAAATTCGGAGGCTCCGTCTCTTTAAAAATATCGTTTGATTTCTTTGAAATAGAGTTTTTCAAAGTCCTAGTAATTTTCGGCCTACCAAAGCAAAAATTACTGCGCCATAGTATTACACCATCGTAACAGAACTGCCAAGTCATCTCATTTTATCTGAATCAACCCTCCGTAAATGGTTTTGTAATTGTCACAACGATTTGTCCATTTTTCCTATCCTCACCTCCTCCGGCACGAGCCTTTGCGAACGACGCATTATAGAGGACTGGTTTTAATGTTTATTTCATATAAATACTTAAGTATATTTAAAGGCTTATGCCTGCAAATTATTTGATATCAACATTTAGAATTGACATCCGACCGTTAACAAATACATGAGTGAACCATTACATTAAAACCACCTCCAACTTCGAGCAATGAGCTCCCCCTGAGACAAATATATGGGGCAAGCGCGGCTCAAAACACGGGTCATTAATTCCAGATTGAAGCGAAGACTAGTATGGATTGTTCGCTGTGAATGAACGGTCGAAATCACCAGCAGCTACAACAATGATGACCTTGATAATATGTGTCTGCACAAAGTTCAGCGTAGCCTTCTGCATATCCGTCACCCCAAGCGAGTCCCTGCGCCTTCGCCTACTGCGCCAGCATTGGGCCAGGGAGCACAGCAATTGGACTATAGAGGACTGGAAGAAGGTCGTCTCGTCCGACGAGTCATGTTCTCTGGTCCATCAGGTGGATATGCTGATTTTCAACAGAAACTATGTCACCCAACAGTTGGATGGATATAAGCCGATGGTGGTATAATGGCGTGAGCGATGTTTTCTTGGGCCACATTAAGACCCATCATCCCTATGCCGGCTGTCCGGAATGTTAACATTATTGCAGACTAAATTCACCTTATTACGGCCACAATGAACGGTCATGGTCTATGCCAACAGGATAATACACTATGTCATAAGCCCAGAGTCGTCATGGAGTGTTCGAGTGATTTATTTTGAAGTCATGTTTTGGCCTCAGAATTCTCCTGACATCAACCCAATATATATTTGTGGTTAAAGCCGGAAAAACTGATTCGTGCTACCGCACGACCATCTCGCAATGTACGGGAAAGGAAGGACAGCTGGTGAACGCTTGGTACCATATACCTCGACCATCCACCAGCACTTGTCGACTCAATGCCTCACCGTATGTCCCGGTACTACGGGATAAAGGTGGTCTAACGTGGCATTAAACAGATGGTCATAATGTAATGGCTCAGTTTATGTGGATAAGCTTTGGAAAATAAGATACCTAGAATAAGAAATAAATTTTATATCAACAGGTGATCTGTTTTTCTTAGTTTATTAAATTCAGGCACTTTACGTTTATACAGGTTTGTTTACAAAATTTTTATAGACAGAAGCTTGTATAAGAGAAAATGGTAGCAGTTTTGATCACAAAGTGTCATATCATGCAGGTTTCTGATGTATCTGTTGACATCCTTTTCTCAACATACTGGTGAAAAATTCCAATTTCTCAGTATATGTTGAATACACAATGCCATTTAGTTGACATCATAAGTAAAACTATTCGAGGTTAGTGCCCCACAAACGTTTCGGGTAATACTGGCTGAGAACCATTTTAGTGGCGCAGTGAGATGAGGCAGTGTTCCATCATTAACCACACAGCATTTCAAGTTTAGTTTTGGACACAAATATAATTTTACACTCAATAGTACAATATTAAATTTTGAAACATTCACTAAGCATTGATTATGCAGTTGCCATGTAGTTTTGACTACAACCCACAACACATCTTCGACCTGAAAAAGAAAAAATAAACAGTAATTAAAAAACAAGTAAAATAGGACATTTATTTCTTGTTTTTAGCTTCTTTATTATTTCCCCAAATATTTTTCATATATTTATCATCCAGATCACCTGATCCTACTCTTTTTCTTTTGTGGTTATAGAAAAGATAAGGTTTACATGCCACCTTTACCAAAAGACGTACCAGAGTTACGTCAAAGAATCACAGATGCAGTTGTTTGTCAAAGAATCATCAACGCTAATATGTTGAATCATGAGATAGATTACAGAATTGACGTTTGTTGAGTACCAGTGGAGGACATACCGAACTTGAAGTAAGGTAGGTAAGATTTGAATATTTAGTACATTCATTGATATGACTCAGTCCATGAACTACTGAGCTTCGAAATCCCATAGGAAGTTGTGCAACACGTTGTACATTTTCACATAAACTGGTGCCAGAGAAAGGACTATCTAGAAAAAAGCGACACTATCCTCGTTAAATTTTTATCACTTTTACATTGATGAGACATTACTTTAAGACCACGTCCAGCTTAGAATAATGAGACAAATGTATCACGCAAACGCCGGCTCCTATATCCGTATATAAACTGTTAGTGAACTGAGTCTCGGAATGTAGAGCGTTTGGCTGTAGCATGGGAAAAGCAGCAGATTCATCAGACTTCAACAAAGAAAAAATCGTGATGGCCAGGCGCGTCGGAATGTCCATGACAAGTCAAGTGTATTGATGGAGAAGCAATGAGTCGCCGTCCTGTCCTTTACCACCGACGATGCATTGATTACAGAAGGGAGTGAAGACTAGTACGCATTGCTGGCTGTGAAAGAAGGGCTAATGGCCCAAATTACAAGCAGCCACAATGGTAATGCAGACAATGTGTCTCACCGTACAGTTCAGCATAGCATTCTGTGTACGGCCTCCGTAGCCGTCGCCGCAGGCGAGTCCTTGCGGTACGGCACGCCATCGTCAACTGCGCTATACAGGGCTAAGGGGCACATCAATTGAACTATAGACGACTGAAAGAACGTTTCCTGGTCCAGCGAGACTCTTTTTATGGTCCATCAGGTGGACGGTCGAGTGCGGATAAACTAATTTCCAACAAAAATTGTGACACCTGAATACATATTTGGACGAATAGGACGTCGCAATATATGAGAACTAGAGGACCAGCTGATAAACGCCTAGTATCAGATATCCCAGACTACCTACCAGCGCCTTGTCGAATCAGTGCCTCACTGCATGCCCCATGTCGTATTAAACAGGTGGTCATAATGTAATGGCTCATCACTGAATATTCTTATAATATACTGAAATAAAGGGACCAAGAGTGACGTGGTATAACTAATTTATTAGCCTGACGTGTTTCAACATTACGCCAACATCGAAGGCAGTGCTCTACAAAGGGAAAATTTGACAATCGAACAGTGAAGTGTACATTTGCTCAGATGGGACGTTAGCTGTGCTTACACGATTCTCACCCTTCCGGAATAAATTCCACATGAAATACACTGAAATAGGCAAGAAGCCTGACTAACCCAAAGAGGTCTTCCACATTATGAAAAAACAAAATAATAAGATTGACGATTGTCAGAAGAGTGGGAGTGGGAGAGGGGGAGGGTGGTATTACAGCTTCCAATAATCCGAGAAGGAAACGTTGCCAATGTCTTAGAAGTTGACATCAAGAATATGCCTCGGTTTTCTATACTTTGTATGCCACTTCAGTTCCATCCAGTTTTTCAGTATTCCAGCCACCAGATCATTGTCATGGCTCTTCATCGTCTGCACCATGTTCATCAGGAGATCTTGTACACACTTTCCTATACGAGTCATGTTCAGATCCGAGTGGATGTAATGATTTTTTACGGTCCTTTTACCAAGCTGGGCAATGGTCCTCAGGTTAACATTCTGGAACGACAAGAGTTCACTCCATTTGCTTCTACATACAGTCGCCCACATAGGCATACCATAGAGGAGGGTGATCCGAATCACTGACTTGTACTGTAGTAATTTATTGTCGATGCTGAGGGCGCTGATTCTACCCAGGAGAGCGATAATACTGTACTTATCCCTCTTTGCTTTTTTCAGAGTAAAAGTTACGTGACGTTTCCAGGAGAGTCTTGAGTCGATGATAACGCCAAGATACTTGTAGTTGCCAACCCGTTCGAGTTTCTTATTGAATAGAACCAGGGAATTTGGGGGACACTTAAGCTTTTTGTTGAACTACACGGCTTTGCATTTTCCGACTAAGATTCGGTTTCCAGCAATTAAACCAGTCTTCGAACTTCTTCAAGGCGTTTTGCAGCCGAGTGATAACGTGAGATGGCTGGTGCGCCCATGCCATGATGGCAATATTACCAGCATGGAAATATAAATTACACTTCTCGGGTTTTGGGAAATCGTACACAAAATAATTAAGGAGAACGGGCCCAAGGACAGAACCCTGTGGGACACCGGCCTTTACCTTGCGGGGCGTGGAGAAGTTTTTGCTAACTCTGGCTTGATAGAACTCATCGTAATCAATCAGAAGGGAAACCATCTCTAATCATCTTGTAGATTAGCCCCTCGTGCCACACACGATCGACAGCTTTACTGATATCAAGAAAAACTACGCCACAGTACCTGGAAAGGTTTAGTGGGGTGCTCAGATCTTCAACGAGCCTCCATATCTGCATTTGACACGAGTGGGCGGCTCGAAATCCAAACTGTTCTTTTCGCATTAAGGGATCATCCATAAATAACGTTAGCATTGTAAAGGGGGAGGGGGTGGAGAAATCTAATATTTGCTAACATTGGGGGGAGGGGGGAGGTTTAACGTCCTAACGTTAGTTTTTTTTATAGTAGGGGTTGAAGCCCAAACACTCCCAAAGAATCCTCCCTTGTTCCATACACTTTTTCCTTCCCGTTTTCTTTTCCGATTGATATTTTTGTTTTGAATTTTGAGATTATGGAGAGTTTTGTTGTTCTTTTCCCTGTCTCGTAACAAGCGACTGAGAGTGGTTTGTGAAATATCCAATTTTTTGCAGCATCTCGCTGACTACAATGCGGAAGCGCATCATATCTTTCGAGCAATTTGCATTTTTCGGAAATGCTTAAATCGCGTCGTTTTGGTGGCATGTTTCTTGTTTAAAAATGTTTTAGATCTGAGTTTCTGTTGAATTAAGCCGACTTATGCACGTGAACTAGCCGAGTGATGCACGCGTTCACACATACAGAAAGGGGGAGACAGTGATTCTTATAAACGGAATCACTGATTCCAATAACGGAAGACTTTTACATAGAGAGCGGTTTTGATTTTATAATTTTGTCTACTAAGCGGCTGATTCCATTAAACCAATGATTCAATAAAGCGGAATATATTGTATCAGGAATCAAAATATAAGTAAAATGTTCTACGCTGAATTTTAACAAGCTTATCAAAAAGCATACACCGAATTAAAAGCACAAAAAAGTCCAGCAATTGTGTAATGTAGAGTGGAGAAAGTTGAAAAATAAGCCAGATAAAATTCGCATTAAAATTCAAGCTCTACAGACAAAGGCTATGAAGAAAAAATGTGGATTAATATCCATGTGGGCAAAGGTAAAAGCACACCATTCTTGTTTTAAAGCATGCAAGTTTTAGTGCAAAATTAAGCATTTAATTAATTTTGAAACAAACTCTCCTCAATACTTAATTTGAATTTGAATCAGGGATTTGCCCGATTCTGGACCTTCAATTTTAAGTACATTATGTTTTTTATGAGATTAATTACCAAATTACAGGCAACCATAGTGTGATGGTATAAATTTGTATCACAAACGAATATACAGAAGCGAATTACGAATTTAATCTCACACCGTATTTGTTACATTTTAGGTTAATTCGACATTCAATTCTGACACCAAAGTCACCTTGTTCCCAACATTAAGCGAGCAGTCACCAACAATACACACGCAACTAAGAGCTGAGGATGAAAAAGAGACAGTCTTTCAAGCGTCTAAAAAACAAAAGACCACTCCTGCCCAACATCTGTTGAAAGAGAAAATCGAAAAATCGTCAGAGCACCTGATCTCCTTCTTTTGAATCGGAACGCTGGGTTGGGTATAGTCTCAAACTCGGACATTACAAAACAAAAAATGAACTGGAGACCTTGAAAAAAACTAAATCGTTCACAAAAAACCTGCGAATACAGCAAGAAAGCGCGGAAGAAAAGGCAAGATGAGTTCCAGAGATTAAAGAATAAAGAATGTGTCAAAGAAAAGGATGTCTTGGTTCCACCTTCCGTTGGTCGACCTGCTATAGATTGTGAGCAGGCTGGCCTTCTCGATGCAATGTTGGCAAGTATTGGTGCAAGTGCTGATGAGCGTCGTCGATGTGAGAATCTACGATCTTGCCAAACGTTGGATGACCTGCAGGAGGAGCTGACACGTATGGGGTACACCATCAGTAGGTCTGCAACGTATTTGCGTCTTCTGCCCCGAAACTGCAACACGTATGAAGGTAGGAAGCATCACACCACCAGTCACAGTCAGATTGTGCCGTGCAGAAAATAATCTGAGAAAAGCGCACGTCGACTTTAAATTTTGTAAGGCTACAATAGACCATCTTCGAGAATTGGCTGCGACTCTTTCGAATGATGTCTTCGTCCTGTCAGCAGACGACAAGTGCAGAATTTCACTCGGCCTTACAGCCGCCACAGTTCAGAGTCCCCTTCTCATGCACATGCAATATCGTGTGCGCCTTCCAGAGCACGACTTCGTTAAAGCTATAGGACACAAACTAATTCCAAGTATATGCAGCACTTCAGGTGACACCTGGAAAGCCTGCGATGGTAACCGTGAATCCTACTCCGGTCCTACTTACATTGCAATTCGTTCAAGCAAGCATGACTCCTCGACGGCAGAAACTCACGCTTTCGACGAAGAAACCATTTTAGATCTCGAGGAGTTTGCTAATGCTTAATAAGGGACTGATAAATTCTTTACCGATGGAGGACCAGATGAGAATCCGCGCTACGAAAAGGTGCATGAGCATGCAATTGAAACCTTCAAGAAGTTCAACCTGGACGCAATATTTCTCGCAACCAATGCTCCTGGTCATTCAGCCTATAAACCAGTGGAACGAAGGATGGCTCCATTAAGCCGGAAATTGGCAGGACTTATCCTTCCTCATGATAGCTACGGAGATCACCTGGATTCTTCTGGAAAAACGCTCGATGAGGAGCAAGAATTGAAGAATTTCGAGGCTGCAGGAAAACTGTTAGCTCAGTGTTGGGACGGCGACAAAATAGATAATTTCCCTGTAGTCGCAAGATACATCTATCCTGGAACGGCACAACGCAAATGCACTAATTCAGTCTCAGAAACATGGCGCATATGCGCTGTTCCCAACATTTCTGTCAGATCGTGAAGTGCAATGATGAAAGGTGCTGTGGAATGGCGTTCTAATTTGAAGCTGGCTTTGCCGGACAGATTCTTTCCTCCACCAGTTGCTGTGAAAAATGGGCTTCAGGTGACCGAAGATGACAGATAAGGAACTTGTCTTTCCTTGTTCCTGTCATAAATTCTCAAGGGAAAATTGCCAATTCCGGAGAAGGTCCAAAAACTTTTGAAAGGAGAAGTCCCGTACGACACATTTCTGCCCAAAAATCAGAACCAAACGATTTTCGAAAGCAGAATATGCAGCAGGTGTGGTTTGTACCATAGCAGTGCAAAGGCTCTGAGGAAGCACAAATCTGAAGGGTGCATAAACACAGCAATCAGTTATTCCCCTCCCCCCCAGCCCACCCCCTGAAAGTCAAACCAATTCGAGTCGCTGCCAGGAGAGAACTGATGGTAGCACCAGTTAATGATGATTACATGGAATGGGTAGATGAAGATGATTGTATATTGGATGGAGTACCATTAGAAAATCCAACAGAAAATGTACACTGTAATGTAATTTCAGTACAAGAAGCAGTGGATCCTATGTGAGAAGACATTGTGTAATATTTTTATGAAATATATACCATGATAAGTGGGAATTCACTGTGGATAAAGACATGATGCAAAAAAGACAAACATCTTGTCCACGTTAAAACGTTTATGGACAAGAGGTTTGTCTTTTTTGCATCAAATATATACCATGTTAATAGGGAAATCGCGGACCTACAGAGGACGGTTGTGACGTCATCTGGTTCGGGTAAAATTGTTGAATTTGCTTATGATCATCTCGCTCAAAATAGATCTGGTTGTTTAATACTTTGTCATAGCTCGCTCGGAGATGCTTTTTGATTTCCATTTCTTCCTGGATCAGAATCTTCTCCTTCCCTTTTCCTTTCCATAGGATGCCCATGCATTAGTCAATATCGAGTAAACGGTGTTTATTCATAATTAAATGTTGGGCGAAGGCGGATTTCCAGGAACGTCGGTGCTTGCGTAGACGTTCGTAAGATGAGCGACTTGTGGATCCATTGTAATGGGATCCACGATCTGGGCATATGAATTTATAGACGCAGGAGAATTTGTACCGGTCCATGTCAGTATTTGATCTGATCGTTTTGGGTTGAGGAGTCTCTGGCTATTATGGGTGTTGCAAAAGGAAATCCCAATGCCCAGCCCTCGGAATAAGTTGGTAACCCGATAGGTCGCAGGTCCGAGATATGTAAAGGTGAAAAATTCATAAGTAAATTCGACAGTTTTACCGAACCGGCGACGTCACCACCGTCCTCTAATAAGTTCGCGATTTCCGGGGTTATCCACAAATATGTGTTGAAATATCTCATCACTAGTCAGACTATTGGTCCTTTTATTTCAGTATACTTATTGTGACACTAGTCAGACTATAAAAATTCTTATAATATACAAGTATAATGCAAATTATGAATGTTTAGAACTTTCATACTTAAACCTTACACGTGACAGTGAATTCACATTTTATAGTGGCCCGTACAGTTACCAGTTGTAGATGTAAAAAAATTATGGGACGAGCTGAAGAGCGCTGTTCACATCATTTTCTTTGCATGAGTCGAACTTCACTTTAATGTTTCTAACATCTTAAAATGATTTATTCAAGCTATATTGGGTGTGAAAGGAGGATCGAAAGATTATTAACATTTTATCAATATAAGTTGATAAGTCACTATATTATAATTTACTTAGAAATGTTTCTTTCAGAAAAACAATTGATGACTACATCTGCAGTTCTGTGATCTGTTTTTTCATTTCCTTTCTATAAATATCTGGGTCACTAGTATAAAAATTCCTGAAACAAAACGCTATTAAGAGAAATATTCTTAAATTACGGCATTGAAAGTTTTAGTCTATTGTAAATCATTTTCTGTTTGTGAAATATTAATTTTTAACATTGGTTGTGTCACTGCATATACTTACTTAAGTATACTCACTACATCCATGATGAACTTGATGGTTTTGAGAATGTCGTTTTCCTATACATGTACACATTCACATTCATTCATTTAAAGCTAATATTTTAAACAAATTTCCTTCCTAAATTTAAAGTTTAACCCAATATACTTATCTTTTTTCATGTTTTATACATGTGAAAGGTCTGAAATACTGAAAAGAAATGAATACAATCCTTTGGAAGTGTTTACCAATTTCTTCAGAGAGATTACCAACTTTATCCTGCTACCAAGGATCCCTTATAGTTTCACCAAGTCTTACTAATTTAATTTATTTGATTTAGATAACTAGGGAACGTCATGGAGTGATAATAAAATTCCGAACCGAAACTAATATTTATATTTATAGCATCTGTATCCGACAATATATCGATTATAAAAAATTAATTGCCGAGATTCATATTCAAAGATTCTATAGGTATATTAAATACCCATATACAGAGTGCAGAGAAAATTCCTGAAACAGTCAAATTTAGAACTAATGGTGCTAGAGCCATAAAAGTCAGGTCTATCTATAGGAAAGTGGCCATGCCCGATTGAATAGAAGAACCCTCAGCGCCTCTAATCAACACCACCTAGACAGAAGGCCTGCGCACAGAAACGTCATACATTGTTAGATCACACGAAAGCGGCTATTGTTAATCGTATTTCTTCCAATAAGAAGCCCTAAATTTAGCCGTTTGATGATGATGTAGCAATGTATACAATTTCTGTGCGCAGGCCTTCTGTGTAGGTGGTGTTGCCCTAGTGCGCCTATTAGAGATCGATAGCTTAGGTTAGGGCACTAAAGGATAATTAGTCAGTCAGACCTCGCGATAACGCATAGCTAAAGAACTCAACCCGGAATAGGTGAGAAATGCTCATCTATTCCTGATTCAATCTCAATTGCTGATAGAGACTCGCTTTCTTCTATGATGGCCGTCTTGCAAGATAAAACATTAAGTCCAAGAGAGAAAGTGACCATGAATATCATCGCGTCTGTTACGCCAGATGGAAAATCAGTCGAATTCTCACACCCCCCCCCCCCCCAGAACAATCTCAATAGTTCATCCTCCCGATGTTTTTGCATTCCTTCCTTGGAAAACATTTTATAGAATTACTTCAGATTATGTGCAGGTGAAGCAACCTCGATTTGCATTACAGGAATAAAATATGTAAATCCTATTCAATCAATTTTCTTCTCCAAGATTTAAGACCGCATTTCCAACCTGCATGTTTTAAGAGCGGCAGTCTCGAAAAACGGCCAAATTTTGATATGCATGGTGTAGAAGTTCTACTCTTTTTATTATTATTGAAAAGATTTTAAATAATAAATTTTGTATAAGAAATTTCCAGAAAATCGATTTATGGGTGGTAGGGAATAATCAGAGTGGAATTTAGTAATTGTTTTGTTTAATTTTCATTCAATCTTCCATTTTTGCAAGTATGAAATATAAGCGTTTCGTGCGTTTGTTATTTTACACATGAATATTCAAGCTACGGTGTCCAGAAAGTGTTCAACCATTTTACGCGCTTTATGCTTTTGTTTTCTTTATGCAAAGAGTGGATTTCTACTAAATCGATGATGCTCTACAGCTCTGCAATTGGAACTTTATCCCTGTTTATCATGGTTCAAAAGTTAGTTTACGTAACTTCTTAGTGTAAACGATAGACCTGACTTTTATGGCTCTAGCACCTTTTGTTCTAAAGTTATTCGAATGTTTCAGAAATTTCCTCTATACACTATATGTGAATATTTGAAATCTTTGAATATGAACCTTGGCACGTAATTTTTTTTATAATCGATATATTATTGAATATAAGCTTAAGTGTTACCTATATTAGTTTCGGTTCGGAATTTTATTATCACTCCGTGATGTTCCCTAGTAAGAAAAGTGTTGCATAACTTACTAAATTATTAAACTTTTAGAGTTACTAAAAAGGTATAAAGACACTTGCAGACATTAGTTCCCATAACGCTATATAAAGGAAATTGTAGCTGAAAGAATTTTTAAATGAAACATTGAAACATAAATTTATTATATGAAATCTATAAGAAAATGGCCAACCTGATTGTGTTGTTTCTTCGGGAGTTGTCATTGGTGGTTGTGTCGTTGGGAATGTTGTCGTAGGAATTGTTGACTCTGTTGTAGTTGGCGGTTCTGTAGTCGTAACTTTAATAGTAGTTGTTTTTATTGTTGTTGTAGGCATTGTTTCTTCTTCAGTAGTGGTAGTAGGCTCCGTAGTAGGAGTAGTTGTTGTAGTAATTGTTGTTGTGTCTGGTTCCTCTGTAGTATTATAACAGCTGGGAATATCTCCTATATCTGTAGGAGGTATTTTAATAATGATTGTTTCAGGTGGCAAACAACTTCGAAAAAAAATTATGAACAAAAAATTAGGACCCTAATAAAAATTGCCTCTTTTCAGCCACCAGATAGCTACAAATGCAAATATAGGCATATCATATTAGAGACGATGTTAATGCTTTGTTATTTAAGTGGGGAGTTCATGATAAACGGAAGAAATACAGTATTTAACAGAATACACTGAATGGTTAAAAGGAGAGATTAAAAATTTTGCCTACCTCCAAATTTATAGAGAGTATAAGCTTGCAGGCCTCCGCAGGCCTCCTCATTTTTGCATGTTTCACTGCATTCATCCTCAGGCAATAATTCACAGATGCCTTGTCCGGTTATCTGGGAATATGATAAGCATCGACATGAGTATATTTTGCCCGTAGGACTTTTGGTGGCTTGTAAACCTGCGTATGTTAGTGATTTCCTCCAGAGAGCAGCTGATGCGCAATATGCGATGCAAAATTTCGGATTGATATTTACAAATGATGGTGCTGGTATCTCTTCAGGCCCTTTTTCAACTTTTTCAATGTGGTAACAACCAATGTACATCAAGTCACCTGTTTATGAAAAGAAGACAATTAATTTGTCTTTAAAATTTAATGTCTGACTACTAATGAAAGTTGTAAATAATAAAAACGGGAATCAAAACAATGCTTGAATACGTTTATAAAAATTGAATATTTTTATTTTACCTGTATATTCCAGTTTTGGTTGATCATTAGCTAAAAATAATAACGTAATTATATTTAAAGACTTCATTCAAAATTTTCAGTCTATAAATTTGCAAAAAAAAACCCCACATAAACAGGGTATTTAGGAATTGTCTGTACAAACAATTGTCTGTACAAACATGTTTGTAGGTGAGTCAAATGAAAACCGCAAAATTATAATTAAAATTCCAAATTTCGCCCCACAATGTTTTAATTCTGCAGATCCGTTAAAAATGAGTTGTAAAAATATCCGTTAGGTGGGAGCAGGCGGCTATTGTTAATAGGATTTCTACCAATAATAAGCCCTAAATTTGTCCGCTTGATGATGATGTAACAATGTATACACCTTTTGTCCGCAGATCTTCTCCCTAAGAGGTGTTGGCTAAACTATGACTAATGTCTAACAATTCTGCGATTTCAGCAATCGTTACTCGGCGTTTTTCCAACACTAAGGCTTCAACTGTTGCAATATTGTCTAGCGTCACAACTCTGATTACTGCTGTCACACCAGTGAACTTCACACTCCATTCATACACTTCACTACTCAAAAATCGGATAAGTAAACCCTATTCTTCTTTGGTGCATGTTACTGCTGTGACGTTGTTTACTTGTCTCTACTTTCCTGCCACCTACCGGATATTTCTACAACTCATTTTTAACGGATCTGCAGAATTAAAACACTATGGGGCGAAATTTGGAATTTTAATTACGGTTTTGCGGTTTTCATTATGACTCACCCTCGTATGTATTTGTATAAAATATGCATTAAATCTGCAAGAGAAGGAAAATTGTATCCTTTCCTCGACAATAGATAAGCAGGAAAGTAACTGCAGAATATTTACTTTACCCACCTAAGTTTTGTCCTCTGGCATATTTAGTAAAAATTAGAACTCTGCATGATCTTCTGGAAATGTTGCATAGAATTCAGAACGTGTTTAAATATCTCGTTCATTGCTATTTTTGTAGCAGGTGTGAGCATGTTGAACATCTTAGTACATCTCGTATCGTTCATTGCTATTGTATATTTATGTGTTGTTCCTGTTAGTTTCAGGCATCAAGCACTTCATGTAGAGTTGCATTGTCCAGCCAAAACACTTGGATATGATATGTCCTTTGTTTACCAGTGCTACAGCTATACGACGAGATATTGACTCAGTATGCATCTGAAAAGTTTCTATAAATTTGCACGCGGAATCATCGCCCTGTTTAGCCCACAATAGGATTGACATTTGAGGAACACAGTCATTCGGAAATGTGATTCACTATAAAGATACTATCAATAATTGTGAGTAAACGTGACTATCTTAAGTATACTCTGCTCTCGATACCTATACAGAAAGGATTGGCTACACAGCAGTCTCAGTCACGGCCAATTTGCTTGTACAAACTAAGACAGCCGAGGTTGTCCACCATCATCAATACTTCAGTGGTTTCACTAATGAAAAGTGCATGTCTGATTCGTATCTTCAATTCTATCCTACCCCTATTGTCCAGTGTTAGGTCACGTTCCTTTCCTTACTGCTGAAAAGGATTTCTGTTCCTTTTCTTTTCACTATTTCATCTGCATGGTTATATGTAGGTAGTGAAAAAGGATTAATTTTTTTTATCGGGTTGGTCCTAATGATATGAGTAGACATGGAAATGATGTGTAAAGAACCCTGTTTTAAACTTTAATTTTTTTTTAAGTGTATTGTTCAGTTTTAAAGTCTAAAAACGCATACAAAGAGAAAACAAATACTTACAAATTGTACTTATGATGGCTGTTTCCTTACCACCGCATTTCTGTTCGTCGTCTCCTGCACATTTCCTGTTGCAATCTTTCTTGGTTTCTTCATCTTTTAAAGTTGAACCACAGCAGCACATCATTGAAGTAGCTGGACCTCCATATGTCGCTTCTTCGGCTGCACAAACTTTAAAGCAAAACTCTGCTGTCCCAAAATAATTTCGATAGAAGCAGTGTTCAAGCGGTTTACTCTGGCGCTTTTGAAATTTCAAGCAAGCCTTGTCCAATTCTTTTTTGCTGTTGTCACCTCCACCTCCACCTGAGAAGAATATTAAATAACACAGAAGTTCAACAGGCTAAAGTGCACTGTACAAAGCAGAAAAATTTGAATCTTAATAAAACGCTTCATATAGAAATAAGTAATCCGACAGGTATACTGACCTATTTTAACGCTCACACATTTTATGATAGATATGTTTTGCATAAGGCTCACTAAAAGAAAGAAAAGGAAGTACAACTGTCGCTCCATGGTAGAAGATTTAATGAAATCTGATGAAGACGTCGAGACAAACTTATGCTTATTTTTTATAATAGTTTCTATAACAACCATGTGTTTTTAGAGAAAGCTTAGCTGATTTTTTCATAATGGGCTGAGAAAGTGCTTTATATTTCCTTAATCACTTTAGACGTTGGTAAACAGACAATGTTCTATTTGAGTCAATATTGTAAACATGAATTAAAAGAACATTAAATGACAATGAAAGACATTCAGTTTTAGGATAGCACGAACAAGGAATTTAAGGATGGAATGATCGAATTATTAATATTTCGTGTGAAAATGCTCTCTGACTATTGCGTTTTATTAAAATGCTTATGAATTTCTTATTCATTTACCTACAAACACATTTTGTTTTAATACAAAATAGCAATTGATGCATCTCAACTTTCATGCTGATTGTTTGCATTTATTTATTAAAATTTATTTTCTAAATTTATGAACTGTTTTTATGCATTTCAATAAAAATGAAATTATAAAAGCTTTTTGTTAAAGCAAATTACTTTAAATCACGCAAAGCATAATGGATGAGAGCGAAAGTGAACGAAATGCCAAAAGTTAATATGAAGAAGCATCGGTAATTGCAGATTTTGTAATTTGTTTATGTAGAAGCATCGGCAAGGAGGAATTGTTTATGTACGTTGATTCTTCAGTAGTACAAATACATTTTTTGTTTGTCAGATTTATGGGAAGCAAATTGATTCTAATTTATCTGGAGTAGAATCACTTGAAGGTGCTCGAGGTATTGGGTTGATCCATAGGATTTTCTCGGGTTGATTGAGGCACATAAACATGGATTAATGGATTGAGAAAGTCTTCATCAAAGCCTGATGTCCAAGGTTACTCTATTTAAAATGACACAACTATTTTCGTGCAGTGCTTTTTCTGACTGTATTCTCTCCGTACATGTCACAATTGTGTCGAGCACCTTCCTTTCTTAAACTCGTACAGAAGAATATGATGAAAGTGCTTGTTTTTTTAAACGTGACACCCTTGTTTTTTGACGACAAATAGCCCAAAATATCTACAAATTCAAGCCTTACTTGTTAAGTGAAAGGAAGTGCAACCGTGTGCCCAAAATGCAAATGACAAACAATAAGTAAACATATTCTCTCTGATCGAAGCTTTCCTGTATGCTGAAGAAGGCAGCTTGGCTGCCGAAATGTGCATCCATCATCCGATTAAATATTTTATATGGATTAGTGGTTTCTTCTCCTTTCTTCTGACGTCCGTCCACATTATCTGGCTCCATTTATTCAGTCTTGAAGCAGTATCAGAGAGCTTTATGAAGCTGAGATAGAAGCCATAAAGTTATATGAATGTGTAGACGTAGCAACTAGTTGTACACTCCAAGTTGGAGATTCGCGGAACAATCCGTTTTTTGTGGGCGAAAGGCTTAAATTGCCTTAAGCGATAAAGAAAAAACGGCGGGGTAAATTGAGTAAAGGGATCATTCTCCTGCACGACAGTGCCACACGGCACCATAGCTCGCATTACTCAGGAACTGCTATCAACGTTAAGTGGGAGGTGTGGCAACAGCTCCGACTTAGCCCCATGCGACTATCATTTGTTCGGGAAAATGAAATGTTACCTGGGAGGAAAACTATTCCGCACTGATGACGACGTCAAAGACGCAGTGCTATCATGGTTGAGAAACCATGGAGCGGATTTTTATCCCAGCAGCATGGAAAAGTTAATTTCATGTTCAGACAAGTGTTTCCAATTGTTGGGTGATAATGTAGAAAAGTGAAATAAATGGTGCACGTTTCCTCATAATATGTGTAGGGGTCTTACCTTACATCTGTTTTTACTGCTTCAGAATGTAACTTACTTTTTGATTCACTCTCGTATTATTGTAATTTGCATTCCAATGTGGAATAAGTAGAGATCATTAAGGTTCAATGTTATGTGCTACTTGCGTTAACAATTGAAAAGCATGGTCTTTATGATTGGAACATCGGTTTTTCAAGCAAAATAAAATTTGGTTACGAATGTTAAAATCATTAGCGTCCGTAGATTGCTATCGTATTATACGGGAAGAATCTGCTCAAAAAATTAGAAATTCTTATGGGGGGGGGGGGTTGAATTTCTGAGTTACCGTGTTTTCCTTGTGTCGAGTATCCATTTACTAAGAAAATGCATCGGGTACTGAGTGCATGTTAGGGCCCGGCATAACTCCTTAAGCCTCGCATAACTACTAATGTGGAGAAGGGTTGGGATTTTGTATTTGGTACAGACGTCCGTAATAGAGCATAATTTTGGGAGATTCAAGGCGGATCTTAAGATATCATTGTACGCCGTTGTGCATCAAATCATAGACCCATTACCATTTGCCTGTGTCCCGGATTATTTGCCAGTGTGTCTTATTACGTGGTATCTCATGTATTTCGTATCGAAACGGCCACAATAAATCCATTTGGGATTTTACTGTCCTCATCTGAAAAACCAGGACATAATCACCTCATAAATTATAAGGATATTTCTCTCTTAACCGGGCGCCACCTCATTTCCAGGCGTCATCAGTTTCTTTTTAGCCGATGCCAGTTTCACTTCTCTGATAAAGAGAAGACTACCAAATATATCACTTATCACTTACATTATATCAACCTTTGAGCTCCCCCCTCCCCCTCTGTTATAAAGTATAGGATGTGAAATCGGCACCTGGATAGAGGAAATTGTCTGGCGCCCGGTTAAGCGAAAAGTATCATTGAATGCACTTGTGGCCACAAAAATTGTATTTCAAGTGTTTGTGACATTTTCTTCTTCCATTACATGTAACCGAATCTAAATTGTGATGACCCCACTTCGTGACGGTTTTCATAAAGTTCCTATCTTAGAATAAGAGAATTGTGCATATCTTCGAGTGCACTCATGTCTTTAGAGAGGCATTCATCTTGTTTCTATGCTTGTAAAACGTTTTGAAGATTCGTGAGGTGGTAGCGTTTCACGAGAAAAGCAACATGACTGCTTTAGTAGAATACGAGGAAGCGAGAGCTGTCGTACTTTTCTTGTATTGCAAGTCACTAATGTATGAGACTAAAAAAGTAAAAGAGGTAATTGCGACTTGGTCAAGCAAGCTTATACGTTATTGCTATCATGGTCGGCGTTTATTCCTTTCAGTTTTTGTATTGTAATCCTAAAGTGTAATGATTATTAAATTATACAAGAAATCTTAAATTGTAAATTAATATCAAGATCATAAAGAATTATGAAAATTTGGATAATAAAATGTTTTTAATCGTAATTGATGTCGCCTAGTTCTAATGATGCAGTTTCGAAAAATCATCATCGGCAGTTTAAAAGAACATACAGACTCGCCCGGTTGGGAACAACTCCCAACCTTATCACGTGACCTGTTGGCGATCGACCGAAAACGCGATTGAGTTGAAGGCGTTTTGTCGACTGATAGGCAGTCTTGATTTGAAAAAACTCCCGAAAACTCGATTCTGTGCTGTATTCGCATTGTCGGTGGATATGCAGCTTGCCATGTAATAAAACAACGCTAAACATTGACGGTTGGTTGCGTTGCAAAAGCAAAGAAATATGTTAGATCTTTTTGTCATATGATCTTTTTTTTTGCCCCCTTGTCAAGAGAATGGCTTCAAAATGAAGAATTCACTAGAAATTATTTTATCTAAAAAAAAAGATAATTGCTGGTTAAAAAATCGCAAAAGAAAGAACATGTATAATACGATCTGAGGTGGATCTACAAAGAAATTAATGATGCTCCAGAAGCTAAAGTTTCTTTCATCCATGGCTAAAGTGTCCTAAATTACCATTTCTGATAGTTTCAGAATACCATTCTGTAGATCCGCCACCGATCAAGTTCAAAATACAACAGATGAGAAATGCTATCTGGTGAATATAATTAAATAATTGCAATGTACTCTACGTGACGAGAATTATCAGAGTTTGAACGTAGAATGGTAATTGGAGCCATATCTGAAGCAATGCGGACATTCAACATTCCTCGAACCATAGTGACAAAATTGTATAGCGAGTATCTTATTTCAAGCATTACCTCCTACCATGGACAGCCCTCTCGCTCCCTACCCACCGAGGCGCCAGGAATACAGAGGGATATAGGCAGCCTAGCCCTAGAAGCCGGATCTCCAAGAAGGTCCAGCCAGCCGATTAGTCAGAAAGGGCTAAATGTTAGTGACCAGCAACATCTGAGCAAAATGGCTCTTCATAACAGATACACAGCCACATTCAACGAGGGGCCTACTAGAAACGTGTTTTTGAGGTCAGCGCAGCGAAATCTGACACCGACAGGATATGGCAGCAGAAGCCCTTTTACTCACAGCAGGCCATCAGAGGCTGCGTATCGCCTGAGCTCGTTAAATCATAATTTCCATGGTTTAAGTCATGTCATAATAAGTATACTGAAATAAAGGGACCAAGAGTAACACGGTAAAACTAATTTCTTAGCCTGATGCGTTTCGGCATTACGCCATCATCGGAGGCAATAGACTACAAAGGGAAAATTGGCAAGGCATGTGTATCTAAACCCCTGTCACAAACTTCTGGTGGTGATTCCCCACAGCGTGTGACCTGGCGTCCACATAGTACAAAAACCAGCTGCTGAAACTTCAAATTTAAATGAGGAAATCTCAAACGGTTCGTTAACCGAACCATGTTTATATGAACTTTTGTTTTCATCTCGCTGTGGGGAATAACCATCAGAAGTTTGTGACAGAGGTTTAGATACACCCTGTATAGTCAGGATGATACACAGTCCACCAATCATGTAAGAAAGATATTTCAACACACATATTTGGGATATTCTCGAATGATCCATTCGTGCACAAAAGTCTGCACCTGCAACACTCGGGCAATTATGGATGACTATCGAGACTGCATGACTGAACATCTCTTCAGAGGACTTCCGCCAACTGGTAGAGTCCATGCCAGGTCGAGTTGCTGCTTTTCGCCGGGCAAAAGGTTTTATACGATAGTCAATAGGTATTCCATAACTTTTGGCACTTCAGTGTACAGGGGACAATCATTGAGCTATATGATATAAAACATCAAATTTTCAAGAACTACTGAGTTCAAAAATTTTATTCAAATGTTAAAAGTAACTAGAGATATTCGAATTTAGTTTATGACATGTTCGATATGCTTGCCTCAATGCTTATGACGTGGCGCAGACGAAGAGCAAGACTCTGCAAAGCTCGCCGAAGTGTCGAGACATCGATGCTTTCGATGACCTCCTGAATGGCTGTTTTGAGCTCAGCGATGGGTTTCGGGGTTATTTGCGTAAACTTTGTCTTTAATATTGCCCCATAAAAATGAATCACAATGACAATATGGCAGCCAAGCGATTCCATTCCAGTGGCCTCTGGATACCCCAAAGCTAGAATGCACTCTCCAAAGTGCTCTTCCAGGACTTCAAACACTCTATTGAACTTAAAATACCACCGTCCTGCATGAACCACATCTTTTCGAAATCTGGGTCACTTTGGATAATAGGGATGAGATCATTTTCTTAAATTTCCAACGAAAAATGAACAGCAACAACAACAACAACAACAATAAGAGTGCACATGCTCAAAAAAATCCCAACATGTGCTGCGTTCAACCGCCAAGTTTTAACTGAATCTCGCCATTTGTTCAAAACTTATCAAGTTTTTTTTTTCCGTGTATCTCAATAATTGTCACCCTGTATATCCTCCATAGTGAGAAGGGACTTATTCTCTGTCCAATGAAAGAAAAACTCGATGTATCAAATTAAATTTCTAAATTCAGTTGTTTGGCATTGTTACTTTTATTTTGAAACAACGCCTAATATTGGATATCAAGAATTCTGAACAGACTAAAGTTATTGAAACAACCAATGGTATCGGTCTTGTGCGTCGCGAAGAAAATTATATGATTTTACAGGGACATTATCTTTCGAGAAGGACTAATAAAATTGGAAAACTCGCCTTTTGCGAGATTTATGAAGAACAGCAATGACAGTGGAAAACTTATTGTCGTCAATTTTTCAATTGTTGACGACGACATGGTCCGGACAAGCTTAAACAATCAAAACGCTTACATGTTGTTTTGGTATTATTATTCGAGGAAATGTAATTCAAAATTTGCAGAGTATTTTTTAAATTTAAAATTTCTCAAGTAAAGAATTTACATTTGTACTTTACGAAACATGAATGTTATACTGATAATTATTCGGTATACGTGAATAGCTTCTCTAAATGAACCAGTGAGATCCTTTTGATATTTGTATACGTTTTAATGCATTATTTTGATATTATTTTTCAAAAATTGTTTACAAAGATATGTTAATGAAAAATTTCATTTAATATACAGACCTGAGTGTTTTTATTAATAGAAATAACTTGGACAGAGATTTGATAAAAGATTCTCCTATTTGTGTAGGACGCATTAGTATGAATCACTGTTTTTTTTTTGTTTTCTATGTTGTTGTTTTTTTTTGTAAATTATGTTTTTCATTTATGGCTCTTAAGGTCTATTATTTTCTCACTTTTTCACAAGGATTATTGATTGAAGCTCTTATTCAGAGCAAAGCTTTTGAACTCACGCGATAAATATGATTAAACGGGAGGGAGACGAGCAGATTGTGGCTTTCATTGTTCCTAAGCAACATTGCAATGACTTTTTAAACTTTCAAGTAAATGAATTACAATGGAAAATATAGAAGCCTCTGTAATTATTAAGTACGCACTTGAAAATTTATTAAATGCGCATGTTTTCTTATGTAATCTAGTTAAATGGAATTTGGAGCGTTTATATTTACGAAATTATATCATTAAGCTAGTTAATAGAAAGAGAAGATTCGCTTTAATTGATTAAACATCTCATACCGATATCTTGTCTCGTTTATCATTAAAGTATTATTGTTTTGAAGATTGAAAAGAATTACGTTTTGATAAGATGATAGTTGCTAGTTAAAAGCAGTTTAAAGTCTCTTGAATTTATTCTCTTTGCAGTTCGCTGGAATTCAGTGAGAGGATTAGCTTAACGTGAATACTTGTGTTATTTCAAAATTATATTTAGTAATTAAACAATGGAAGCGTAAGCATTAATATTTTTTATTATTAATATTTAAAAATTCATAATGATTTATATAGCGCAATCATTGAAAAATATATTCGATTTCTTTTTAAATTTAAGATCATGTTAGAGCTTAGCCTTCTAATTGAGTAAAAACGTAATTGAAATTAGAATAACTAACTCATTATGATAAGCGTAATGTAGATATTTTAGAATTTTAATAAAATATTTTCATGCCGTAGTGATCCGGCATTGGCGTTTAACGAAGATCTGACAAAAAAATATATCACAGCCACAGAAGATGATCCCTTGACCCACTACGTTCAGAAATATTCTGTGTTATTCTATGCTGGCGATGTCAGCGAAAAATCCGTCCTGGATTTAGGTTCGGGAACAGGAATATATTGTCGGGCTGTGAAAGAACTTGGTGCGAGCACAGTGGTCGGAGTCGATATTTCTATACCGATGCTCGAATTTGCAAACAACGTCGAAGCGAAGCGGCCGCTGGGAATTCAATATCGTCAAGGTGATGGCAGGACGTTGGGCAAAATAGGAGAGTTCGATCTGGTCTTGGCTAATTTTGTTCTCATTTTTATGGACAGCGTCGAAAACTTAGAGAAGTTCGTTCGTGTCATTTATGAGAACCTCAGCCCAAGCGGAAGATTTATTGGCATCCAGTTTAATTGCTTCAGCGAAGAGTGGTTCGGTAAATTGGCCAAGTACAAAAGGCATGCTGTGAAAGAGAAGGACATTCCGAATGGAAATGTTGTGAAATTTACATGCACAGCTTTTGATATCGACAGTTTAGGAGTTGTTCAGTATTATTTCGATTTGCTTACTTATCAGGAAATTTTCAGAAAAGTTGGGTTTCGAAATTTCTGCATCTGCGACCCTCTTCTCGATGAAGAAGGCAGCAAGAAATTGCCAGAAGGGTATTTTCAAGAATATTTACAATCAAAATGTTGTATTGTTCTTATAGCAGAAAAGTAGTTCACATTGTTTCAAATTTTGAATAATAAATTGTACAATAAAAGCATGTTCGGAAATATTCCAGTCTGGACACCAATAAAGAATTCAATGTTAATTCTTAAACTTTAGTTTGTCATAAATTATACATTATAATTAAAGAAAATTTTGTCGCTCTTTCCGTGTGTGTGTGTGTGTTTGGCAACAATGAACTAACTTTTCCAACAATCCACTAGCTCCCCGTTGTCTATAGTCGTCCAGTATAGCAAGCAACAAAATTGTATAATTAAAGAAAATTACCCCTATATGGATGCTCTCTTACCATGGGTCAGGGATTCTGAGAATTATGCTGATACTTCAGGATCACCAAAAAAGGTCAGAGTTGATAAGTGAGACGAAGAGCGTCCAAACATACAGGGTGATTCAAAAGTCTGTTACCCTCCATACAATTTCAAAATGAGCGGAGATATAACAAATCTATTGCAAGCAACATACAGGAAGTGAGGTAGAAGCTAGACAATGGTGGTGTCAAATATGACATTTGACCTCGAATTTTGCACCTTGAAATTTGTAACCATTGCAAGTAGAGAAAAATTTCCAATTGTACAGTTCTAGAGCTCAAAACGCTGATTTTAACAAAAAAAAGGAGATTAAAAATAAACCCACTACAACAAAATGAAATTTCAGTGCTTAAGGTACATTGAGTTTTGTCAATGAATGAAGTACACAATGCGGTGTCCTTCTGCAGCAATGCATAACTGTGCACGGTATTTCACAGAATCCATCACATTTAACATCATAATGGGTGTTATGTCTGTACAAGCCTGCTGAATTCGCTGTTTCAAATCGGACTAATGCTGGCATAGTGGCATTCACTTTGTCCTTGGTGTCAAATCAGGCGAACGTGATGGCCGATGAACTGAACCTTCTCGGTCAATCCATCGATGTGGATACATGTCATCCAGTCGCTGACGTGGAATAGCTGCAAAATGTGGAGGTGAATCATCATGCTGGAACCACATGCGGCGGTACTGCACCAAAGGCAAGTTGTCTAAAATGTCTGAGATGAAGCCATCCAAAATCATTTCCGTTTAACTTAACTTCTGTAAGACAACCGTTCTAGAAAACAGGTCCCACCAACAGTCCACAGGGTTTCGAGAGTGGTAAGACCAGCGCCTTAACGCTCTTGGCCATCGAGCCGGCTGTGGTGCGTTTATTTTTAATTTTTTTTGTTAAAATCAGCGATGTGAGCTCTACAACTGTACAATTGGAAAATTTTCTCTACCTGTAACAGTTACAAAGTTACAAATTGCAAGGTGCAAAATTCGTGGTCAAAGGTCAAATTTGACATCACCATTTTTAGTCCCTACCTAACTTCTATATGTTACCTGCAACAGATTTTGTATCTCCACTCATTTTGAAATTGAATGGGGGTATAGAGATTTGACTCACCCTTTATATCTCATGATGACGACTGATGAGAAAATTCATGCTGCATCGGGTATTACGCAGATTAAAGTCACCCTCGTTCGGAAGTTAGGCAGAGTCCCTCGTTTGAAAAATAATCGGCAGTCTCCCGGTTCTTATCTCGGGGCAATGCCTCTGAGAAGCCCCAGCAGTGCACTCGCTATGCGCTTGGGAAAACGCTCGGCGGCGGCGCATGCCATTACCCTGGAGGAAAAACTGGTAAAGCGACAGCGGGATTGGGTGCTATCAATCGGCACATGCAACGTATTCTCCAAGGTAGGGAAGGAATCATTTAGTGGAGGAAGCCAAACGATATCGAGTGGATATCGCAGGTTTTACCTCTATGAAACGTCCGGGGTCTGGATCTGTAGACTTAGGAGGGTGGACGGTTTTCTACACTGGGGTCGACCTAGGGGCGAATGTGGGGATTTTCACAAGCCCCAGGCTGGCAGATTATGTTACAGATTGGACCCTTTAGATGGAAGACTGTGTCTCTTGAGGCTTCAACTAGAGAAACAGGCTCTTTCTCTCTCTCTCTCTATTCGTTGCATATGCTCCTAGTGGGCGATTTCAATGCACACGCAGGGGATGATGACCAAACTTGGAAAGCCGTGATTAGCAGAGCTGGTGACCCTGATCTAAATGCGAATGGTAGGTGCTTGTATTAATAAAGTAATAAAGTCTTGCACAATTATCAGGAAATTTTCTAAAACAAATATATGATGCGTAAAGGTATAAGAGTCATTCAAATGAAAACGAACTAAAGGAAAAAGTAAAAATGCCGAATACGTTATTGCGACATCTTCAAGAAAAAAAAACCATAGTTGTTTCTGGTGTAGTTTAACGGCATACTGATGGCGCGATAGGAACAGCAGTCTACCGTTGTTCAAATAGTTAAGATTGAACCAATGAATGTTGAACAATTATTACAGAAATCTTGTCATCTGAATTTATGTACAAAAACTAGATAGCTTTTGTCACGCGTTAACTGAAGTAAGCGGTTCCGATAAGGATTTGAAGTAGGTCATTCAAGTTAAACCAACACTAACACCGCCTAAATTTGTTGCCATATTTTTTATATTAGCATGACTTGGTCACTGTGTTCATTCAAAAAAAATTTAAATTATTTAGATTATTCAAAACGATCGCCAGTACAAGTTTCTTTTCTTCATTCGTTAAGAGAGTGTTCAATTAAGATTTCCCAATGCCTGAAATTCGTTGTTAGAGGAGAAATTTTCACCGTGTCTTTCACCGTGGTTCACTTGTTCGCATTATCATTATGGTTTGCCACAATTGGGATCCCCGCTACTTTAACATTTCTCAGCACAATTCTTAGCGCTTTTGAACTCCGATATCCAGACTGCATTCCAAAATACGCCTCTTAAGCAGCCACTCCTTCTGTCCAAAGCAACCCACATTATTCATCGTGCTTAAACCACTGTCCCATGATAACCTGCTTCGATGTTTTTTCGCCTTGTCCACGAATACACCCGCTAATATGAACATAAAACCGAGCAGCTCCCTTCCTAGTTACCAAAACGCGGTACGCACTGACCTCTCATTGATAACTGCTTTCTCTCAGGCATTTTGGGGTAGGTGCCGATCATTTTTGAACCATCCAAATATTATTTAAACAAGTTTTGGGAATGTAAGCATTAATATTTCGTATTAACAGCTGCAAATATATTTAATAATTATAGCTCCATGAGTGGGATGTTTCGAATTTCATTTTAAAATGTTAGATTTTTTTCATTTTAATAATTAAAGGCATGATGTAATAATAATATACTGAAATTAAAATAAATCATCATACAAGCTATAGCATTTTAGCATTAATAATATATTTTAATGCTTTAGTGGCCCGTCATCGGCGGTAAAGGAAGATCTGACGAAAAATCGTAACACAAGGACACAGAGTGACCCTTTGTTTCAAAACATCCTGAAATATTCGGTGTTATACTATGCTGGTGATGTCAGAGGCAAATCTATTTTAGATTTGGGCTCGGGAGCAGGAAGGTATTGTCGGGTAGTGAAGGAACTCGGTGCCAGCACCGTGATCGGAGTCGATATTTCTAAAAAGAGACTAGACGTTGCGAACAACATCGAAGCTAAACGACCGCTGGGAATTCAGTATCGTCAAGGCGATTGCAGGACGTTGGGTAAAATAGGAGAATTCGATCTCGTCTTGGTTAATTGTGTTCTCATTTATATGGACAGCATCGAAAATTTGGAGAAATCCGTTTGTGTCATTTACAAGAATCTCATTCCCCGTGGAAAAGTTATTGGCATCCAGTTTAATTGTTTCAGCGAAGAGTGGTTCGATAAAATGACAAAGTATAAAAGAAATGCTGTGAAAATAAAAGATATTCCGAATGGAAGGGTTGTGAAATTTACATGCACGGCTGTTAATCCTGACAGCTTAGGTTTTGTTCACTATTATTTCGATTTACCGACCTATCAGAAAATATTCACAAGAGTTGGGTTTCGAAATTTTAGAATCTGTGACCCTCTCCTCGATGAAGAAGGCAGCAAGAAATGGCCAGAGGGGTATTTTCAAGAATGTTTGCAATCCCATTGTTACACTGTTCTTGTTGCGGAAAAATAACTATTTTTACATATTTTATTAATTTTATTATAAATTAAAATTTGTTCAGAAATATAAAAAGTTATTTCTTCTGTAGATTTTTTTTAAAAATTTCAACATGGCATCCGCTGAGGGTGGAGAGAGGGCAAACCGGCCATTTGCTCCATCCTCGACAGCTTTGATCATTATGGCATCAGACACCTATACACTTCAGTCATTAAAATTACGGGTCTTTCTAATGAAAATGAGCCAAAGGACAAAGCTGAATGTTGAATTGGTTAAATACGAGATTTTACACAAAAATCGCAAGTCATACCATCAAATATAATGTGCACTAAAAGGTGGCTCGGCGATTATGTGACGATCCATTTTTACATAGAAAATCGGATCACGTAGTTGTGTGCAAACTTCCCATCTGGCAATGTCAGCCATCCATGTTCTCTTTCAATGACTTTCTAAAATCCTTTTTATGAAATCTCACCTTCCTATTTTGATCACCATTCTGCCACAACCCGCCTCCTTTCCACTTACATATGTTCGTTATTCTGCTCTTCTTTCTTTTAATTTCTTGAAATTTTCCAACCACCATTGTCACTTTCTTGGATCTCTTATCACTGATAGCATGTCCTTTGATATTCACACAACTTTTACATTGCGGCATTTTACTCTCCATTACAAGGAGTCAGATCAAGTATATCTATAGAATCTATATTCAACCAATCGAAAAGTAACTTCCATGACAACGCTGTTAAAATTTTCTTAAGGAGAGACTATCCTAAATTTGTCATATTACTTTATTATAAGTTTTGCTACTCCCATGACAAGAGCTCAATCTTTATCTAGATATCCCTTGAAAATAAACTTTTTAATAAAAAAATCCGAAGCGGCACCAGCATATTAAAACTTATCCACAAAGAGCGTCCTTTAAACGGACTTGTAATTTCAAAGATTTTTTGGCCGACCAAAATTCGCAATTTCTCCAGAGCAGTGCTTCCCAATCTGAGTGCGAAGTCCAAGACGTTTCTTACTACTGCCGATCTTTAATATACATTATAGCTGAAGCAGTGATATGTTGGTAAATTTTTACAACCTGTTCGCTTCAATTTTTAACAGCTGCCTCACTTCATGTGCCCAGGCAGAATCACATCAAGAACTTGGGAGGGCCCAAAGCGCAACCGAGTTTTGAGGCTCCTTTTGATAATTATAATGCATTTTATAAACCGGCTCGCTAACGATCAACTCCCACGAGCCAATGCAAATAATACACCACTGTATAATAGCCATGCAAGAAAGAAGACCTTCGCATTATCAATAATACTGAAGTTAAATACAACTGATCAAATTTGAGTGACTAGTGAGCGATTCCTTCGGAGTATATCGTGGAGAATTTTTTTTTTTGTGTGTAAAGTGTGTCGTGACGTGAAAAGGTTGGGAAGACCTGCCCTATAGAAAATTTGCTATTTCGTTCATTTCTGTATGACTTTTACAGTAATTGTTCGAAATGACCGGCATTTACCTATGGACTAATCGTATTTTACAAAGGGGTTGGATACCATGGAATCTCCTTGACGAAGGTTGTCCTAAGACTTTTCAACAAACAAGCACGTGCATCTTGAAATTTCTTTGCAAACAATTACTTTAAAAGTTATTACAGTAGATTGCTTGTGTTAATTGTTAAAAATAAAATAATCTAGGCCTACCTACGCACACTGCATCCCGGTGTCATTTGATTGTTCAATGCAGTATTGTAAGTAAACGGAGCTGCGGGGACCCCATATTCATATGACAAAAAATACTTCTAAGGACCTCTTCTATCATCTCCCAAAAAATCTGTACTCAATTCAAAAACACCCTGTATATTAATTGTAAGTACAGGTATGTTTTTTTTCAATTAATGAGGTGATTTGTAATTCTTCAACATTTATTAGGCATTTCCTTATTATTTATTTAAAGGAATAATGCTTGATATTTATTTGTAGGCACTGGCTTATGGCGCGGAACGCAATTCTTTACCATTGATAATGATGGTGATGCATACAAGTCTCCAATCAAGGGTTTAAACAGATCCGCTTTTTGGTATGGTAGGGCCGGTTCGTATTTGCTTAATGCTAACGGAATTTATTACGACAAGTATGAAAAGCTAAATCACACTGATGGAATTTTTTGGATAAATTGGGGTAGTGAAAAAAATGGGTATGAAAGTTTAAAACGAGTGGAATTTAAGTTACGACCGGAATATTACGTACCTTTGAATGAAACATAATTTTAGATTTCTTAGTTTGAACCTACGTTGTTGAAAATGTCAAAATCACTAGATGTATCCTTCGCCATATAGCGATTATATAAGATGTTTTATCAGCGACTCTTCAACATCATTCCTAGTGGGTTTAATTAATATTTAATATCATGATACGCTACAAAATTACTTATTAAATAGATGAATTACAGCCGATCCGTAATATAAATTTTTATAATTGAATTTTTATGAAAGCACAGAACATATTGTGATTTCTTCGATGAAAGTTTCATTTATTATGCACATAAATTTAATGATTTAAACATGATTGTTAGAAATGAAATGTATGTGCATAACAAAATAAAGCTTCCCTGGAAAGAAATCACTATATGTTCAGCGAAAATTCATTAGAATTTTCAATGAAGAAAATTGTAAATAATTTTTTACTCGTGAAATAATATTATAAAATGTATATTTATTGATGAAGTTAAATGCTTTGTTTGTGAATAACGAGATTTATAAATAAAAGCGTAATAAAAATATAGCTTATTAAACCTATTCTTTTCTATGTATAACACTTTAAAAAATTATTTGTAATAAAAAAAATAAAAATAATAAATATATAACATTTTCTCAAAAGAATTTAATGGAAACGCATTTACGTCATTTCCTGAAAAAAAAAATTGGTGTCCGATTCAATCGATGTTTACGATTCAATTTTATTACACTTCCCGATGGTAACTTTCAAAGAATACCAATAACATAAATAAATTATCAATAAAAAAAAGTTCCACGTGATGAGCGTGAAATTTATTTTCAAATAGTTAACGCTCAATAGACTTGGTCGGAATTGCTGGCTTTTTTCGTAATGAATATTTGCAGTGAGCATTTTTAAAGTAAAGCAAAGGTAATGATAAATTTTAGTAATTGGCCTTTTGAAATGTAAAATTTTAATATTAAAAATTATATATTTACAAAAGATAAAAAATAAATTTACATTGTACTTGTTCTCTCACACTCTATGTATTTTTTGTACATACATTATGCTTCGTTGTCTTAAATAAAACTTGCTACAGAACTTAGTTTTTTAAATATAATGTTCCTAAATTATCATAAAATGATCTTAGAATGTCAATAAAATGATGTAACATAATGGCTTCCATGGCTTGTATAAGTTATAAATGAAGATTGGGTTTTTCGTAAATAGATGAAAAAATATTATTTTAAACAAGCCAAAGTTAATTTAGGAACATGTCTAAAATGATGCATATGAGATCCGTAAAGTTTTCCAAAAATGCTGGAAGTGTTCATAGGTTCATTGAATAGATGTTAAACCTGAATGATAATGTTCATTTGGTAATAAATTATGAAATTCTAAACCATTAAGCTCGTTAAATGCAACTTCAACTAGAACACAGTTGGGTATTTTGGTTATAATCCAAGAAGCTTCAAAATGCTTCAAATGGGCATTTGTCCATGAAAATTCCTATTCTTACTTAATCAGGAAACACTCTTAAGGTTTACTTTTGTCTTCTAAACTCGAAAATTGTCACATAAAAAATAAAAAGATATTAAACGGAAACATCCGACGCACTTCGAACACGAAAGAAAACGCCATTGGCCACTTTGCTGTTGTCTTCTGTGGGTTCTATAATGGCAAACGGGTCCATTTTGAAATTAGCATTGGGTTCTGTGACGTCATATTCGTTATTGGGATCAATGCTAATACTGTTCGTAGTTATGTCCAACTTGTAACGCCATATCGATGGAGCAACTGAAATGGAATGAAAATATTTGCAATGAATTCTCAGAAAAAGCTATAAAATTGCTGGATTACAAGAAAGATTAAAAACAAATTATCAAAGAAAATAAGTAAATATATCTACACCTTTGTTATCAGAAAATTATCTTAATAGTTTAGATTATAATGGGATGGGCTTGTTTATTTTGCGATAAGTTTTCGGTTGAGGTCAGGAATATTGAAATCTACGATTAATCGTTTTAGGTTCTTGCGGACATTAGTAAGAAGAATCCAAAGCTCTAATGGGATCAGGTAGGCTTAGAATTTTCTTAAAAATTTATCTTAAAATTAGGGTAATACTAATATAGAACATACATTCTACTAGTTAATTAATCTAACAATTGATTAAATTTAATTAAACAATATATATTTCAGATATAATAAACCTACAAATAACAAAATAAACCTACAAGTTATAATAGAGAAACATAAATAGGATTAGTTAAGGTAAGTAACTAAAATACTAAAAAAAATTAACGTAAATGAATTTTAAGTTTTATATTTTATATTCATAATGTTATTGCTAGTAAGCCAGCATTTTATTGCAATTTTTCCCTATAAGCGATTTTACGACTGCTGTTAAAACCTGTTTATGTGTTGTAATGTCATTCCAAACCTTTAATCTTTGTTATATTAAGCTGGCAAAATATTTTTTAAGTTTTATGTGGCAGTTTAAGAAATTTTTATCTTTTATGTGTCGAGATTTAAAAAAAACCTTATCTTGTTGCTAGTTGCCTGTTGAAATGTTATCAAGAAAAAAAAAACGATTTCTTATTAGAAGCATATAAATTTTTAAAAATTACGTTCTTAGTGCAAAAGTCGCGTGTTCCATGGGTTTGAGTTACATTCGCTCACTTATTTCTTTAATGCTAACGGAGGAAAAAATCTATTGAAATTATTTTACAAATGAGAGATAACTATATTGATTTAACAGAAGAATATTCATATGGGTTGCTTTTATTTTTCTAGATTAATTTTGTGCTCGTATGTCCGACCTGTAAAACGATAGGACCGGAAAGTAGCAAATGCTGATTCTTAAAATACGCTTATATAGAATTATGTGTGTAAGTAATTTATATATCTGATTATCTAGCAGAACAGTGTTTTATATGTTTTTATAATTTAAAATATATTTTTTTAAATATTTGAACATAGTGGTATGTTTAAATAAGCAAAAATACTGAATGGTAACTTTGATGAACCTTTGAAGGAAAAGCTGACTTCTCGGAAGTTCCCTTTGTCAAAATATAAAATTAATTTTGTGTTTGAGGAAGGGTGGTCTCTAACCGAAAAGATAACTTTTGTCTCATTTTCCTTTTCTTCTGCTTTCATTATTTAATCAAAATAACTAAACAAATGTCAAGGTTGAATTTCTTTTCCACTCTAACAAAATGTTTACTTAAAATTATAATTTATTTCAGATTTCAACATCCACAATCAATGATGTGGTCATGAGCGCTATTAATCTCTTGTTCCGTGGCTTAACTGTTAAACGTTTGTATTGCTTTTTTTATTAGTATTTGGGAAAACGTCAATCTTAAGACACTTGATTAATGAAATTATAGCTTTACGAGATAAGCAAAATACAGTATAAGTTAGTCGCAGTAAAGTTACTATGAGGGTAAGCCAATAAGTAACTTGCAAATGGATATAGAAGTACTAATTTGAAAACTACTTTTATTTCTCTACATAATCTCCCTTGCCAAAAAAATTCTTTGGGCTGCAGTCTGAACCAGGCAGTGACTTCCCTTTGTACAGCTTGATCGTTCACCCGAAAGATGTTGTTTGAGATGCTGCGAAAGTTTAAGTGGGTGCAGCCCTGACTTTGCTCCGTAAACATCAACTTTTGGGTGAACACTTTCTCGACGATGAAGTCGTAAGCCTATAAAGGGAAATGCCACCTGTTTCAGACAGCAGCCCGAACAATTTCGTTCTACTTGCTTTGAGGGGCTTGTGAAACGAAGGGACAGGTGCCTCAGCGTATAGCCAAATCGTAAAATCTAAAGCCCTAATGGAATGATCGATCAATTACCACCTGAACTCGCCTTTTCTTTAATCGATCAATCCACTCAGGGATTTAGATCTTACGGTTTAACTATACAGGGAGATTATGTGGAGAAATAAAGGTATTTTCAAATCAGTACTCTTGTTTGTTTCATTTCTATATCAACTTGTATCTTACTTATTGATTTTACGCACCTAATATAGATGGAAGACTAAACACCTCTCGTCCACAAAAACTTGACTTTTAATGGAGCATAAACGGATTTCAGCCAATCTATTAACATCTTTTATATTTCACTGAAAGAGAGTTCACTGAAATATAGTCACAGTAACAGAAATAACCATATGGTCCATAAAAATCAGGTCTTTTTGTTGACCAGAGTAATTTATTTTCCCTCATGTTTATTATCCACCATAGTACTTGGCTGGTTTCATTTATAATATTGGCTCACTAAGTGAATTACTGTAAACTTTCTAAATCTTCTTAAGAAACTAAATTAAACATTTTTTATTTCGAACTATTCACTTGTAATGAAACTAAAAGAGCCATTTTGTATCTAATGATGTGAACATTGTTTGGGGCTATTAATTTTTCTTAAGTTTTCTTGAATTCCAGTCAGGCAATCAAATATAAATTTATGTTATGATATTACGATTTTATTAAGTCTAAAGATGTATATTACAGATGAAACCAGAAACTGTGGACTGTAAAAGTTTGAATAAAGGAAATAAACCACCGTTCCACATAAAATTTTTAATTGGCACTAATACCTATATAGATTATAATGGCAATATTGTCATTATCAGACACTGCAGTACACAACGTGTTATTGTTTCTTTTCTTTTTTCAAAGGTTTGTATTATCTTTTCTCAATTATTATGTTTGTGCAGAAACTCACTTCTAACGAAATCTCAATAATTGACGTTTTAAGCTTGTGTTAATGACAAATTCTAAATTCGATAATGTAACTTCCAAAATTCAGGGTAGCCATAAACCTGCCTACAAGATTAAACATCAATTTCTCAGCTGGTACTAAGGTAATTCTTTGAAAATTGTAAGATATGTTCGTGGCACCAAACATTTTGTTTATCCTGTTACTGTATCATTTTGTAGGATCGAAAAATACATTCGGGCAGCCGAAAATCTGTAACGCCCGACTCGAGCATTCCCAAAATAATCTGAAGTCTTAGTTGACCCAAACAGACATAGTAACGAATGTGGACGGCCTTCCTCCATGCTGGTGATCCTCTAGAATGGAATCTGTCGTCTTGAATTTATTCACTAGGGTGGTTATTTTGTGTTTGTCTGGGCCAATTTTGACTCCCAAATTTACTTGAAATGCTCGTCTCTCGCGTTCCGGGCTTTCGGCCTCCCGAATGTATTATTCGATGATAAAAACCCGCTGCTCGCGGTGGTGTAGGGGACCACTTTTTCAATCCTGATAACTGATACAACATTTCTTGATGCCACGATTATCACAGAATTTTCAAACAATTACACTTAGTATTTCTTGAGAAATTTATGTTTAATCTTGATAGGTAGTTTTTGGATCACCATATATACAGATATTATTCGTTATAGTTAAATATATTTCATCCGAATTTTAGTTTAAATCTCAACGATCAATGATTTTAAGGGTTTTGCTGATACTTGTGTATTGTACCTGTTGTATTTTTATTTTGCTAATAATTCTGTAAAGCTTCTAGAATAGAAGAATAAAGAATTTCTTTGATGTTAATGTGTTTTGTTTTCATTCTTTTTCTGACACAATCATTAAATAAATAAAAGAAAAAGTGCAACGCATCTCGGAAAAACATTTTATATACAAATACATATAAAAAAGTGTCTCGTAATCCAGTACTTATCTACGAATAATGAACAAATACTTCAGTATATAATGTCCTTTTGTATTATTAGACAAGAGAGAGTTTATACTTTTTGTTTTGTACCTCGCGTTCTGGGGAAGAGGCCATGGCTTGGACGGTTCGTTGGCGGCTTTTTCCCGCTACTAGGAGGGGTATCGGAAGACGCACTTCCACTTCCGCTTCTAAGCGTTGAAGAAGTTACAGTACATGAATTTGAACGGGAAGACTGTTTGAAAAAAATTTTTTTATATTGTATCATTAGTATTAAGAAGGAATAGATAGATCGAGAACGTTTCGACATAAGGTGACGATCTTAAAATTACTCTGAAAGTATCCTCTGAAAAAATATGTTTCTTAATTGCTTTAAATATAAAATACTTAAACAAACCTTTCCCGAAAATGTCAATGAATCGAGCCGCTCTCTCTTTTTGGCAATATATCGTGACAACACTTGTTGCACTTTTTCATTCCTCAAACAATGAATGACGAATATGAATATCCCCTAGAAAAACGTATGACAGCAGAGCTAAGAATTTGGGTTAATATGGTGAATTATTTTTCTCTAGATAAATCAGAAACGTGTTTAAAAAATACCTGTATTGAATTAAAAATAGTAAATAAATATGCAAATACAATGGTATAATTATTTATATATAAAAATCCGAATATCCACGAGAGTCCTAATAGAGGCACGAGAGATACTGCTCGCTTTATCCATAACCTAAAATTAAAATATACAAATGACAATAAGTGCTTTCCTACAATTCTGTTTTAACTTTGTCATTAATTAAGTTTTTTAAAAAAGTCATTCTAGTTTAATAATTCTACCTCGCCACCTCCACCTTCGATTGATGTCTTTGTAGCTTGACGGAAGCCGCTGCTCTTAAAGCTAGCGCCAACATGATGAGATTAAACTAGAAATCACACACATTTCAATTCTAATATGTTTAAAACATTACATTTGGCATTGTATTTTTCTCTAACTAGATCTTACTATAATTATAACGGCTAAAGGCCCAGCAAAGGCGAAGATTAGACCGTCTTCTGTTGACAACCAGCAACTAGTTTGAAGTGTTTAAATATTTGATCACTTATAAAATTTCACAAAATTCACTAATACAGGATGTATCTAAACCCCTGTCACAAACTTCTGGTGATGATTCCCCACAGCGAGATGAAAACAACATGGTTTGGATAACGAACCGTTTATGAGATTTCCGTAGTTAAAATTGAAGTTTCAACAGCTGGTTTTTCTACTCTATGGATGGCAGGTGACAACAAATTCTTGAAATAACACCTCTTTTATTGGTTATTAACAGGTGCGCTTGCTGATAACTTCAGATGTACCTAAACAACCATTCAGGAGGGTGAAAAGGATACTGTAGTAAACGATTCGTTATCCGACCTCCACCCCCTGCGCCTGAACTGTTGTCGTTTTGAACATTTGTTGTAGCTTCTCCGCATGTTACCTGCCATCCACAGAGTAAAAAACCAGCTGCTGAAACTTCACTTTTAACTGCGGAAATCTTATAAACTGTTCGTTATCCGAACCATGTTTATATGAACTTTTGTTTTCATCTCGCTGTGGGAAATCACCACCAGAAGTTTGTGACAGGGGTTTAGATACACCCTATATACAAGGTAACCGAAAAAAGTTTTTGCCTTATTTATAAATCAGAAATAAAAATTAAACATATCGTTAATCCTCAGATAATTCCTATCTTTTACCAATATACCTCCAGTTGCTCAAGTAACGTCCTTGCGGTAAAAATCGGCGTTTTTGGACGCAAAGAAGTCGCACTCGATTGTTCTGGATATGGAAGAGATGGTAATCTGTAGCGTAAGATCCGGGAAGTACGATGGTTGGCACACGCTTGAAAGAGCAGTAAACCCTTGCGATTAACCAATGCGGGTTGCTTCTGCTTCAGTACCTGTTGTACACTTTCCAACTACTGCGAATTCACGTCTGCAGTGACGATTTGGCCCGTTGATAATACCTGGTAATGCACTATTTGGCCGTCCACTTCGGGGTACATCATAAAGGGACAGACCTCCCGATCTGAACTTATGGAATCAGTGTCTGGCGGTGCGTTCATTTACAACGTTATCTCCAAAAGCTTATCGTATTCGGCGGCTTCATATGGTTGGGAGCAAGCCTACTTTAAAGTCGTAAAGCAGACAACTCTGAACAAGCTGTTTTAACACCTCTTCGCCATTACGCAAAATGTGATCATTGTACGAGGGTGAGTCAAATGAAAACGGCAAAATTGAGTTAAAATTCCAAATTTCGCCCCACAGTGTTATAATTCTGCAGATCCGTTAAAATTGAGTTGTAGAAATATCCTGTGGGTGGCAGGAAAGTAGAGACACGCAAACAACGTCACAGCAGCAGGTAAAGATGGCTGCTCCACTTCAAACATGCACCAAAGAAGAACAGCGTTCAGTTATCCGATTTTTGAGTAGTGAAGATGTGAAACCTATTGAAATGATGTGGTGGGCTGAACCATGACTAATGTCTAACAATTCTGCAATTTCATCAATCGTTGCTCGGCGATTTTCCAACACTAAGGCATCAACTATTTCAATGTTCTCTAGCGTCACAACTCGTTGTGCCTGACCCGGGCGAGGGGCGTCTGTAGTCACACCATTTGCGAACTTCACACTCCATTCATAAATTTTCCGCTGTGACAAACATGCATCACCATTCATAAACTTCATTGGTGCATGTTTGAAGCGGGGCAGCCATCTTTAACTGCTGCTGTGACCTTGTTTGCTTGTCTCTACTTTCCTGCCACCTGCCGGATATTTCTACAGTTCATTTTTCACGGATCTGCAGAATTACAACAGTGTGAGGCGAAATTTGGAATTTTAATTACAATTTTGCGGTTTTCATTTGACTCACCCTCGTAAATGCGTAACGCGACTGTATTGTAACCACTTTTCCGTCTAGTGACTCACTTATTAGCATATCAGTGATCACTTCTATCCAACTACGTCACAAAAGGCAAGAACCTTTTTGGTTACCTTGTAATTTGTAATATATTTGATTGTGCTTCGTATATTACTTACTAGTTAGGAGTTCCATATCCTTCCCATCTACAGCTTGCTGAGACAATAACGATGATTGCTGGAATTCCTTAGGAAACACAAGATAGAGAACACCGAATCTGTAATCAATGAATTCGATTTAAAAAGTGCTTTTTATATTAAGTTTATTTACCATAACCAGCAATATAGTAGTGCCAGGCTTTCTGTTCACCAGTCTCAAAGACTTTAATGAGTAGAATGTAGATCATGACGCCTTCACCCGCCATCCACACAAAGGCAGCTAGCCAAGAAAAATGGAGTAAACCAGCCACGAATCCACATCCTACCTAGAAAAGGGAGGGA
>JAHWFO010013591.1:1028908-1081195 GCA_023313115.1 Rhysida immarginata
CACTACATGATCAAAGGAGTTGGGGCACCTGTTGCTCTACCGTAAAGCCGCAAAAAGCTCCAATCAGTAGTGTGTAGGACCATCCCGAGCTGCTGTCACTGCCTCCACCCTACATGGCAAACTGTCCATAAGTTTACGGTATTGTCCACAGGTTTTGTCCTCCATTCCTCGAGAAGTGTCATGGTCAGTTCCTGGACAGATGTAGGGCGAACCATCCTGGATCTCACACGTCGTTCCAATTCGTCCCAAAGATGTTCGATGGGGTTGAGATCAGGACTCTGGGCGGGCCAATCCGGTTCTTCAACCCACATCTCGTCAAACCAGTCGGATATGGATCTTGCTTTGTGGCGCTGGAAGAGGAACGGCCCGTCACCGAAGTGTTCCGACAGCGCTGGAAGTGCCCCATTATCCAGAATAGTCCTGTAGCCATCAGCATTGAGGTTTCCGTCCACCTTGATGAGCGGGCCCAGTCCAGTCCAGGAGAAACATCACAGGTGTGTCCAAAATCCTTTGATCATGTAGTGTATACATGTTTCCTTATCCACCTGCAGGGATGTTCAACCTTCACTATCCAAAAACGCTAGCGGTGTTTATGATTATGAAAATGATTTCCTCCCGAAATCAGACTTTTCATGTGCAACAACCTGATAATAACAATTCTTACTTAAGTTTTGCTTTACGAACATCTGCGACGTTTGATTCAGCTTGGCCGCCAGCATGAAACCAGTTTCGTCGACGCTTAGCAATAAATGTGTTGAAACATTGCAACGAGTTTCCTAATGTAATTATAAATATTACATAATCAAAATTAAAGTTGTTTATAAGATTTTTTCTCCACATTGAAAAATCTTGTTTTACTTCGGGAATATCCATCCAAGCAGATACATGAGCTTCATTTAGGACCATGTTAAAGATATCGGCCATGCTGTCGGTGAAGGTGACGGCCATAGATTCTCTTACTTCTGGAGGATATGTTTCGTAGATTTTGTCTTGTTTGCTGTTCATAAGTGGAAGAATTTCGATTATTTTTTGTAAATCCCCGCCGTAAAGGGGATCTTTCAAGGCATCCAGGATGTTCTGTGCCACTGCATGGGGCTGAGCTCCGGCATGTAACTAAGAAGTGAGAAATTTTCAATAAAATTTTAAGATATGATAACAAATTTAGTAAATTAAGGAATACATGACGAAAGTGAAGTAGGACATTAAGTTCCGAGAGATTTACTTAATATATGTAGCTACCGTCTGCTGTTTCCGTAAAAAGGTGGAAAAAATATCAAGAAAGATGAGAATCGGTGGTTTTTGTGGTTGAAAGAGGCAATGCTCAAACGATTTGCAAGATTTGATGGGACAAAATTTGCGTATCATGGTATCATACTTTCGAGAGAAGATTTTGATGGCAAGATATCAAGAATAATCGCTGAGGAGGTGTGACAATTTATTATTTTTTTTGTACATTTTACAGATAAATTTTTTAAAGGTGTGGCTGTTCTGATTAGATAGGATACGTTTCGAATGATGGAGAGATACATGGATTAGAGAGAAATGTTGTGGAACTGAATATGTAAGTCTATTTTGATATGATTATGTAAATATAAAATCAGTGATAAAAGATTTTTGCGGCAATTGTGCGCTGGAAGTGTGAATGGAAAATGTGAAAGAGAAACAAAGGAAAGTGTGGCGGGATCAAGTAGCTTAAAATAAAATTGACAAAAGCGATCCTGTGTCAAAAAAAGGATGACTGTATATAGAAAGGAATGCTTAGTGTCATTTGACTACATTGCATTGAGGTGTATCTAAAAGTTTGTATAATTTAATTTTTTTAGAATATTTGTGCAAAATTTGTTTTAGAAAATACTTTTGCTTTAAAAGATGCAAAACAGGCTTAAAGAGTAATTAAGAAAATAACTCTCAGGTTATTTTTATTCAATTTTTGTCAATTTTTTTTATTGAAATATTCAAATAATTACTGTCCAGAAAGTCTGGATAAATGCTCTCACCCTATTAAATGATTTGCACTCCTCCAAATAATTGCATAAATAATTAGTTTTTCTCCTATATAAATTACTGGATTTGATCATCAAACCATTCATTTCGCTACATACGCACCATGCTGGACAACAAAGAACTCAAAATGGCAAAAATTTGGAAAATGAAGGCCGAAGGAGCAACAGTGAAAGAACTTGCCAGATGCATTGCTAAATCGATTCCTGGTGTTTACAAGATCATAAGAAAATGTGAAGAGTGGAAACCAAAACCCGTTTTGGACGACCAAGATCAACCACTGCCCGAGCTGATCGGAGGACGATTCGACTTGCGATAGAATCTGCTTTTTCAGTGAGAGAAATTGCAGAAGAAGTAGGAGCAGTTTCCAAGAGCACCGTTCATTATCGCCTCAAAGAGCAGCCAACAATTTCGTATAAGAGGAATTGCATAAACAACTTTCTCAAACTGCTGCGTATCAACTGTCCTGGACCTCTGAATGGGAAACCGTTATCTGTAGTGACGAGAAGAAGTAGAACTTGGATGGTCCAAATGGTTGGACATGTCACTGGCATGACCAGCGCAAAGAAGCCAAGACATTCTTCAGTCGACAGCAGGGTGGTGGCTCCATCATGGTTTAGGGTGCCTTTGGTTTTCACGGAAAATTCGACCTGGTGTTCATCAGCGGCAGACAGAAGTCCGAGGACTATCAAAACACCCTGGATAATCACCTGCTGTCCATCGGGCAACAGCCTGGTGGTCCGAATTGGATTTTCCAGCAGGACAACGCGCCCATTTACACATCACATTCGACAAAGACATGTGATGACTCCCGTCGTGTCCGACTTATGGCATGGCCAGTCAGAAGTCCTGACTTGAATCCCATAGAAAATTTATGGGGAATTCCTTCTAGGAAGGTGTACACCAAAAACAAACAATATTTAAGCCTAGACAGCCTAAATGAGGCCGTTTTGAGAAGCTGGAACGATATTCCTCTGACATTGTTACAAAAAATGATAAATTTCATGCCCCCACAGGTTCATGATGTCATTAAGAATAAAGGGAAACAAATTAAACGATGAGTTATATTTAATTCAATCTTTCTTTATAATGTTTTGAAATCTGTATGTATTATTCAGAATTTTTGGACAGTAGTTTTAAAAAAAAAATTATTAACTTAATAAAAAATTGAAGTATATTGTTTTGAATTAATCACAATTTTAAATTATCGTTTCATAATTAAATTTTATGCAGATTTAACATCGATGAAGCAAAAGTATTTTATAAAATATTGTTGCAAAAATATTTCAAAAAATTTAAATTATATAGACTTTTTGGACATACCTTATGTTATCCTTAATTTCATTATATTATCCCTAATCATTTGACTATTTCTAATAATTGCCTATCCACCGCGCGGTTCGAATTAATTGGGAAATAATTCGCGGTGGGGCACTCTAGGCGAACGACACAGACATTACGAGAATGCCGCCGCAAGGAATTTTTGAAACCTGCTTCAGAATTATTATGGCTTAATTTGTTACCATTGTTCTTCACCTTCAGAAAAACGTCAAAATTTACAAAGACCAAATCGGATTAGCAGAAATGACTGCGTTTTGTAGGTATATAGTAAACGCCCGATGTATGTACGCATTCTCATTGTCTCCTGTACTTACATACTCAAATAATCTGTGATAATCGCTAATCTCCAAGAACTTTGAGCATCGCTACCTGTACTCCAGTTCTGCCTAATTTAACACTGAATTATTTTTGATGTTCTGCACTCTGAAACTACTCCATCACCCATGTATCAGTAGCCATAACCATGAGCAACTGGTCCTGTGCAGTTTCATTTTTCTCTCTCGGAAAGCAATGCCCATGAATATACAATGACTACACTGATTAAGAAAAAAATACTTTTTGTCAGCTACTTTGATAAAATGTTAAGTGTTCTAGGCTAATTTGGGTGTTCTGATTCCAAATCTGAACTTCAAATTTCTCTATCACGTCAGGATGTAAAATTATTGCTATTTCTTCCCGCTGGACTTAGGGGCTGTTAGCAACGAACATAGTGTAAGATTTCGCCAGGAAATTAATTTAATGGGGACAAGATACCAAGGCCGTTTCGATCCAAATATGATGAGTGACTTTTGCTGGTTTCTGAACAGGGAAACTAATGCTACGCACAAGCGCCAGAGCAAATCTTTAAAACATTTTTGAATAAGTGATTTATCTTCATCTATTGTATGGAAATATTTTTATGAAATCTAAGCTATGTTTAACACTATTTTAAATGTTTAAGTAAAATAATATTGCTTAGATTTCTGTTGTGTAAAACAGTCTCATAATATCAAATTTAAATATTGGTAGTTTCTATCTATAGCTCGAGATCCTGACGTGATAGAGAAATTTGGAGTTCAGATTTGGAATCAGCACACTGTCTAGAACACCTGTATTTTCCCTAGTAGCAAAAATGTTGTTGACCAGTGTTATACAATATGGCCCAAAAGTGAGAATAATTTTCTTTTGAGGAATGTGATACTTTATTTTTACAGGGTGTCCTAAAAAGGATTGACGGTTTTTAAAATGGAATAGCAGTTATTAAATTTATTATTCCAGAGATGAATATGTGAGCTCACGGAGTTGTTTGGTACGTTTCCTTGGGTTTTGCAGACCAATCTTTTCAGACTGCGCTTAATGACATTCTTAATGGCCTGCACGTTTGGTGCCGTCATGGTCGACCATGGATGTCCAACGATACCTAAAACTCCCCCGAATACAGCAATGCGGTTGCATGTCTTTGGATATCCTGAATTTGGACCATACTGTTCTATAATACCGAAACTTAAATAAAAAATTTTCATTAATACAGTAATTGATTGTAGATGAAGTCGTTTACCTGTTCATGAAAATCGGCAGTGATTTGGTAGTGACAGTCGGAGAGATCCGGCCAATCTAGAGGATGAAAAAGCCCGGTAGTTCCATTGCAAAACCATCTTGCTTTTCCTAATTAATTTATATTAAAATATAAATTAATAAAATCTTATTTACGTATTGACATTAGAAAGCATATTCCTCTTAAATTCTTGTATAGTAATACCTAGGGCACCACCAGGGCAGTTTTGGTACTGATAAGTGTTTCCTGTTGTTGCATTCCAAACCATTAAATGTCCTCGAAGGTCTTTTAAGTCTCGACGTCCACAATTCAGCACAGGTCTTCTGGAAGGTGTAGTAGTTCTATCAGAAGTTGGTTGGCTCGTCGATGTTGTTGTCGACTGATCGATTGTCGATGTCACAGTTGTAAATTCTACTGTAGTATTTGGAGAGACAGAAGTTATCTCTTGAGGAAAAGTGTTAGGAGGGTCAGAAAAGGAATAGACCGATGCATTCTCTGAAATATTAGGAAGAGCGGAAGTGAAATTAGTGAGAGGAAGTAAGGAAGAAGGAGTTGATCGAGAAGGCGTTATATTAGAATTGAGTCTTTTATGAAACCCTTTTAAGTCGATTACTGGAGTAGTTTTTTGCGTAATAGACACATGCTTTGAGATGTTAGTTTTTGATTTTGAAGCGTTAGTGTCTGTAGAATAAGAGCTATATGATTTAGTAAATGAAGTTTTGTTAGTTTGACTAGTGAGAATTGGATGCGGATCCGTCTTCTTTTGTTCAGACATATATGGAAGAGGTCTCGATTTGTTGCTTTCCTTTGGATAATCTAAGCGAATTGGTGAATATTTATTTTACACGATATGAAATAAATAGTTGAAAATACAAGGTTTATTCAGAAAGTAAGTTTCGTTTTGTAATAAAAACAAAACTACAATGTATATTTTCAAATTTTTTTCTTTACCAGATCTTATATACCTTTAACCATATTGCACATAGTTTCCAGGTTTATTTAAACACAAGTCATAGCGCTCAATGAGCTTCTGCATGCTCACATCATGGAAGTCTGCCGCCGGTAAGAAAAGCCACGTAGTTTTCATTTCTTCGTCGTCGCTGAAAAGCAGGCTGCCAACGATCTCGTTTAGATACCGGTACAGATGGTATTCACTGGACGCGACGTCCGGACTGTAAGGCGAGTGGTCAAGTTGTTCCCAAATAACAAAATGGAACTTACTTTCTGAATGTGCCCCGTACAAAAAATTTGAATTGTGCGCACTTATAATTTATGTTTTTATATTATCAAATCAAGTATCTACGTAGAGACAATTGTTATCCTGAATTTCACCTCAGTGTCCTTATAGTTTTATCATTTGATTAAGCAAAATGAAACTTAAATTCATTTTAAAATTTTGAATCACTCTGTATACCATTTTTCAGAGCGAGAGATAAAGTCCGTACCCGATTTCAAAGTACTATGATTACACAACCGTTGACGACGGCAGAACAACTTGCCTACCAATGAAAAAAAAGAGGGCTCGTCAAATTAGTTGAGGTTCTTAGTTAGTTTGGCACTTCATCAATGGTCGGCACGCTCCCCTGATTTCATGGTCTGTGATTTCTTTCTATAGGGTTTCATTAAAGACAATATTTATGTGCCATCTGCGGATTACAGCTGCCGTTAATGATCTAGAGAAACAAAACAAGATATAGCTCGTTTACATTCTCTAAATGAAATTTTTTGATGAAGAAATGGGGGTTAAAAATACGGATAATCCGGATACCTCGGGGGGGGGGGGGGCCCTCAATTTCTTTTTTTAACAATAAATACAGTATTTTGAAATCGGGTACACGTTAAAATTTATACGAGTTAATGATAAGGATTTGTATCGATTTTTTGCTAACCTGAAGGAGGATATGCACAAATGGCGTTTCTGACATTGTTCAGCGAACATCTATCAGCAACTGGTTTTGTGTCGGAAGTGGATGAGACATTCTTGGTGATTCTCGAACAAGGGTTGAACGTTCTATTAAATTTTTAAATACAAAATCAGTTATTATAATCTAAAAGATACTTACTTACTTACTTTTCAAACCCGCTTATCCGTTAGGGTCGCGGGGGCAGCAGCCCTATGGAGGATCTCCAGCGATCGCGATCTTCCGCCATCAGGCGCATGTCCTCCCTGGTAATATCCAAGCGACTCGAACCCAGACTCTCCAGGTAGTCTAGCCACCTGGTTCTAGGCCGACCCCTTGGTCTCTTACCCACCGGCTTGGAAAATAACAACTGCCTAGGAAGACTAGTTTGCGGCATCCGAATCACGTGGCCATACCAGCGCAACTGAGACCTCTCAATGCGGAGAAGCAGCGGCTCAACACCTAAAGATTCCCTTATTGTATTGCTGTACACTCTATCTAGTAGGGTAACACCTGCAACACCTCTCAGAAATCTCATTTCGGCCGCTTGTACCCGCGATCGCACTCTTTCGGTCATTACCCAAGCCTCATGACCATAGGTGAGAATGGGGACAAAGATGGATTTGAAGACGGAGAGCTTAGCTTTGTTACTCAGCTCGCGTTTCGTTACCACGGATCGCCACAGTTCACGTCTGACACAGCTTGCTGCACCGATCCGAGCATCCAATTCTTTCTCCTGCCGTCCATCACTCGTGAATGCAATCCCGAGATACTTGAATTTCTCCACCTGTCTCAATGAGGCTCCACTAACATGGAGAGCGCACTGAGCAGGCTGTCTTGAAAGGACCAGAACCTCGGTTTTAGCCACACTGATCTTCATCCCAGCTTCTTCACATTTGGCTGCAAGCCGGTCTAGTGCATGCTGAAGGTTCGTGCGAGAAGACCCAAGGAGGACAAGGTCGTCAGCAAAGAGCAACCTCTCCACCAGGCAGTCGCCCACACAAACACGCTCATTGCCTCGGCTGCCCCTGTCTATCCAGTCCATAAAGATAATGAACAAGATGGGCGACAGTACGCACCCTTGGCGGAGTCCAACACCCACGGTGAACGGTCTAAAAGATATAAAACAAATTTAATTTGAACGTTTCTTATTATTAGATTGTACTATTTTTAAAATGCAACCAAACTATTAACTATTAAAGTTCTTCAAGACAAATACACCATATTGCCATTAATGACCGCACACTTTCGATTTTAGACGTTTTGTCGAATATCTAGAAAAATACTTGACGAATTATCTTGAAATTTCAGGGGTGTAAAAAGGATGTTACACCTCATATATTTCAGCGAAGGTTTTCTCCCGAAGGCAAATAGGGGACCAGCAAAGAAGTGAACCAAAAAAATAATGTTTGGAATCACCCTGTAAAAAATAATGCTTGAAATGCATTGTAGCTGTAGCATATGCTTAAGAGGCTTGTTTACTTTTCTGTGTTCATTTGTATGAGAATAGCACGTATATTCATGGAGATATAGAGGTTTCTTTAAAAAGTTCGAAATGTTTTCGTAAGTTTTTTTTATAACACGCAAGCTTTTCAACCCGATGCAATGCCATTTACAGAAAACTTGACAAATTACAGTACAGACAACACACTGTAATCAGAATAGAAAAGTATTAAATATTTGATGAAATATGAGCATTTTCACTAAATAATGTTTAACTGCGCATGCGCATGTGTTACCAAATTGTCTTTTGCATAATTTATTAGCCAAATGTATAGAGCTACTCTTGTAAAAAGCCCTAGCAAATATCGTGAAAATTAAGAAAGATATCGCCGATAGAATGAGTTGAATTTCAGTTGCTCTCAAAAATAAACAAAACGATAAGGGACTTTCTCCAAACTTTTATTTTTGGATCGGACACCAGTATCACCTTCTTCTCTTTACGCTGACATGAAAAAATATTGACTTTATATTGACTTTATATCAGCGTAAGAAGAAGAAATTGATACTGGTGTCCGATCCAAAAATAAAAGTTTGGAGAAAGCCGCTTATCGTTTTGTTTATTTTTGAGAGCAACTGAAATTCAACTCATTCTATCGGCGATATCTTTCTCAATTTTCACGATATTTGCTTGGGCTTTTTATAAGAATAGCTCTATACATTTGGCTAATAAATTATGCAAAAGACAATTTGGTAATGCATGCGCAGTTAAACATTATTTAGTAAAAATGCTCATATTTCATCAAATATGCAATATTTTTCTATTCTGATTGCAGGGTGTTGTCTGTACTGTAGTTTGTCAAGTTTTCTGTAAATGGCATTGCATTGGGCTGAAAATTTTGCGTGTTATAAACAAAAACCTTACGAAAACATTTCGTCCTTTTTAAAGAAACCTTTATATCTCCATGAATACACGTGCTATTTTTATACAAATGAACACAGAAAAGTAAAATAAGCCTCTTAAGCATATGCTACAGTTAAAATGCATTTCAAGCATTATTTTTTACAGGGTGATTCCAAACATTATTTTTTTGGTTCACTTCTTTTTTATAGGGGTATTTGCCTTCGGGAGAAAACCTTCGCTGAAATATATGAGGTGTAACTGAAATTTATACACCCCTGAAATTTCAGGATAATTCGTCAAGTATTTTTCTAGATATTCGACAAAACGTCTAAAATCGAAAGTGTCCGGTCATCAATGGCAATATCGTGTATTTCTTAATATTATTTAAACATTGGGGTATCCGATGCGATTGTGAGAATATATAAGATATTATTGTAGAGGTGGTTGAGATCAATTGAGGACAATAGAAGCTTCCCTAGAAATATTTTTATAATTAATGATTTCTTCAGTTTACAATTGAAGGTAAATTGTATATTCACATACGATTTTGTTTTAAAAGAAAGATGAAGGTATTGATAATCGTTTATTATGTATAAAATTTTCTAAATCGTATTAAAATTTTATATTTTAATGTAAATTTTCTCCGCCTCAATACTATTTGATGTCTATGATTTTCGGTGCCCCTGAAGTTATATGCCCAAAGGATTGCGAAGGGAACTTCGGAATCGTGATGTGCAGTGCAGCCAAACTTGCAAATTGATAATCATTTAGTAACCTAAAACGTCTTTGTTGTTTATAGGGGAAGAAATGATCATTGATAAGGAAGTAAGTGCTTGACGTGATGGATAAGTGGTCGAGGTGGGAGTGGAGGCATTAACTTATGCAAAACAGGCACGTTACGCATTTACAGCAGTCAAGTTTCGCGCAGTGGCTAAGAGAAAAGGAGGTACCAAAAATAGGAGGTACACTACATTACTTGCCCCTGTTAAAAGTGTTAAATTCCTGGGGATTTTCCTTTATACAACTTATCTTGGGACGCTCACATTAATTTTCTGGCCTCTACCTTAAACTACCGCCTTGGTCTTTTCTCTCGACTTCATTATCTACCAAAAAACATTTTGCTTCTTCTTTATTTTGCCCTTATTCAATCTTCCCTCATTTATGGTATTCAATTTTGGGGCACTACCACTAAAACTAATTTAAAACGCATATTCTATTCAAATTTAAAAAATCCGATCCATCTATTCCCCATAATAGGCATCACTTCTATTTATCATTTACATTCTTTTCATCTCGCTCTCTTTATTTTTAAAGCATTAAATAACAAAATTATCTCTTCGCTTCCCCTAAACTCTTTTAATCCCAAACCACCCGGTCCATATAATCTCCGCAACAATGACACATTAACTATCCCTTTGACCAAATTCACCTATCAATCTAAAAGTATAACCAACTCTGGTATTAGGCTTTGGAATAACCTTCCTAATGAAATCCGTTCTTCGTCCTCCTTGACTACTTTTAAATATAGGCTAAAGAAATATCTCTCTAATTCCCCTACTAACCCACTAACCTAGATCTGTTTAATTTACCAATGTGTATTTATCGTTTAATCCACCAGGGACCTAACATGTCGGCCTCTTGAGCCATACTGGCCCTAGTCTGATTCTGTAAGAATTTTCTATTAATAAATAAATAAATAAATAAATAAAACGGCTCATTCGGTATATCTCCTTTATGATTTTAAGGTGGACTAGTCCTCAGCCATTCCATCATGAACCCCCCGTGCTTCGGAGGGCACGTTAAGCCGTTGGTCCCGGATGCTACTGTCATCTCGTAGCAGTCGTTAGCTACTGGGATGGCGCAAAACTCCATCGAAGGAGTAAGTGCCGCAGATAATCTACCCTCTGTACAAAATAAGTCCTCAGCCGAATCTGGTCGCCAAATACGTCAAGCCTTTACAGCGCATACAGCACATGCTGTCAATGAACACCTGCTAGCCATTGACTCCAGGAGATCTGTCATTTTGTGATGATGGATGACGATGCCATGAAGGCAGCCAAAGAGTAGGACACCAGCCAAACATTTGGAAAGCTTGCCGAACGCTTCCAGGTTTCTGATGAATCACTCAGTTTTCACCTGGATCGCATAGAGGAGTCGTTTAAATTGAGTAAATTGGACACCCACATACAACAAAGTGTGGCAGCATATTTATATTTGCTTTCTCGGCACCACAGTGCTCATTATTAAGGAAAAGTGGATTCAGTATGGCTTACCTAAGCAAGCCAGAAATTGGCTGTCACCACGGCACCTTATCCCTCACACCGCAAGACCATCCCTGCATATACGCAAGATCATGCTCTGTGTCTGGTGCATCACAAGTTGCTTCCAATGGACCAAACCATCACTTCGGACGTGTATTCGCAGAATTTGGACTGAATCAGAAGCAACTAGCCTTGATAAATCGCAAGGGTGTACTGATCCTTCACGATGTTACCAGACCTCATTTAGTGCAAATAGCCGGGGATACCATACAGCAACTTGTCAGGAAGACACTGTATCATCTACTAGTGTACTTCTAAAACCTTGCCCCAAATGATTAGCACGTCTTCCATTGCCTGGAAGTGATTCACAAAGGTGGATATCAGTCTTCTTTGCGTCCATAAACCCCGAGTTTTAACGCAAAGGCATTGAGTAGCTGAAGGGATGTTGGCAAAAGGTCCTGCTGGATGCCGATTACTTTGTGTTTTGTTTATAAAAAAGATAAAAACTTTTTTGTTACCTTATACTTCAACAATGCTAGGTCAAAGACAAGATAACAGCAGATTTCTCTCAGCAATATTTGACTTAAATTTAATTCACAAGGGTTTTCAACACGCACTATAATTCATTTCAAAGGTAGACTATATACTGAAATAGAATTTAGATGTCATTTGAGTATTGGGTTGCATTTTAAATAGTGAATCTTCTAATATAATAAGCAACATCCAAAAAACATTGATTTTTACCCATTCACTGGTCGATACTCATTAGCTATGCCTGCGATCCAGTAATCTTGCGATGCCGTTATCAGACTAGTTTTTAGAAATGTCGAGAAGTTTTGATTTTGGGGATGTTTATCTTCATAATAAGATGCCAAAGAGCCGTTCATTTTCTCGCACTTGGCTCTCGCTTCGCCATACATCAGCTTTTCTTGGCCCAATAAATAACATGTTTCAGTATTGTATAATAGTAAAATTTTTGTAGCATTGTGCGGACAGTCCTTTCCTGTAATACATTTCATGCATAGTGTATTAATAAAATCGCTTAATTCATATCAGGAAAGAATAACAACTATTGCTTACCTGATTCTGGAAAAAATTTACAAAGCCAATAATGCTTGGTCTGAATATCACATGGTAAATGTTGCTGCCCTTTGACTGCTTTTAATACATTTTTTTCCATATCCAAAATCAAATGAGTACAAGTTTGGTAACTGCTTAAGAAAGAAACATCTAAACTGTAAATTAAATAATATTTAGTAATAATTATTATTCATAATGTGTACGTTTACCCACTCTTCTGAATCCTGAAGCGAATATGTCAGTGCCGTGGATTTGATCCAAATTTTCACTTGAAGCGCGTGAAGATATTCTAAAGGGTTTATTAGCTGTAACAACCTTTGAATTTCGCTGGTATCATTGGGTAAAAAGGCCAAATTCCCACCTATTCTTCTGCACCATTCCAAGGCTGACCACCAATTTAAATCGCTGTAGATTGGCTTTAAGCATGTCTCGCTATTCGTTTCATTTACAAGATAATCGCCCTTAGCACATTTGTTGTCGGTTTCGATTTCAGCTGAGAAAAGAATTTTTTTATTAATTCTTTGGAGTAGATATAAGACTTTTTTTATAATTGTTATTACGAGGGTTACTTAGAAAAGAATGCCCTACTTTTTTCTTTAGTTTCCCGCTTTTGTTGCGGAATTGCACAACACATTGCATAACATCTCTAATCTGTTAAAATGGCTTCTAAGAATAACTCGCATTAAACACAATAACCTGAATATTGAATCTTAACTGCAGAGATGGAAACTTTGATGAACAGAGAATAGTTTGGAGTGGTGTAGTCGAAGAAAGCGCCATGGAAATGGAGAGACTGAGTTACATTAACAGCTGCCTTGATAAAGATAAGGCATAAACGGACTTGTTACATGCTGTCGTGGAAGTAGATAAGTGCTGTGGGTTGTTGCAAATAATATGACCGATTTTAACTCGCAGGAGAAGCAAAAAGGCAAAAAAAGTGAGTAGCAATTTAATCAAAGTAATCTCCAGCAGAAGCAGTACATTTTTTGCCAACGAGTGACCAGGTTGTTAATGCCACGTTTGAAATGTCACATCTCAGGATCTATGAATGTGATGAATCGTTTCGCTCTTTGATACACTAAAGCATCATTCGTAAAGCATCATTTGTTCAAGTGCGAGAGAAGATGATAATCTTTTGGCGAAACATGAGGAGAATAAGGAGAACACACTGAGTGGCCAGTTTATTAGGAACACGCATGACCATGCAAATCTGTTGGCATAGCAATTACTACGTATCAGTTGGTCACGTGCCAGTCGGTACCTACATAAAGCGAGAAAACACCTTTCAACTGCAAGTGGTTTGACAGTCGCCATGAAGAAAACAAAGATCTGAGCGATTTCGAGCACGGGATGATAGTTGGTGCCCGGGAAGATGGAGTGAGTGTTTCCTAAACCGCACGTCTTCTAGGCTTTTCCCGAACAACCATTTCAAAGGTTTACCAAGAAACAACCAGCCAGACACAAGCCTGTGGTCGCAAACGACTCGTCGTTCCAAGAGGTGAGCGTAGGACTTGTTCGTGCGAATAGAATCGTCACGACTCGTCAACTAACCGTAGAGTACCACACTGGACAGCAGAATAACACCTCACAACGCACTATACGCCGTATATTGGCAAGGATTGGTTACAACAGCCATCGGCCAATCCGGGTACCTTTGATCACCACCCAAAACCGCAAAAACCGTCTCCAATTTGCCTGTGATCACCAAGACTGGACCGTCGACGACTGGAAGAAGGTCTGCTGGTCGAATGAATCCCGTTTCCTATTCCATCATGCAAATGGCCGACGCAGAATTTGAAGATAACACCACGTAGTGATGGACCCCGCCTGTCTGGTTTCCACTGTTTAGGCTGGTGAAGGTTCTGTGATGGTCTGGGGAATGTTTTCCTGGGATACTCTTGGTACGCTGATACTTGTAGAACAATGCCTTACTGGTCAGGACTACTTGAACATTGTTGCCGACTACATTCATCCCTTCATGGCTACTGGTTTACCCCATCGGAAGGATACTTCCAACAGGACAATGCTCCGTATCACAAGGCTCGTATCGTCATGGAATCGTTCCAGGGGCTCGATAATGAATTCAACTTACTTCTCTGGCCACCACACTCCCCGAATTTGAGCCCAATCGAACATCTTTGGACTGAGCAGAAACGGGTTATTCGAGCCATGGATTCACCACCATTCAATAAGCGTCAACTGGGAGCAGCTGTTGCATCGCATGGACAAACATCACGGAACAATGCTTCCAGCGGCTATTTGAATTCATGCCACGGCGAACTGGTGCTGTTATAGCTGTTAGGGGTGGCGCAACACATTATTAGGGGGTTGTTCCTAAGAAACTGGCCACTCAGTGTATATGCACTATACCGATCTCATGTTTTGATTTGATACCGGAGTGAACACACAGATTACACATTGCCGACTTCCTCCTGGAACGTCTCTTCCTCCCAACCATTGCATACGATTGTTATACAATGTCCATTTTTCGTCGGCAGTGACAATAAGCAACAAATTTATTTTTTGGTTGGTTCTTTGAAGGAGAGCACACTTCCATTCGGTGTGTTTTATTCTGTTCGGCGTGTTCGTGTGGTACTCACTTATTGATCTTTCATGCCTTCTGTATTATCCTCAATTGTAGGGAACTGGCGAATAGTGTACCGTATTTGCGCCGTTCTGCTTCAGTCGTATCCTTGATTTCTTCAGTGGAGGATTGACGATGGCCACGGGGTTCATTTTTCAGCTCTAATATGTCCGAATCTGAACTTAAAAAAACAATTGAGTAATCCCACTCTAAATACATTATTAATCGGCAGCAGCTCTTTGAGAATTTTTCAATTTAAACTTGAAGAGAAATATTCTCCTTAATTGACTTAGTCCTTGTCAAATTTTTGAATCCACAGTATTCGCTCCTCGTTTCAGGCAACAATTACTATCCCCGTGTTGCGTTATTGAATGACACAAAAAATATGCATAATCTTCAGCTTGCCTTCACCCCTCCCCACCTAATTTTAGTCGGCCAGTTTCCCTATAATAAAGGAATTTCTCGATTTCATTATGAGTAATTTTCATATATTTTGAATAAATAGTTACTGATCAAAGACTGTGGAGCAGTGCTTTCTGAGCAACCCTCGTATTATGCCTCGTTAAGAAACTTACAGCTGTTGTAACAATAGCGTCTTATTCTCATATATTTTGTACCGCACGATTTGTCTGTAGTTAAATACGTCACGTTCTGAAACATGATGTTATTTAACGGGCAATATCTTTTCCCTTGGCACCTACAAAAGAAAAGTAAATTGCAATATTTCGATCATTTACAGACAGCATTTGAATTTAAATCGGGACATAATAAATGTGTATTTACCAATACTTCAACAGGAATAGTGCATTAGATGGTGAACACCCACTTTGAATAGCGGGATGTCCTTCTGGATTTAACTGCTGCAAATCCTCGCAAGAAAGATCCTCCTTGAATGAATCATAGGAAGCAAAATCGATGCGTAGTTTTAAGGAACTTGGGCAGGAAAGGTTGTTATCTCTTTCAGGACAAAGGAAGTAATCGCCGACATCTGATAAATAAAAGCGACACGGTGTTAGTGCGTAAACAGATTAATTAACACAGTCTTTTAATAAAGATAGTTTTATGGCGAGAAATATTTACTAATATATGTATGATCCTCTTCACACGTAAGCCCAATTTTCTGTTCTAGTCCGATTAAACATTGACATTGTTTAATGGGCGGTTCACCCCCGTTTTCCATATGAGTGAAGCAAAGAGGCACGGCCGAGTCCGATGTGTTCGGATTAAAAAAGTCAGTTGTTGCGTAATCTGACTGCTGAGTTACATAACGACACACGGAGCTATTATCACATTTGTTCGTCCACATGTTCAATTTTTCTCTCACTGAATTAAATTTTGAAATATAATTCATTAAATAAATTAGACACCTCTAGACGAATGCAGGATAATCATCAAACTTACCTGGACCAGGATACAAAACAGGCATAATGCTTCCAAACAAATCATTTAAAGAAGAATCCGTTGTCTCGCTCCAGGAGTATAAGTTGCCTTTGTTTTGTTCGCAAATAGATTTCGCTTCTTCCCATGAAGTCGTTCTCCAAAATATCCTGAAGCATTGGTTCTTGTATTCGGCCCACTGGGCCTCACAGCGATATGATGATCGAGGAAATAAAAACTCTGCGCAGGAAAAATAAAGTGGTGTGCATCAGTTAAATTTTGTCAGAATCGGAAGCAAGAATTAAATGTAATAATTAAATTTTCTATATCAAATAGAATGTTTCATGTTGGATCCAACTGACGAATTCTAGCGTCTGAATATCGACGTTCAGGGATTACAAGAATTCTGTATTTCTAGTGCTTAAGTTCAGGCAGCAATCTTGGTCGACAAATTTCTATTTATCTTTCACAAATAAGATGGTGGGCTGGATCTGAAAGCACACCAACGTTGACTTCTTCAAAAAAAAAGCTACAACACTATTCCTTTAAAGTATTTTTCAACGGGCCGAAGATGAAAAAGTCACAAGAGGATTGGTCTTTATGGAATGTGGGCAGGGAAAAATTTCGGGCAGCACGTGTGAGGGTCTGTTTATTAGAACGACCCATAAACTTTAATAATAAAGTCACAAGAGGGAGGGGGGTAATATATTTCAATACACACGTACAGATTCTGCCTTCATAGGACTGCTTCCCTCAAGAACTTGGCTTGTGCACTGAACAATATTGAATTTTTGAAATTCTGACTTCGAATTTTTAAAGACCATCAAAAAGTAGAATATGAGTGTCTGCAAGATCCACCCTCTCTCTCTTTGTCTTCATCGATAAAATTGGGTTCCAAACTTTAAAAGTTCCAAACTTTCAGGGCCTCTATCTCCTAAACGGTTGGATCAATTGAAAAAAACACCAAGAATAAAACATTTCTTGAATATTATGTACAGTCGTCAAAGGGAAATAATCCACACTTGAATTTTACTCTAAGTTTTACCGTTTCAATATTAAATTATTTTTAATAATTTAATATTACATTTAGAATTATCATTATTAAGATTATTAAACTTAAATAATTATAATTAAAAAATGTATTAAAACAACACAATAGCATGAAAAGTAACATTAAGTATTAAACTCGTGTGAATTATTTCCTTTGGTTGACTGTACAATCTGAATAAACCATTAAAAATAGGAGTTCCTATTTAAGATTTCAAAGTTCCCTCCCCCCTCCCTCACAAGGAGGAGGAAGGGGGTTAATGAATTTCCCTTCCAAGTAATTCACTTATGATTTTGGACATTTTTCCGTACAATGCTTTGTTTTCGAGATATTTCCATGTCTACACTTAAATGAATCACCCTGTATACAGAGTTCGGCTAGCATGCCTTCAGAATTCATTCAGTGTTCGAGGGCGCTTAACAATGTCTGGTTTGGCCTCTGTCTATTAGAGAATTTCCTCTGCAACGTCTTTTATCATTTAGCGAGCCTTAATTTCCTACATCCTCTGCTCAAATCATCTTTTGAACTGGTTTTAAGCCCGGGGTAATAAAACCAACATGTACTGTCGAAAGTCACAGTAGAGAGACGTCTGACTGGTAACGCGAGGATGGCATGTATAGTTCGGGACAAGGTAACCTTGCAATGAAGGAACAAGTACAGTCGGGTGCAAAAAGGTTTAGACTTAAGTCATAGTTGAGCACATGAATAACACATCCCAAGTATATACCTGCTACCCTATTTTCATTCAGAAGGGACAAGTCCAGTCTAATCTGCCTTGATTCTCAGTAAAGTACCTGATTTTGCAACCGATCAAAATCCGGTAAGCTCAGTTCCTACGGAGCAGGTAAAAATTTTTTTGCACCCGACTGTACAGTTGCGAGATCACTATCAATGCGGTGGGGTGGGGGGGGGGGCAAAAATGAAGATGGATAGCTAATAAGAAAAACTTACTCTAAAGACAGGGCAATTGCTTGCTATAGAATTATTTGAACATCGTTCACGCAATCTAACGTAAACAATTAAAACCAATTGCTTCATTTGACTTGTTGAAGATATGTGACTTGAACAGCGACGGCTTGGTAGCTATGATAAAATACAGGGTGTATCACACACTTCTGGTGGTGATTTCCCACAGCGAGATGAAAACAAAAGTTCATATAAACATTGTTCGGGTGACAAACTGTTTATGAGATTTCCGCATTTAAAAGTGAAGTTTCAGCAGCTGGTTTTATACCCTGCGGATAGCTACAAACTGTTCAGGGGGAGGGGAGGTCGGATAACAAACCGTTTACAACAGTACCCGTTTCATCTCCCTGAATGGTTGTTTAGGTACACCTGTTAATAACTAATAAATGGGACGTTATTTCAAGAATTTGTTGTACAGGGGTTGCAAAAATATACAGGATAGTACTGCTGGGTAGCCTATCCTTTCGCTTCAGGGGTCGCTTCATAAAATGATAATTGGGAAATTTTATTTTGTTAACCCATTTACGCCGAAATTGCTAAAAATAAAAATTGAGACTTCATATCTTAAATTTATATTTTATAGCATGTAAAGATATAAAAAATAATTTAAAAAGACATAAAATATTACATTTATGGACGACAGCATATAATTTTAAATAAAATCTAAGTTTGGAATGGCTAGGCGACGGGCCAGGAACTAACGTTTTCTTGTTTTTAATTTTAATTTTTATTTTTAAGTTATCATGGAGCATGTTTAATTTTTAAATATCATGAAATAATTGGCTATTTATTGAACTGCATTTTCATTTCATCGAAATTTTTATTGTGAACTTTTCGGAATTTTCATACCTTAATTTCAAAATTCAAATTCTTCAAGACTTTCAAAATTCAAAATTTTTCATCGTTATCATTTCATATTGTCACCTTTTAAGTCCGTTTCTGCGAGGTGTGAAAGTTATTGCCAGATAGTGGACTTGAGATTATTTGGACTGTTACAAGCTTTGCTATTTAGTAATCTTTTAAATTTTATTGAGTTTTAAAACTCTTTTTAATTATATTCTTGTCCTTTTTAGATGGTTAAATAATTTTTATTTCATGTTGGCTCCGTCATATTATTGTATCATAGGGAAGGGAAGGATGGTAATAATTTAATCTTAATGTTTTTTTAATTTTTGATTTTTTGTTCTTTTTTGTGTTGGGTTTTTCAAATTTTAAATTTTAAAAGTTGGGGGTCTTCGCGATCATGCTGCATTTCACCAGTCCTAAGGTCCCAAGCATCCCCGGCAGCTCAATCCTGAGGCACCGCAGCACCTGCGCTATTGGCACAACCCTTGGAATGGACAGCACCAAATGCATCGCATTATCAGGAAAAATTTGGAAATGAAATCGTAGAAGCGACACACTACCCAGCAATTGTTGCACGATGACGCCCCGCTACGGATGGCCTTTTGCGATTGGATATCTAAAGAGGTGAGATTCTATCAATTATTGCGTCCCACCGATAACAATAATGACCGGAATTAACATATATTTTCGCAGATCAGTTTGGATGATGCCCTGAATGACCCTTTTGTCAAACGGATTGTATTTACCGACGAATGCACCTTCAAGAGTGATGGATTTATCAACCGTCATAATGAAAATCATTATGCCGTCGACAATCTCGCACTGCAGGAAGGAAACGCACGTCCAGGGCATCTTCTCAGTGAATGTGTGGGCGGGCATTGTGGGAGACCATATCATTGGCTCGCATTTCATCCAGGGCAACGTCAATGGCACCGCTTATTCCAACTTTTTGGAGGATGATCTTGATGTGCTGCTGGAGGACGTGCCTCTTGCCCTGCGACTCAACGCAATATTCCCGCAGCCCGAACCTAGCCCTCTACCGCGACGATCTTCCAGTTGATGTCGCTGATCTGCAGAACAACATCCGCCAGGCGATGGCAAAATCACACGAGAAATGCTAGGGAGAGTGAGAGAAAAGTTTGTGAAGAGGTTAGCCATCTGTGCTGAACAAGGTGGGAGTTTCACTGAACATTTATTGTGGGGATGTTGACAAAGGTGTGACACGCTATTTTTCACTATTCTCCCCCATTCCCTCCAATTTAGGCGATTCCAAACTTAGATTTTATTTAAAATTATATGCTGTCGTCCATAGATGTAATTTTTTATGTCTTTGTAAATTATTTTTTATGTCTTTACATGCTACAGAATATAAATTTAAGATATGAAGTCTCAAGTTCCACTTTTACCAATTTCTGCGTAAAATGGGTTAACAAAATAAAATTTCCCAATTATCATTTTATGAAGCGGTCCCTGAAGGGAGAGGATAGGCTACCCGTCACGACTGTCCCCTGCATATTTTTGAAACACCCTGTATATATTTACTATATAATTATATTAAAAAACCCCGCTAGGAACTATATTTCAACCGCCTTTTCGCTGCCTGTACTTGTTCTTGCATTGCAAGGTTAACTTGTGCCGAACTATTGGTGCATTTGTTGATAATGAAAACTAACTAAATTCTAAGTTCTTTCAGAGATTTGTGTTCACCGACACACACAGACAGATAGACACACACGGCATTCGCATAAAATTTCGTTATTTAATAGTATGTGGAAAAGTAGATTTCACTGATAACTACATACCAATTGAGGCATTATAAGTTCAAGCAATAATACTAAAATATGAAGAGTAATCACCTCAAATATTTTTTTATTATCAATCTTATAATAGATTTTAGTCATTCGATATTTTCTCCCCAGTCCTGCATTTCAAAAAAAAATTATCTTCACCTTAGAAAGGTTTATTATCAACTTTTATTTTGTCAACATTACATAATTGAAAAATAATCAGAGACCTAATGTCAGAAAGGTATTATAACACAAGAAATGTTTTAATACAGTTATGGTTTCGTAATTAAATATCGATCGATCGATAAAGAATAAAAACTTACGCGAGACTTGACGACATTTTCCCTCGTTTTTACAGTAATCGTCGACACATTCATCTTGACACTGAACGGTTGCGAAATCTGTTGTAATATGAAATAAAATATAATTAAGTATCAATTCAATTAATGTCTTCATTAACTATAATATTAACTTATTTATAACTTAATCAATTTTTATTGTGTATCATAAACAGATTAAATTGCATTAAAACTTTGATTTCTGATACATTGAGTGAACAATCAACACTTTATTTTCTTTTCAGACATTGTAATCCAATACGCTCTTCGGCCCTCTGTGCTTCCATATTGTTTCAAAGTATTGAACCCCGTGTTCTTCATAATTAACCAACCAAGTCGAATTTTGTGCTCTAATGATCATAATTTCCTGCACAGACTGGTACAAGTCGGCGTGGATTCTACTCATTCGTCGCCTCTCCAATAGAAATTCCTAGGTGAGAACAATCAAGAAAGGTTTAGGATTACCGCCTTAACTATTTGGTTACCGCACTTAAACTGAATTGTTTATGCTTTTTTTTTCTTTCTTCTTCTTCTTCATTTAATTTCTCTCTTCTCTAAAATAGGGTTAGGTGTCCGCAGATAAGGAAGTACTTTAGACCTTTAATTAAAGGCCCTGTTCTACCCCCTCTGATAAACTCTAATTGGATTTCTGAAGGTACATGGTTCTTTGCATTCACTAATTAAGTCACTGCCAACGAATTGACGCTTAAATACGTATTAAATGAATATTTATCGAGACTGAAAAAGTCATGCTTGAAATTAAATTTTGATTAAATGGTGATCTTTAATTTTCTTGTTGATTCCAACTTCATCAGTTATCACATAACGTAATGTGATAAGTACGGGGTATTTACATATTAATATAAATAAACTTATAAAAAAAATTCATAATTCGGATTAATCCTAACTTTAATTTAATATCCTAAATCCTTCGAAATAGATTACCTGGAAAATACTATAAAGATTGTTTTTAGATGTAATAATTTATTGAGCTTTAATCAGGCTATCACCTGTTGAGTTCTCATGGACTAAAAATATTGCTTCGAACCAACAATACATTTTCTAGAGTGTTTGTTAAAAGCTATATTTTCAGTCCATGTTATTATTTCATATACAGCAAACTGTATACAGTGTTTTTATGATGTATCGATAGTTTCTATAATTGTAAATGTACACATGAATAAAAACAACTAAAAGTGCTTATACTCTGAAATTTCTTTAAAAATTTCGCACAGGCTTCCCACTATGTTATAAAAAATTGAAAAAAAAAATTCTTTCTCTTGGAATTATTTTGGTCAGTAATAACTCCAAAATGGCTCATCAGAGTTTATAAGTTTCTAACATATTTTCTCGATTCATGAGTTTTTAAGTCGATTTTATTGAAAAAAAAATGTTGAATTGGGGAAACGAAAACATAGGCCACCACTCATAGTTAGTGGTCGGTCAATAAATATAATAGATCACGTGTACTCAACTCTTTACGCGACAAAAAAGGTAGTTATGACGTCTTAAGTCACGTGCAAGCTTCAATTTAGTAAGCATAAGTATGTTGAATTGATAAGTAAATTTTGACGTAAATCGATATCGGACTATTTATCCCTCTCCACCCACATGTTATAAGAAATGAAAAATACATATATTAAAAAAAATAAGCGAAGCTAATCGAGTGGCAGGAAATCCGTTTTTTGGAGCCGCTCATTCTTCTAATAATTACACTCCCGTCGGGGCGAGTCTTCGTCACGAAATCGTAAAAGTAAACAACCTCATTGGATTTGTTCACCTGAAACCGAACACAATGAATTTTCAGGACGTTAAATGGCTCACTAATGGAGCAAGTGGATCGTAAAAGATGGGTTGATGGATGCATTTCGAATCCAAATTTCAAAGTCCAAGCCGAAGCCGCCGGCGAATAAAGACTTCCCTTGTCCATGATTTTTCTAAAACTACCCTCGACTATAAATCAAATTAGAATTTAAGGCGGTTGATAAAGAAAGCTTTATTAATGTTGAAGGAAGAGCTGAGGAATTTGTAATCGTTGTATATAATGAAAATAAACTTTTTCAGTTATACATAAACATTGCATTCGTAATTAAAAGTTTTATAGAAAAGTTCCTGAAAATCTCATCAGCACCATAATAGAAAAAAAAATTAAAACATTGATTAGCCTGAGGAGATTGGTAAAGTAATCAAAATACTGTAATTTCATTGCACAGAAGGGTTGCCACGAAATCAACAATTCATTTTTAACAATCAGATTATATAACAAATCACCTCGCAGGTTGCCAAGTGTATTCTTATGAAACGGCTTAAGCTTATGGGCTTTTTTTAACCAAATGATATAGTGATCGTCTGAATTTTTCCTCAGATAATACAAACAAACTGTTGATAAAAAGAAAAGGTTATCATCTAATATCTTGACAGGAAACCAAGATTGAAATACTATCTTGACAACATACGAAGACTTTATAAAATGATTTATCAAATTGTGGAGTAGGTTAATGAAACTTTTCGTTAACTCTATAAAAATTTAAACTGATTAATAGTTTTGCACTCTTTTTCTTATAGTCTCGTTTTGCTAAATCTTAAATTTGAACTTTTGCAAGCTAGGCCACTCAATAAAAGTTTAGAATGCGTATTAAATGCTGAAATCCAGCATTAAATTATAGAGAAAAGGCTAATTTCATGTGAATTTGTTTCTTATTTAAGAGATACTAGTAATTTCTAAATACTAAGAGATAGCAAATTTTCTAAATTTTCTACCAGATTGATATCCGTTTGATTTTAGTCGGTTCAGTTAAGAGGATGAGATACATCTCAGAAAGGAAATATATTTTATATTAAAATGATAAGAAGTTTAAACATAGGAAACCATTATGAAGTCCTTATGCATTCTAAAATATTAAAGTCAATTCCAATCAATATAATAATTTAAACTTAATAATGTTCAGGAGATTACGTCATTTTAATGGGTTAATGGAATAATTTCAGGAGGTCTACTTTAAAGTTTCAAAGGAGTAATTTTTAATTCAATTTATTAATGTCTGTAAATTATCGTGGCCTCTTCTTTGTATCCTTGACAAAGTCGGTAGTAAACGGCGAAATCTGCAAGTTCTAATGTTTATTGTAATGCTTCTGTTCATTTCGTGTCAGGGACAAAACAAAGACCTCAACTATACAGGATGGATACAAAAAATGACCCCCCCCCCTTTTTATTTTCGTAACCGAAGCAGATATGTCAATTTTGATGAATCCGATGAATAGGAAGTTGCGGGTGACATATCCCATGGTGCACTTTTCATCATCATAGGTATGTAAATTAGGACACATTCAAATCCTATCTTAAAAACCGTAACAGATAAACAAAACATTCCAATTGAAGAATTGTTCAGCATGGAATTCCGAACAAAAAAAAAATTCCAAAATCCGATGAACGGATCAACAATCACATGTTGAATTTATTAGTTACCTCCCTATGCATTTCACAAAGACGTTTGAATGTTCAACATGCAAATCAAGAAATTACCAAAAATTACCATAATAACATTCAATTTCATGAGGAAAAGCAAATAAAAGGCATGTGTCAGCATACAGAAGACAGAACAATTCCAGGATGGCAAGCTACACTGTTCCTGAAATGGTCAACATGATCTTCTGCTTGGGACTGTTGGTGATCCGTTCAACGGATTTTGGAAATTTTTTTTTTGTTTTGTTCGAAATTCCATGCTGAGCAATTCTTCAATTGGAATTTTTCGTGTATCTGTTACGGTTTTTAAGACAGGATTTGAAGTGTCCTAAATTGCATATTTGGGATGATGAAAAGTGCGCCATGGGATAGATCACCAACAACTTCCTATTCATTGGATTCATCAAAATTGACATATCTGCTTCTGTTACAAAAATAAAAAAGGGGGGGAGGGCTCATTTTTGTATCCACCCTGTAAATGGCTACTATAAATGATTCATTCGAATTCAAAACACTGTATTTTCCAAAGTGATACAAATATAAGTGATACATGAAAAAACCGTAAACTCAGAGTTTTCCTCACACGCTAGAAATGTTCTATGTGTGCGTCTCTCGTTGCTGAGATTAGATTAGGTTAGGTTAGGTTAAATGTGAGTTTACATTCTTTTCATGTATCAATTATATTTATATGTGTAATACTTTGGAAAATACAGCATTTTGAAATTGAATGAATCATTCATAACAAGATTCAAGATAATGAATGTTTCATAATGAAAGCAAACGATAAGTTATTTAGAAAAAAATAAGAAAATACTTTAGAAATTAGTTTCTAGATGATGCCTTTTGCCTTCATATAAAAGTTAAATAAATTACCATTCCGAAATACCTCACAAAAAAAAATATATCTTGTTGCTCAGAAGATATTCAGATTTTAAATTGCATGAGGACTTTCCAAATTTTTTAAAGAGGACTCCTTATATGTACTGTTATATATGTTTGTCGATTTTGTTAAATTATAATGGGCCCTATCAACAATCCAATGTCATAATATGTACATAAGGAAATAATAATAACAAAGATATTCGGAGAAAAGAGACCAGGTTTATCATTCCCCCCATCCTCCTCACATTATTTCTCTCTTATCCATTCATTCAGACCGAGTAAGCTGATCGGATCACTTCTTTGATTCTATGAAGAGTATTCTTAGGATGGCATTCCACTTATTTGCTTTTAATTTTACCCAGAGAAATTTAACTCCTCTGGAAAAAAAAGTTCCAGACCGATGAAAGCGCGAACGCTGCTTCGTCTTTTATTTTCGACGGTGTTAGTCATGTCGGTCGGCTTTAAAAATTATGAGGCCCTGTTCTCCCATGATGTTGTTGCTTAAAGTAGTTCTTCTGCATTCGCTATTTTTTTTTCTTGGAGTAAAAAAAATATGTGAGCCGTTCTTTACAGTTTCGATCGTTTGTATTTTGAGATCATAGGTGAAGACGTACTCGGGAATATAGAGAACTTATTTTTAGGGGTATTTTTTGTATGTTTTCTTTAATGTTGTTGCAAACAAGTTTATTTGCAAATAGTCTGTCTTAGTGGAATGAAGAGAAGAGGGTAAATATTTTTTATCTTGGGGAAAAAAAATAAAATTAAACAAACGAACATAAATTTGAAACCTATGCAAATAGTAAAAGAGAATATGTGTTATTTTTATCCTGTATAAAATTGTAAACAAATATCAACAACTTTCTACTTAAGCAAATCTCGACGATTTCTGTGAAGCTCAAAGTGAACGACACCTAACTCCTTCGAAAAATTTAATGGGGAAAACAGCTCATCGAGGTAGAAGTACAAAGTAAATAGAGAAAACATTAATTTCAAAACCCAGTTTCTTATTCATGACATTAGAATGCCCTGTAGTTTAATGCTTCACGAAAACATGACAAGTGTAACATGTCGTTCTACATGACCAACTTACATCATACGTATGATCAAGCACGAAATTTAAATCTTGATTATCCCAGAAGTTCAATCAGGTCTATAGAGGAATAGAGAGAAAATCAAACAAGAACGACTAATAGCTGATAAAGCCGAAACGAACTGAAGCTGAAAAGGCAAATCACGGTTCAGCTTAAGATTACGCCATTCTTCCATTAATTTATTAGTTTAAATAAATTTTTAAAAAATATAAAAATTAAATTATTAACTCGTTTATTATTAATACTTTGCATAACTGATGTATACTTAATATATCATTTTTAAATAAAAATTTAAATCTCCGCCCAGATCATAAAGTGTTGGTTATTTCCCAAAATAAGGCGTAGTTTATAAATAAAAATTATTCATTTTAAGATTTGTGTATACGACTATATTTCTTTCTATGAAATTGTATTCTCTTAGCTAATTTGCTCTGTAAATAAATATTTATTTTAAGACTTAAGTAGATCATGAATAACCATTTATCACTCAATGGATCTCGATAACCTTGTTGGTTGGGGAAAACACAGATTGATTTTATTAGGTGGAAATGCTTTCACAATGAATTCAGATTGTATTAATTAGGCATATGGATAGGAATGTGTGAATACTTAAAGAAAATGAAGGTAAAATTGGAGAAAGTTTTACTTTTTTCTACTTGTTTATTGCAGCCGATATTTGTTCAATCACTTGACCTACTCAGCTAACCTTCGCCTTTTGAACTAAAAAATCTTGACTCCTCCTTGAAATAATAAGTGAGGAGTATTCACTTATAGTTCTTTGGGTTCTCATTTCTAATAAGACGCGTGTTTGAAGAATATTGCAAGTACTTGCTTCATTGTCATGTTTTAGAAGTATTCCTATATTCTCTGTACTTCATGCTTCTGAAAAGAGAACTAATTGTTCTCTCTTCACGTTTCTCTTTTTGAAGGACTTTCTTTGCCTATTGTTTTGAAGGTGAAGGTGTTTCTCCACCTTTATGCTTTTGAAAGAGGAGCATTTCTCCCCTTCATTTCGTAAAGGAAAACCTGCATTTATAAATAACTTTGCTTCTGTTCGTTTTATAAAATGTGTATATAATCTTCGCTTTATTTTTTATTAAAAAATATCTTTTGTTTGTTGCTTATGCACTACTTGCCCATTTCATTGCTATGAGCTTTGAGTAGAATGGCTTTCTTAATTGTCAAATGTGAACTTTAAATGAATATTTTGGAAATCTCGGGAAATTATCCTATGTTATTGCTGAAAAATTCTGAACTTTCTAAAGTGTAATATCTAAAGAAAGTAACCGAAGGAAGTTGTACTCACCATCAGTATGAATTCCTCAAGGGATGGAAATACAAAATCCAATATTAATTTACAATTTTGCTTTGGAAAGGCATGTAGGTTGCTTTTTCGTTATTAGAAATGCAAAATATATTTAAAAATTTTAGATGCTTATCAAATATGTTTAGTCTAATCTAAGAATACTTTCTCTTTAAAATAATAATATATTAATAGAAATTAAACAGCCTTTAATGGCTTAATAAAATATTTTTTACGATAATCGGCGGATAAATCATTATTGTTAATTACTTTTAAAAATGTTTTAAATTTATCACCCGAAATTTCGTAATTGATTTACTTTTTGATTCACTATTTCAAATCTTTATTTTGCGTCATGCTCAAAGTGGTTGCATTAATGATATAGATTTCATTCGACTTAATTATACTAGAGTGACACCAGCTGGACTTTTACAGTAAGCATTCATTATCCCATTCCCAATTTAGATTGCCAATATGAATCACCTTGCCCTTCTTTTGAAAAAACGTTTTTCCTGTAGTGACATGTGGAGAAGCTCGTGTTGAGAAAGCTTAACAATAAAATAGTTAAAAAATATTTAAAAAAAAACAAAAAAAATCGCACTTACAAAACGATGCTGCTATGAAGACGATGGTCAAGCACAATAAGTTCCTTGTCCGTCGACGTTTCATCATTTGCTGGTGTCAAAGGTCACAAGAAGAGAAACCCCACGCGAGTGTTATACATGGCTAAGCCTTGACGAGGAAGAAACTCAGCGAGCTACCTTCGTGTGTCATCATCAGAACAGCGAAGGAAGGAGGAGAAGTTGGGCTGAATCAACGTGAAATTAATCCAAGGTCGGGGAGGGGGCGGTGAGGAAGGTGCGCCACCGACGTCAAGTGGAGCTCGCCATGATTTTGGTCATCCTACGATTATAGAAAAAGGGAACTCGTAAAAATCAACATTACCTTTTGTTTGACTGCATTTTTGTCAGTTTATTTTGTTGTGCTGGAAAAAAGGGCGCAAAGGAGTGAGTGAAAGGCGATTATCATTTTGAAGTGATGTTTGTTTTTCTAAGAAATTTTTCTGATTAGAGGTAAAGATAGCGCCTGAAATCTAAACTGAAATATTACATGAGAGAATGAAAGATTATTTCGTTATTTAGTTTATTTTCAATTTTTATCTTTATTAAATTCTAAGAAATCTCGTTTCATTTTCAATTTTTAGTTTAATTTTTCAAAGAATTTCCTGTAAAAAAATGGAAATGTTGGCAAAAGCTGATATTTTATTATGAATTTAGATGTTTCCTTCGTCTTCTGTCAAAAATATTGTCAGAAACCAATACAGTGAAGTTTTAAAATAATATTATCAGAAACTTTTCTACAAAAAACTTGGAATAATAAATATGATTTTTAGGAATAAAAAATCAAAACAGGTGGAGGATCGAAGGAAGTTTTCCAAGAAATAAAGATATGCTTCCCACGGATTCTAAAGGATTTTCAATATCAAAAACGATCTAAAATACGCATCAAAATTCATTGAACTCGTTACAAAGTTTAGTAATAATTAACATATAATTCAGCAGAATATGTGAAAGTAAAAGGTTATTCAGTGGAATCTTTTATGTATCGTTCCAAGGTTTATCTAAATATCTATTTTCTATTCCTCTTTTAACTGTATGGTGTCGAGGATATTAAATAACCATAGGATCTATTTGAGATGTCGGAAATTAACCTAGCAGGAGATCAGCCTAATGAAGCTTTGCTTGGTCTTCCAAGCATGTTAGTAAAAGGGACAAATGCACATATACATTCTCTCAGCGGGATTAGAACCTGCGACTCATTATCTCGAAAGTTCCATACTTAACGATACTTTCCGGACAGGCATCTCCTCAGAAACGGACACATCATGTAGCCATTGATCATCGGGGCTTCTGTAAACTCTTCGGGCAATAGCGATATAGATCAACCTCAACGAGCGAAAAGTGCGCATTTAAGAGTTGACGCCCTAATCTCACACCGTCATCGGACATGAGAGCCAAAACATCTTTGATCAATGCGAAGGTGCAATGTTACTCTGGGAGACTTTTCATCTGCCACATTGGGATTTCGCATATCTGGTATGGTCCTTAAACGCTACTTGAATGGCTAGCTGGTCATATGCTGGTCATGTGTAGCTCTTCATGGCTTCAATTTAATTTTTAATGGGCTGTTAAGATCACGCATAGCTTGAAAAACAATCATCTGAGCTTAGATTTAAACCCTCTTGAATTTGTACAAGGTGATAAATGATAAAGTCCCCCACCTAGGGCTATGATTACGAACAATTACATTTCTTGTTGCAGATGAAAAGTGATCAATACTGAAGAGCGTATTGAGATTACCCTGCTCTGTAGACGACATATACTCCCAGAGAAACATTGCTGCTGAATTCAATCAGCCACAGTAGATTGACCGTAGGGGAAACGTGGAATGGGCTCTCCGATAACGTGCCATAATGCCAAAGCTAATGAGCAAGCGGGCGGTTATCCTAGAACCTTTATCTAACAATACCAAATAAAACTTGTGCATTTTCTGAGAACTTTTGTTAAAAAATTAACATCCGAGCGCCATCCAATTAAAAAGTATTAGTCATTGTTTTTAGGAAACCTGTATTATGTGATCAATTGATTTCATGACATTATGGTTGGAGGTCTCTAGCATGATGCAAGTTGTGATTTATAAAGTTTCATTATTTGTTGTCCCAACGGCAGTTTTCGGGTGTTTTTCTTAGTTTAAGTTGATCCCTCCGTTTCTTTTTTTACACCTTCTCACCATATTCACATTTATCCCTGCAAGTGGGTCGTTTCGTAATTATAGTCCAATAAGATATGTGACCTTAAGATAAACTCACAATTAATCTAACAATCCGGAAGGAGAGAAAAAATTTATAAAAATTACCCGATGCATTCTGAACACCGTAGGCCAAAGTCCCGCGCCATAACACTTCTTCTAAAACATAATGCAATAAGTTTATTCGAAACGGTTCTAGGACAAGAACAACAGGAAACCACTATTCCACATCAACGTATGCGCATTTTGGCAGCCAAGCTGCCTTCCTCAGCGTATACAAGAACTTGATCAGACCAGAGAAGTTCTTGTATACGCTGAGGAAGGCAGCTTGGCTGCCGAAATGCGCATACGTTGTAATAAACATCTGATGTGGAATAGTGGTTTCCTGTTGTTCTTGTTAATCTGTGTCCACAGTTTCTGGCTTCATCTCCTTCTATACTCTGAGGTTCTAGGACAGTTGGACAACAGCCCCCCACGAACAATTGCCCCCCGACAGCGGGGGGGGGGGGGGGGGGGCGCGACAATTGCGGGGTGGACAACCCTCTCCCGGACAATCGGGCAATTATCCTCCAAATTACTCTAAAAAAATATTAAAAAAAAATTCACATATTAAAAAAAAAAATTCCTTATGTTTTCGTTTCCCCAAATCAATTTTTTTTCACTGAAATCGATTTAAGAACTCATGTTTCGATAAGCTATGTTGAATTTTGAAAAAAAATCCGTCTGTACTTATATACGAATGTGATCAGTTTTGTGCAGGTAACTCCTCCGAAAGTAGCAGAAGCAAATGAAATTAATAGATGATTACTTACACTGCGCTTTGACATATTTTTATGACAATTGGTTAAGCCCTTTTAGAGATAGTAATTTTTTCTAAAAATAAAGAAATGGCTATAGCATTCATATAAGCGAACCAAAATCAACAAATTCGACTTGTTTGGACTCTTTCCATTGAGACGAAAAATTTTTGTGAATGAATTATTTGGGTCTGATGAACCATTTTTGAGTTATAAAATAGTTTTTCTTAGGACCCCCCCCCCCCATCTCGTAATCACCCCACTCCTCAAAATTAAAATTCTTTTTTCACTTTTTCCTTTTCATGACAAAGTGTGAATATACCATTCCACCATTTCAATTTAATTTGCATTTTGATTTGAAATTTCAAGCTTATAATTTGGTACAAAATTCCTTCATAGATAGGGTGGCCAGGTGTCCGGTTTTTGAGTTATCTGTCCGGTTTTTCACCTCTGTCCGGTTCCCCCCCCCCCCCCCCAAATATTCGGTTTTTTGGGTCGAACCTCAAATTTGGCAGTTTTTTTCCCCAAAAAATTGTGATCGAAATGAAAGGCCAACGTTAAGAAGTCTCTGATTGGACATAGGGAAAAAAAACCTTAGCCACATGGCACACGACCAACACTACCGAGAGAGAAGGCCTGCGCACAGAATCGTCATACATTGTTACATCACGTAACGTCGTCAATTGTTAATCGAATTTTTACCAATAATTATGCCAAGTTAGGTGATGTCACAATGAATGACTTTTCAGCGATGAGCCCTTCTCTCTCGGCGGTGTTAACACGAACCAAATTGATACGATCGAAACTGTATTGGCTATTGAAATTACTTCAATGAAAGCGGCTAGCAACAGGCTGTTGGTATTCAGTATTTTACCCTTCCAATCCCTCGTTCAACTTTAAGTGACATCACTGTCAAGTGGAAATCTCACGGAGCAAACTGCGAGTGTTAGCCGTGCTATACGATACAATCGCAAGTCTTCGACAGTAGTATTCCGAAATGCCGCTCCCCGGAATACAGATCTATTGGTTCCATGCCCGTGCTGCCGTTCACAAGGCCCAGCGCAAATAGATGTTTACAGCTCACCGAAACTGGACCGTGGGAAAATGGAAACAATCTTATGACAGAAGAATTTTACTACAAAATTAGACCACCTTGTTGTCTGCACTTTGCGGTTCTCTGAATCCATGCCAACCAAGCGAAATACTAGGTTCAGACAAACTTGGCGCATCAAATGGGAGGCACTGGAGGATAGAGCTGTGAGGAAGACCTTTGCAGATAGCATATCTTCAAGTTTCAAAGAACTACCCAGTGATCGTGGTACTGTTGAAGAGGAGTGGCAGTTGTTTAAAACTGCTGTGATTACTTCGGCTGCATTGTGCTGTGGTCGTAAGCGGCTGAGTGTGGCGCAGGGCGTTGAGAAAAGGACTGCATGGTGGAACTGTGAAGTCCAAGAAACTGTCAAGACAAAGAAGGAAGCCTATTTGCTATGGCTTGCAAATAAGTCAACTTCGAGTCGAGTGCGGTACACTGAGGCGCGAAAAGCAGCAGCAAAGACAGTATCAACAGCTAAAGCCAAGGCCTGGGAGAAGTTCGGGGAGAAATTGGAGGCAGACTATGGTTCGGCAAACAAGGTGTTCTGGCAGACCGTGCGCCGCCTCCGTGGAAAGAAGTCTCTTTCATCACAAACTATTAAGAGTTCAGATGGGAGGCTTCTGAAAACGGAGGAGAGCGTATTGCATAGGTGGAAGGAATACTTTGCATCTCTTCTTAATCCGGTGACAACAACAACTGAGGCATACGAGGTGCACCTTGGAACGGAGAATAGTCACGGTAGTATCACTAAAACAGAAGTCAGATGGGCAATTAAGTCCCTGAAGACTGGCAAAGCTGCAGGTGATGATGAAATCCGGTCCGAGATGTTAAAGGCCTTAAATCAGGGTGGTATCCTGTTGCTGACTCGTGTGTGTCAGGTTGCTTGGATATCTGGACAGGCCCCTAAGCAATGGCAGACAGGAACTGTGATCCCTATCTTCAAAAAGGGAGATCGGAGAGATTGCAATAACTATCAAGGCATCTCTTTGCTCAGCATTCCTGGGAAAGTGTACGCTAAGTGTCTGGAGAAGAGAAGTCGGGAAATAGTCGACTCCAAACTGTCGGGGGAGCAGTGTGGTTTCCGACCTGGCCGAAGCACGACGGATCACATCTTTGCTCTAAGGCAAATCTTTGAGAAATCCTGGGAGTATGCAAAAGAGGTCTACGCTTGCTTTGTGGACCTCGAAAAAGCATATGACAGAGTTCCTCGGGAGAAGCTCTGGCAAGTGTTGCAAGAGTATGGAGTGGATGGGCAATTACTGGTTGCTATCATGTCTCTGTACGAAAGCTCTGAGATGTGTGTCCGGATAAATGGCATTAAGTCAAGACCGTTCACCGTGGGTGTTGGACTCCGCCAAGGGTGCGTACTGTCGCCCATCTTGTTCATTATCTTTATGGACTGGATAGACAGGGGCAGCCGAGGCAATGAGCGTGTTTGTGTGGGCGACTGCCTGGTGGAGAGGTTGCTCTTTGCTGACGACCTTGTCCTCCTTGGGTCTTCTCGCACGAACCTTCAGCATGCACTAGACCGGCTTGCAGCCAAATGTGAAGAAGCTGGGATGAAGATCAGTGTGGCTAAAACCGAGGTTCTGGTCCTTTCAAGACAGCCTGCTCAGTGCGCTCTCCATGTTAGTGGAGCCTCATTGAGACAGGTGGAGAAATTCAAGTATCTCGGGATTGCATTCACGAGTGATGGACGGCAGGAGAAAGAATTGGATGCTCGGATCGGTGCAGCAAGCTGTGTCAGACGTGAACTGTGGCGATCCGTGGTAACGAAACGCGAGCTGAGTAACAAAGCTAAGCTCTCCGTCTTCAAATCCATCTTTGTCCCCATTCTCACCTATGGTCATGAGGCTTGGGTAATGACCGAAAGAGTGCGATCGCGGGTACAAGCGGCCGAAATGAGATTTCTGAGAGGTGTTGCAGGTGTTACCCTACTAGATAGAGTGTACAGCAATACAATAAGGGAATCTTTAGGTGTTGAGCCGCTACTTCTCCGCATTGAGAGGTCTCAGTTGCGCTGGTATGGCCACGTGATTCGGATGCCGCAAACTAGTCTTCCTAGGCAGTTGTTATTTTCCAAGCCGGTGGGTAAGAGACCAAGGGGTCGGCCTAGAACCAGGTGGCTAGACTACATGGAGAATCTGGGTTCGAGTCGCTTGGATATTACCAGGGAGGACATGCGCCTGATGGCGGAAGATCGCGATCGCTGGAGATCCTCCATAGGGCTGCTGCCCCCGCGACCCTAACGGATAAGCGGGTTTGAAAAGTAAGTAAGTAAATTAGATTCGAATTTGGGTCTGGAGGAGGCCCGTAGAGTGCTTCATGCTCACCGTGAAATCAGAGAAGGCGATGTCACTGTTTCATGGCTTCGACTGGGCCAACTTGCTCAAGTAGCAGGAACATCTTCCGTATACATTGGACAATTCTGCACAGAAACATTGAGAATACAGTTTAGGGTTAAACAACTGTAATGTAACAACGCTCTTTGATACAAATCAATGTGTATTGAAGAATGTTTTGAGGAGACCGAGCTAAACAGAACTGGACTGGCCTGCGATTTATTGAAGCTGGAGTGGCCAGATGTCCGGTGTTCGACCAGACCATCCGTTCTTTGAGTCATCTGTCCGTTTTTTTCCAAATGTTCGGTTTTTTTGGGTCGACCTCAAATTTGGCAGTTGTTTCCCCGAAAAAAATTACAATCGAAATGAAAGGTCAACGTTAAGAAGTCTCTGATTGGACAACGTTGGAATTGATTATCATGAAGTCACACCCTAGTCATATGGCACACGACCAACACCAACCAGAGAGAAGGCCTGCGCACAGAATCGTCATACATTGTTACATCACATAAAGTCGTCAATTGTTAATCGTATTTCTACCAATAATAAGCCCCAAAGTATGACCAATTTACAGGTGATGTAACAATGTATGACGTTTCAGTAATGAGGCCTTCTCTCTCGGTGTTGTTGACACGACCCACTTTGATATGATCGAATTTGTTTTGGCTATTACTTTAATGAAAGCGGTCAGCAACAGGCTGTTGGTATTCAGTATGTTACCCTTCCAGAAGGACAATGTTTTAGACTTTTATGAAAACACTTTGGAAGGCTCCTGGCCCATTAAAGATGATCTTTGTCGTGCCATTAATGAAAGGAAACTCAATTTGTCCGGTTTGTCCTCTATCTGTCCGGTTTTTTCATTGGGATCATCTGGCCACCCTATTCATAGATGCGACAAGAAAGAAGGAAGTCACTAGTTAAGTAACTCGCATATGACACGACTGAGAAGAAAAACTTTTTATAACAAAGCAGGTTTTGTTTCTTTCCTAACGCTAATAATATGCGAAATATTTTATTACATTAATAAATGAGAATTAACCCTTATTTATATGATTTTGATATTCTTACAATTAACGGTTTAATATATGATCACGACCAGGTGACATATCATGACGTTGGAATTCATGATTTAAAAATCGCATTCTCCAATGATGTTGGAAACAAAACGCAGAGAAAAAAATTAGAATAAAACTTGTGGCACATTTTTTATATAAACTAATCTAACTGTATTTCTTTAAATAAATAAAAATAAATAAATGTTATCATTTAATTTTTAAGAAAATCAATTAATACACATCATTAGTAGGTTCGACATTTTTCATTACTTTGTTATTCATTTATGAGCAATTGTGTTTATTTTTTAAATATGTGTTCTTACAAATATTAATCATTTCCTACTAAAAGTTGGCATTTTTTATGTTAATAATGTTTGACTTAATTTATTTGACATTTATTTTTAATTTTATTGTTTAGATTCTTTAATTTTTGGTTGTAGCTTTATAAAATTACATACCACCTCTCGCTTTGTCTAGATAAAATTCTAGTTACTGCGAAATTAATACGAAGTTGCTTTGATCACTCAGTCAGGTGATTTGTGTTCAAAAAAATTCTCTTATATTTTCCTCAACATTACCTCACTGAATTACTATTCTAAATGCTAATTGATTTCTTGAGGAACAGTTGTCCAGGGACAATTTTGCGGATACCAGATGCAGCATGGATGTGTTAGATCAGTGTTTCTCAAACCTTCAGCATATATAAAATTTAGTAACCCCCCCCTCCTTGATATTAGTAAGGCTTCTGCAAATGTCAAGGAGATGATAAAAAATTCATTTGGGAATCACAGATCGTGGGATTGGGGATTCGGAAGAAGGGAGCAAGATACAGCGATGGTTCGAAAGGGCAGTTGGCAAATTGTGAAGAGCTTGCATAATACACTGGTATCACCATCTTTTAATTATAGAAGTGACAGGATTTATAAATTTTAAAAATTCATTTTTGCTACTGTGGCAATTAATTACAATGGCTATTTTATTTTCAACCTCCGATGGGGCATAAAATAAAGACAAATGTGAATATCAAAATGATTTTATTACAAGGAGTTAAGTACAAGTGAGGTTATTTTTTTCGACATAGTCACCGGAAAGATTGAGACATTTTTCATACCGATGGACGAGTTTTTCAATACTCTCTTGGAAATAAGTCTTCATTGGTACGAGGCATGCTGTCTTCTAGAATTGTTTTGATTCATGACATCGCACGAACTCATACAGCAGTGGCAACCCAACAGCTTCTTGAGCAATTTCAATGCGAAGGGTTTGATCACCCGGTATACAGCCCAGACCTGGCGCCAAGTGATTTGCATCTTTTATGAGAGCTAAAGAAAGGTCTGGGAGGACAGCGCTATCGCACCAACGAAGAGCTTCAAGACTTCGTGGAGACATATCTCAACATGCTAGTGAAAGGTATTGGAAAAGTCGTCCACCTGTATGACAAGTGTCTCAATCTCTACAGTGACTATGTCGAAAAGTAATTTTGCTTTCACACCAGTTTTTATTTTATGCCTCATTGGAGGTTGAAAATAATAACCCACGCATAACTGAATCATAGCTGCACATAATTCGCATGTCTAGCGACCCCTCCCCCCCGTTGCCCACTTTTTACTTAACGCCCATGATACATGTGTATCCTCTTTACCATTGCTCTACTTTCTGAACACCCTGTATTAAATTTTATTAAATCTAATCTTTATTTCTTATCACAATATTTCTTGAAAAATAATATAATCTAAAATATAAAATTTTTGTAGGTAAGCCCTTAAAATAAGCTTAACAAATTGCTTATGAGATATGTTTAATATCTATTGCACAAATAATTAAATTATTTTAAAATATTTACATCTCCTAAAATAGAAAGAAAATTGAAGAATTAAAAGAAATAATCTAAACGGAAGCTATTTCTTTTTTCATGTTAGTTTCTTCATTCCAGTAATTTCATTTGTTTTAGTTTTGCTTATATTGCCTTCAGCACAGTCTTTCATTTTTCCCCTAAAGACATTCCTTAATTTCATTTTATTATGAAAAAAATAACTTTCTGAGAAACATTGAACGGCCGAATTGTTCGCACAATGAATTTATTTATTTCATCTCGTTCGACGAAAAGGTGAAATGATTTTATTTTAATGGTGATATCTTTGTTTTCCCGGATCAAGTAAAATATCATTTTCTTTGTTATACATTAATATTTTCAGAGAGAGAGAGAGAGAGAATAATATATTGAATGTAATGGAAAACGAAAGAACTCATTACCTTCTACTTAAAATTTTATAGCTTCGACTATGCTCCAGTATTTCGCGGAAGATACTCGATAATTTTTCAACTGAATTACATTTTGTATGTTATTTTGGAATGCAAGATGAAATAAATAATTATAATTTTAAATGAATAATATGTAATCGAAAGAATATTTTAAATGTTCATTACAGGTTGAGTTAGTCACATTCAGTAATTAATTCTCATTTTCCCTTGAGAGATTTAATTTAATTTATTTCATTTTTACAATGAAACTTTCAGCCTAGTGAAAATATTACAAAAGAACTCAACACTCTTTATTTTTCCCTCTTTTTGAACGAAATTATTTAAAACTCAACTATACAGGGCGAGTCAAAAGTCTGTTAGCCCCTTCCTATCTTGAATAAAAACTTACATATGTAAATTCCACTAAATATGTGATAGGATGAATAAAGGTTTTGACCTTTCTGATAGTACACTCAGATTGGTTTCAACTATGCAAATTAGGACAAAATCCAAATTGGATCTTCTATACCTTAAGAGAAAGACACAAATTTCCAATTAAAAAGTTGTTTCGCATTCAGTTATGAATACAATTGAATAAATCCGCATCATAATCGGAAACTGAAAAATGGAACTGAAACATTATGCCCTTCCAGATTTGCATATCTAACATATGTGCAAGTCATTGTAAATTACGATCACCGAGTCCACACTTAAGGAAATGGCTGCCATGATCATGTGCTATGGTGCTGCTAATGAGAATTCTTCTGCTGCAGCTCGGCTTTATCAGGACAGACATCCAAAAGAATTATCAGAAACCTACTTCGAACTCTAAGTCTCCCATCTAAGTCTCCATTCTCATAGATCAAAGATTAATTCACTCAATTCCACAGCTTTTCTCTAATAATTTGATAATAATAACAATTTACATGAATGACTCCTTTAAATATCCTTTCTTTCCATATAAAACTTGTACGGCCAGTACAAAATAAGTACATGCACGCTTTGCTGGTCCATTTCTTGACTATTCACTTAACTACAAGGCGGTCCTAATCAGGCGATTATAATCAACCTTAAGTCTCTTCAAATTAGCTGTAGAGGTCGATGACCAAAATATAGCCCCATAAGCGATTTTGGTACAATAACGGCATTTTTACCGTGTGTTTCAAAAGTTCCCGAACAGCCCCTTCTGTATGTAAGCCTAACCGATGACAGCAGGAGTAATGTTCGGCCAACCACTAAAATAAACCATGTGCTGAAGTAAATTACATAAAATCAGTTTTACAGTGGCAAAGTTTCTCAAATGTGTTTATTTTATTTTTACATTCCCAAAGGAAACGGTACATGTAGGTTACACTATTTGCTTAAAGTGTTCACCGTTCACCTCTTGGCAATACGCTAGTTGGTGCTCAAACGCACTGCAGGCATTGATTAGGATTGCCTGAGGAATATTTGCCATCACCTGCCTAATCCTTTCCTTCAGTTCGTTAATGCTTGCAGGGCGTGTCTCGAAGACCCTGTGCTTAACATAGCCCCATAAGAAAAGTCAAGAGGTTATGTAAAATAAACAGCGGGATTCGTAACGACTGGGAGCATCCATTAATTGAAAAAAAGAGGTTGAGAGACAGTGGCTCCTGTCTACCAGCCCTTCAGCATGCCTGCACAACAATACGTTATGCAGGGAAAGTCATCTTCTGCGTTCAGGAACTTTTGAAACACACGATATATTGACATATTTGAGAAAGGGTCAAAATGGTTCTCAATCTCTTTACTAAGTAGTTCTGTCAATGCAACTTAGTTATAATATTATCGACTAAGTCATTGAACCTAAGATCAGGATCGAAAGTAATACCAGGGAAGTACGACTTGATGGGAATTTGGTTTGTCTCGTCTTTAGGGCCTATCATATGAGTTTTTGACGGATTAAGGCTAAAGCCTCGTCCTATATGTCTCAATGGTATAATAGTAAAGTCTTGTCGAAGTAGATCTATTGCCTCGTCTTGATCTTGAGGTGGAAATGTGGCGAACAAAAAATTATCATCGACCTAACTCAATATATTACAGTTAAACCGGTGAATAAACAAAGAAGCTGTGGAGACAGCATACAGAAGGGGACCTAGGCCTGAACCCGGGACAACGCCTCCTGTCGACGGTTTACTGATCAAGGGACTTAAACTGGTGATATTAGTGCGGTCTCTAAAATAGTCATCAAGCAGGTCCATATATCCGTTTGAGACACCTAAGGTTTCCAAGTCATGAAGAAGCTCTAGAAACATATCGAATGCCTTAGAAATGTCTGTTTGGGCAACGTTGAATTTTACACCATGGTCATAAGCTTCAAGAGCAGTTAATAAAATATGTACAGGGATCCAAGTTGTTTTACAGCATGGTTTACTTCCTTTCTGATGGTGAGAAATTTGGGTCCACAGGTATTCGGTTAAAGGCAGAAAATAACTTTCTCGACTATCTTGGAGAAGGGATTTAATACCAAAATGAGGCGATAGTTGGAAATAACGTTCGTGTTTCCTTTTTTAAAAATAGGTTTTATGCCAGCTATTTTTAAAGCTCGTGGGAATTTCAGAATTTTGTGAAGACTTTCAAAAATTATCACATTACCAGCATACAAAATTTCATTTTTTTACCTTTGTGGAACATTATTTTTTGAGCGCTCTCATACTATCAGTTATTTTATAATTAGGAATATAGGTATTAGCACAATGAATCTGAAGATTTGCAGTAGATAATCTCGCCTTAACTCGAATTTTTATGTTTAATTTCTTTTCAGGGAAATTTGAAATTTATCTAAATTGTTTTCGGATAATCAACATGCGAAATATATCATAGTATGATTTCTTTTTCACGCAAAGGTGATTATAATTCGTAATTTGTTTTTGTTCCAAATACTTTTCGAGATATTGGTTGCGAAAACCTGTTGTTCCGAGATATTGGATGGCTTCGGAATAAAAGGGAGTATGTCGGACCAATAAATAAAACTTAAAAAAGCCTTCAAACTCTGGAGACTATAATTATAAAAAGTGGACACAGAGTGGTAAGATCCTGAATCCCATTGTGATATATGAGATCGGACCTGTATCACTGAAGAGTATTGTATTCAAAAAAAAAATATGCTCACTGGCTCGACGTTTTGATAAGTTTATAGGATAGGTCACATTATGGTCCTAGCTAAATTATCAGATTTAATTCTTGTAATTGGCTAGGTAGGGTATAATAGCATCTTTTAATATAAATTAGCAATTTCTTTTTTTGGATATGTTGTCGCACTATGAAAAGAAAAAGTCAAATAAATAAACATATAAAACCTTTTGTGATGAAGAAAACTCATTCAGTATTCGCTGGGCTTCCGATAATGCTCGCGCGTATTTTTATTTTCTCATAGTTTTCATCTCAATTGCTTTCTATGTTATTTTGGAATGGGACATAAAATAAATTTAATTGTAAATTTGTAATCACACCTGGAACTATCGTCCTAATTTAAGCAAATCACGTTTCGCGTTTAATTTCATTTTATTTGTATTTCGTGTCCAGAAGAAATGTAATAAATTTTAGCTACTAACTAAAAATCAGCATTTCTTGTTCCATTTCAGAAAATCTTTTAATCAAAAATGAAAATTCCTTTTTTTTTTTTTTTTTTTTTTTTTTGCTTATCTCGTTTTTTTTAATCTAGTCTTTTTCCTTAATTATATAAGATTGATGAATTTTTTAACATCTATTTTTTTTTGAAATTGGTTTGAGCCATGTTGACAGAACTGGTTTTTATGCTGGTGAAGAAAAGACTTTAAGTCATCTTTAGCTGTATTCATAAACATACACACTTAGCTGTGCTGCATAATACGACTGGTAAAATGGAATATTGATAGCCGTTGCAACAGTGGTAATCATCATGAACTCAACTCTCAAATACGTGCATGAGCATTTAAATTTATTATTTATTTTCTCAGCAAATTCCAAGAAACACTTATAATAAATATTAAAATACTAAATGTTTTGAGAACTTCTAAGCTCATTCATATCTAACACTTGCGCTTTTATTGCACACCTGCTTTTCAGTACAATTTTCATTAATATAAAATAAATATTTTAACTAAAAATACTTTTACTCTACATAAATCATCCTAAAGTAACTTTCAAGCTTTTAAGAAACTTCATCATGATTACAGATAAGCCTGTTTTCATATCCTTGAGACTTCAGTCAAATTTTCAGGTTTTCAGTTGTTTTTTAAATTTTTAATTCAAGGTTTTGTAGTAAAAAAACATGAATTCATTAAAAAAAATCATCTGCTTGGACAAATAGCATGATATACATGATCTCTAAGCCTCTTTAGTATATTGCGACTGTTTTGATTCAGTATTGGTCTTAAAAGACTAGACAAATTGATTTTTCGTTGAAATGTCTCATACTACGAAGTCAGATTGTTTCTTACTGACGGGGTTGGTGCCACTCTGATTCTGATAATTCAAAATTTGTCTACTCTAACCTAATGGAAAACTTCGTGCCATCCGTAACTGATTTTGGATGCTTCCATGCTTTGTCTCATGTCTTTCACCCATGCTGTGCCTCCGGACGAATATTGGTTTCCATTTCTATAGGACGTGTTCTGTTCTAAAAACCTTCTGAGGGGCCTCAAAATCAAATTTTGTTTTAAAATCTCTCCTTGTTTACTTCGAGCACCTTGCCACTTTCATACGCAATTCGAAGATAAGATACCGACTTTGTGTTAAAAAAAAATTAGTTTTTTTTTTCATCTTTTGATTTACACTTTGAAAACATGTTTACCGATTGAGGATGGATTGGGGCCCGTTTTTTATTTGGGGGAGAAATTGTTTTTTTTTTTACAATATCAAATAACCTCTTCAGTGATGCCATCTAAAAAGAATTCCTTAAATCACATAATGAACTGCAGATGTGAAGAATTCTTTTTTATTGACATTTCTGTGAAGCATTTATCGATGGGTTTCTGACATTAGATTAGGAATTAAGTTATAGAGACTATCTCGAGTGTTACTTTGCCGGGCTAATTTCATCTGAGAAATATTTTACATTCATTGGGCACATAATGCTTATCTAAGCATGTATGTAGGGTTTCATTTTTTGTAATCATAAATCTCTATAATGGTACATTTTTAAATTTAATTTCATAAGCATTAGAAACAAAGCTCAGCAGAAAGCTCTCCCATTTCTATTTTAAAACCATTATCTGCGTTTCTTTATTTCCGAGGGATCAAATCAAAAAAGCTCACCTTCATTGTAGCTAGCTATTAGATGGTTTCCTTGCCAAATGGAGAACATTAATTGATTGCAATTCGATCCATAGTTGCTTTTAGTAGGTTGATTTATGGGAAGTGTTAAATGCATGTCTGCCTATCTGTCTGTTTTATTATACCATGTAAAATTTGAACATGTGATATGCTATCTTTTATGCACCTCTAATGATTAGTCTGGTGCCATCGTTCTTGTGTTATTAGAATTCATCGTCTACTGGCTTTTATGGAAGAGATGTTGAACTTGCATGCTATTAGATGAGTATTTATAAAGTATGTTAGAGCATGCTTATCATCACTAATTCAGCAGAGACAGTTATCGTCTTCAGCAATCTGAGAGCCCGCATAACTAAATAGATCCACAAAATCCCAAAGATGAATCCTTCAATAAAAACGCATCTTTTCATTTAAATAAAATGAAATTCAATTCTAATGAATGCCAACTATTAAGGTGTAAGGATCCCATTACTTTATTTCCTCTATCATCTCAAAAGGAGAATTTTCCGACTTGAATTTCAATGGAATCCTGTGTAGTAGAGGAAGAAGATTGGAGAGGCGGGGATTCAACTTTAAGTCCATCATTACCATTCGACGCCCCCTTTCCCTGGGCAATATCTCATTTTTAATTGGCAACGAAGAAGAAGATTAAGTATTGTTTGGGTTCGCAGAAACCCTACCGGGACATATTATGTTCTCTTAATCGCTTCCCGTCGTCTCCGATTGTTTGTATAAACAAACATTGAAGAGTTCTTAAAGTTCAACGAATCTTTTAAAAGGAATTTTCTGCAGATATTTTTGAGTGTAAATATCCTCATGTTATAATCACAGCAAAAAAACCTCGATTGTGATATAATACAGTCCATATACTTGATAGCCTCGTTTGTCTAGATAGCTTGTGTAAATTTTAATCAAAATCTTTTTGGGTTTAGGTCAAAGGGACTAGTTTAAAGCAAGATTCAGAAGACGTTTAAAAATTGTATTCATCATCTGCTCAAGTGTTGCTTGAAGAGGAGCTAACAACACCAGCAGTCTTCATGATTAGCGGTGGGCTAAGTAGCCAATACCATCGACAGCATATAGTGTAGAAATAGGGAAAAAATGGTATTTTTTTCTGATATCGGGTGTTTATAACGAAAACAAATCTTGTCTTTACATGTGCACCACAACAACAGGTGCTGAAGGCGTAGACTTATCATTTCTCGAGTCCTTCTGGTTCGAATCTCGCCATGAATGTTTCTATTTGATTCAGGACTTGTTATAAGGTATTACTTAATGAAAGTCGTAAATTACCTAGAAGTCAATCTGGATAAGAAAATCTAACCAAGAAAATCTAACCAACCTCTATTTTGGATCTTTATAGCTTATGAAAAATTATTGATGTTGAATATGAAGGCTGTATATAAAATTTTTTTAAAAATATACAGCCTTCCAACTCCAATCTGAAGCAGTCAAAATACTACACACTACTGCCTGACAAGTGATAACAGTTATCGATGAGCTTAATTTGAAGTCCGAGGGTTATTCGTAAAGTAAGGTCTGTTTTGCAATAAAAACAAAACTACTATTATATATTTTAAAACTTTTTTCTTTACCAGATTCTATGTACTTTTAACTATTTTCCACATCGCTTCCATGTTTATTTAAGCATTGTCATAGTGCTCAATGTACTTCCGCATGATCACTTCATAGAAGCTGTTACCGGTGAAGAAAATCACGCAGTTTTCACTTCTTCATCGTCGCTGAAATGCAGGCTGCCGAAGATCTCCTTTAGCTCCCGGAGCAAGTGGACGCGAGGTCCGGATTATAAAGCGGGTGGTCAAGTTGTTCCCAACTAATCAGATCTTTTGTTTGGGAACAACTTGGCCACCCGCCTTACAGTCCGAACCTCGCGTCCAGTGGCTACCACCTGTTCCGGCATTTCAGCGACGATGAACAAGTGAAAACTGCGTCACTTTCTTCACTGGCGGCAGCTTCCATGAAGTGATCGTGCGGTGAAGCTATGACAAATGCTTAAATAAACCTGGAAGCTATGTGTAAAAATAATTAAAGGCATATAGAATCTGGTAAAGAAAAAAAATTGAAAATAAATATAGTAGTTTTGTTTTTATTGCAAAACGGACCTTACTATACGAATAATTCTCATAATTAAAGTTTTAAATCGCTAAATTATGCAACATAAATTTACTTGTGGGCAAACCTTTCTAAGAATCCTTAAACATGGGCCGCATGATTAAAGAGATTGCATAATCTTATATCGTGTGTAGTTAATGAAATTATTTTTATATGTTACCAATTTCTTCATAGTAATTGGTTTATTACTACAACTTAATGAGTGCAAAAAGATAATACATAAAAGGAAACTGTAGGATTTTCTTAGAACTGTGTTCAAAATTAGTTGTGTTAAAGTTAATCATTTTGGTCCTTCGAACTGAATAGACAGGCCATGTTCCCGAATAGACAGGACATTTGTGCCTATTATAATTTACTTCTTGATACTTTATCCGAATCTGAAGTAAAAATCAAAAAATTTGAAAATATAAAAATTGACGACGGAACGACCGACTTCGCGAACAAAATAACGATGCTATTAATTAACTTGGCAATGCAGTACCACGTATCAACTAGTTTGAAGATTGTTGATTGCTATGATAACAATTTTAAGCGTCATTAACTCATTCTCTGGTATTTTACGAGTAGATACTATGCTGAATACGGTATATTCTGAATGATTTAGACTGCTTATTAAAGTAGTCTATTTATATACAGTTCATTCAGTATTTTTAAGCGTTAAAGAATTAAGTGCCGATAATGATAAATGAAATAGGTCGAAAAATAGATTAAAAGTTCTAGGAATTTTCTGTAAGAAAATTGAAAAATATTAAGAAATGCAATCCTCTTTATAGTTTACACTTTTCTTTTATGAGGGTCTTTCCTATGAAGCAGTCCCACCCTGAGCTTACTTATCTCTAAAAAATTTACAGGAACTCTAGTAGAGTGCTTAAAGAGAGGATGAATCATATTTTTAAGATGTTTATATAGCTTTAATCGAGTATAGGATTACATTAATGCATGTATATTAGCTTTTAGAATGACTCATTCTTGAGACTTCATTCTGATATTTTGAAATTAAAAAAAAAAACTTTTTTAAATGAATATTTTATTGTCTTTATGTTATTTCAAAAATTGGCTTTGGCTTTCAACGACGGTCAGAAATTTTATATTTCTAAAGGCTAAGCGATTATCAAATTTATCGATTTCCAAGAGAAAAATAATAAAACACCATCAGGAACTATGTAAGGTGATTACATCGATTCGTGTACACTTTGCCTCTCTATTCTCCTAAATGTACATTCCTCGTTTAAAGAGAATTAGTAGAACGTGCTGCATTGATGATTAAATAAAAAGATGCGCGTATTTATTTATTATTTTACGTTTTTATTTTTATAATAAGAAAGTAATGGAGTTTATTTTAAAACCAGCTTTAGAGTTACATTGCCAGCATAGGTTTAATAAATACTTCAAACGTAATCTGATCTTTAAGACTCTTTTTTGATATGTTAGAAAATTTATTTTTAAGATTAATTTTATGAATAAGAGTATTTACATCTATTCTTTTATCGTTCCGTCGCTTTTTTTTTTATTCCTATGGGAATGGAGAGAGCGAAACATCTTTATATTAGGAGGAGCCGAAGTCTTTAATAAGGGTTATTCAGTTTCACGCGGATTAGCTTTCAGTTTATTAACTTATTTTTTTACCGTTAAATAAAGTCATTTCCCTTTTATTTTAATTCTTTAAATATTTTAAATTAATTTTAAAATTCATTTCCCTAATAATGCAGATTTTACGAGACAGACTTCCGCAATTGTACACACGCTTTTAAGGTTCCGTTTATGAGAAAAGAATACAATTTCTGATTTTAATATTATTGGAACTCGAGATCGAGCGCTCGTATTTAATTAATGATAGAGAGAGGAGGAAAAATATCCATGTCAATGATTTTTAAGCAATAATCACGGAGGTTTTGGATTACAATTATTCGTTCATGTCGTTAGTAAACAAATCCGGATACATTTAAGTTTTTATTTTATTTTATTTTATTTTATTTATTTATTTATTTTATTTTTCCTGTGAATTTGTTTATAAAACCTCGAAGGAATTCCTTTAAAAAATCCATGCTAATATTTTTTTTTTTACTTTAAGGGGAAATTCTTGTTTCTTGTCTGTGTAATTATACTGTATGTCGCTATATTTATTAGATACTTATGATTATTAAGTGACTGTATTAAATAGAAATCAAATTTAAAGTAAAACACTCATCATTTGCTTTAGATTTCAACACAAACGCTTCATCCACTCTATTATAAAACCACTGAGCTACAATGTTGCTAAGAATCCATCTATTCCTCTAGCCTTCCTAATGATGCATCAATACAAAGTTAAGCTTAACCCAAAAGCAAAGTTCAAATGAATGAAGATGAAATAAAACGAAATCTTACCGATTGCATGACGAATGATAGGATGGTAACATTGTCGGTTGTTTTATATTACATACCACAGATGACATGCGCTTGATCTTACTCTACAGATCCCCTACAAAGATGTTTTTTTCTTCTTTCTGCTGTCACCAGATAATATATTGCAGAGGTTCCGTAAGAGGTGCGTGAGAGACTGATGAAGAAGCTTCCACTCAGAACGATCGTTCTTCACCCGCTACCCTAGTAATATAAAAACAGCTCAGTTCATACACACTGACTCCCTTCACTCACTTGTAGACTCTTCCGAAGTATCAAAGAGCGATTTTCAATGTTATTTTTTAAATATTATTTTGTAGATTCCGTATCAAAGTTTGAGCACAGCCTCGGTAGCTCCCTTTAAGTTCGGGAAGTTTTCCTTCCATCATTGCTCCTCTTCTTGCGAAGTTGTTTCCATCTTAAAATAAATCAGTTCTCGCATTAAAAATTATAAATAAATAGTTTCGATTTGTTGTTTAGTAAAAAAAAATTAAGTATATAAATAACTGAAAGAATTCAAATGAAATACTAGTTGATTTAATTCGAGTGAGAATAGCGCGCCTCTTTTATTGCGTCTGCACAATGGAACCGGTTTATTAAAAGTTATTGGAGTTTGGAAAATAAATTCTAACAAGTGTTTATTAATGTTATAAACTTATTTAAATAGATCATAGCTAACGATTAACAAGTTTTGACCTGAATTTAGTAATTAACAAAGAAAGCTGTATGCTTTAATAAAATGAAAACCATTCGTACTATGCAGAGCCGTGAACATGTGAAATAGTTTTGTGTGCATTTTATTATACTTTGAAATAATATACCCACTTAATGAGTAGTGGCATTCCAAAATAAACGTGAAACAAGAAGAAAATCATACTTCATTCCTGTACTAATAAAAAATTATGTGGAGCCGATATTGTTAGTGTAAGCGTTCACCATTAAAATAATTTTTTTATGACAAATGTATAGAATTTCTTATTAGGGATGGCGTTTTTATTTATTTATTTATTTATTTATTTATTTATTTATTAGTTAAGGTTTATATATGATCCTACATTCCTAGATATTTCCTTTCGTATATACCAAAGAATTTTTAAAATAATATACTTAGAAAAATCTGTTTTTGTCCTTATTAATTCGTTTTGTAAAAGTTCAATTTTACTTGAAAAGCAACTAGATTAATATTGCATGAAAAAACGATATAAATCTGAAAAGCAACTATATAAACTTTCAGAGAAGATATGGGCTTCCATGAAGTCACAAATCAGCTGGCAGAGCAGCCCCCCGCGCCCCTGGCTGGACTCCTCGTAGATCGGTAATCCTCCTTATCCTTTTATACCATTAATAAAATCTTGAAAACATTCCAAGGAGGAGCTTTAGCTGTGAAGCAGAAATACATTTGTACATTTATTAACAAAAAAAAATTAAACCGGACCCCCCCCCCCCCCCGAGAATAGGGATCTAACGGGCCCTGCATTCATCTATTTTTACCTCTTTATCTGCATTTTACCCCCACCCCAGGTTTTTGAAAATAAAAAATGATTTTCTCGAACATAGTATCTAGAAAATGTAACTTCTTTCCTTTTTCATCATTTCCGATCGAATAACATATCACATGCCATATGTTGCCATAGTTCTAAAGACCAAGTGACTGCCACCCCCACAACTCCGACCCCACTGGAACAATTTGGCCTAAACTTCATAGTAATATAGATCTTGTCTAGAGAAATCAGGATACTGAATTTCACTCCTTTACGTAACTAAATACCACATAGATATTTTGTTCCCTCTGACTCACCCCCCCATAATACCGACTCCATTGCACCAATCAAAACCAAACTTACAAATAATATCCTAACTCCACTTGTCTCTATCTCCTAAACGGTTGGATCAATTGAAAATAAACCAAGACTAAAACATTTCTCGAATATTGTGTATAATTTGAATAAACCATTAAAAATAGGGGTTCCTATTTAAGATTTCAAAATATTACCTCCCCCCCTTTGTGAGGGCTAATTTTTTGGCTAATGAATTTTTCCCGCGAAGTAATTCACATTTTGATTTTGGACATTTTTTCGTACAATGCTTTGTTTTCGAGATATTTCCATGTCTACACTTAAATGGACCACCCTGTTTATGTAGATGAGCAATTGAGCAATCGTGAGCGACCGTCGCGTGCGCGTGCTCACTTCAATAAAGTAACAGTGTATTCATTCGATTGTTATATGACATGCATTATCTTGGTATTCTTTACAGTCACTGTTTTAGGAATTCGACTTGAAGGGGTTCACGAAAAATCCTGAAAAGTTGATACAGCCGAGGTAAGACCTTGATGGTCATATTTCTGAAAAAAGAATTTGTAAAAGTTAATCCATTTCCAAGTTATCGTGCAAACGACGGATGGTCGGCCGAATAAACGTACAGATCAAGCATGCATTCTTTATGCTAAAGCTCCTAATAAATTGATGAAAATCCAACTCAAAGAGAAGATAATGAAACTGAAGAAATCCTTCAAACGTATATTTAATTACTAAGTAAATAGTCCCTGGTTCGAATCCAGATCGCGGAATTTTCCCTTGCCTTTTTTTTTTTTTTACTTTGTAACTGTATAAACATTAAAAGTAATTGATCTCGTGGACATTGCAGTTTAATTAAAACACTCTATCCATTTCCAATCTGTAAAAGATTTCTTCACTTTCGAAAAATTTGCAATCTTTTTTTGCAAGATTTTATTTGCAAAGGTGTTTTTTACAAGATTTTATTTGCAAAGGTGTTTTTAGCAAGATTTTACTTTCGAATGATTTCATTTTCGAAAGATTTGCAATCTTTATTTGCGTAAGGACCAGATTGACCCCCAAATACCCATCCATCAAAATGAGGGACCATTTGGCCATTCTTCTGAATGAGTTGCCCCCCCCCCCCCGAAGTTGGCGCCTATGCTTCCATTTTTCTGTCTACGACATCTATTCTTTGGCCCATTGAAGTCGATCAGCTTTAAACTGTTTGTTATTTTTGGTAAGGCTTTCATCTTTACGTATTTGGCATTTGGGAAGCTCACGGAGTGTCAAAAGAGCTGGGACACCCTGAGCGTCTTTTGGTCCCGCATTCATCTCCTTTTGTGTACTACGGTCTTCTTGGATCGTCCTCTAGCTCTTGCTATTTTTCTTTCGGACTTTCCAGAGCCGTGTAGATAATACACTTCGGAGTTCTTGTTCAGAGAGCTCTGTTCTATATGGCATATGGATAATGAAAAGTTTAGAAATGCGTATGTATTTATAACTGTTCAGCTGACTGTGGTATGCATCTCCTTTCCCCCTGATTATCTTGTACATGGTCTCTTATTCTAATCATATTTCTAAAGTATATGTGTAACTGGTCTTATAGTCTCTTTACAGGCAATTTCACGTTTTTCCGATTGAAATCACTGTACAAATATATTATCTATTATTTTCACTTTTGTGTTTCTCGTGTATGTACGATTTTTTCAGTCAACTGGGGTTCGAATCTCTTTACGCACCTTAGTTCTATTATCTTTTAAAGGTACAGCAAAATAAAAACAGAATATTCTCGTGATTCTTTGCCAACGAGAAAACGTTGTATAAACCCCTCATATATCATGGTTATACGGAGTTTGAAAGACTGTATAAAACGGCAAGCTTGTGTGAAATCGAGGATGAGAGTTGGATGAAGCAAGGATTTGATAGAGAACGCGATATGTGCCATCCTTTGGGATAATTCAACCTTATTAACACTCCAAAGGTGATGCGCGGTCTCAGAGACCGCATCACTACATTTTCGTGAATATCTTCTTATGAATTTAAAAGAAACAAATGACCACTTCTGTTTTCTCCCAACTTGGACCCTTCTAGAAGTCAGTATGCCATAATCCACGATTTCTTCCCTAGATTCACATATATAGGACGTGCGGTCTCAGGGACCGCACGCCACCAACTTTGTTATTAAAATAAATTGATGTAAAAGCCATTTTTTTTTTTTTTTTTTTTTTTTTTTTTTT
>JAHWFO010013591.1:1081295-1100323 GCA_023313115.1 Rhysida immarginata
CCATTTTTTTTTTTTTTTTTTTTTTTTTTTTTTTACTTTTTAAAATTTTTTATTACCTAAACATATTCTCCAGTTAACTTCCAATATATATTTTGTTTATTAATATTTTCCTACTTAGAAACTTTTATTTGAAAACAAATATTTGGAACGAACCGCAAATAATAATGCAAGTATACTAATGCTGTTTTCTGAATATCACGAGCAATAAACTCTTCTATAGATATAATTTTATATATATTTAACCTCCGTTTATACTAGTTTTGAATAAAATAATTTTGAACATCTAGAAAAATTATTTTATAATTTTTTTATAATAAAAATAGGCATTTTATCCTCTGAAAAATGATTGCTATTATTCATTTTTATAATGGTTTTCTTTTATATAAGAAAGAATATATATGTATGAAAAGTAAAAATAATGCAAAGTATCAATTTCCAACTAGTTTATTTTTATAAATGCCTTTTCTGAAATATTCGTCTAATTTTGACGGAAAGAGAAGTGTTTTTAAATTTCTTTCTAAAAGTTGCGTTTTTTAAACAATATTGAAAAGTTTTTTGAGGTGTTCTATTAATAATGAGGTAAATTAAATGATATATTTAAAAATTTATAAATTTCATTTTTGAACATTAAAAAAAGTAGTTTTAAAATGCGGTCTCACAGACCGCGTGTTACCCACCACCCATGTGACAAACACCCGCGCCATCTCTGGAGTGTTAATTCCTATTTCAATCAAAGGCATCAAAGTTTTTTTGTTTTTTTTTTAGTTCAGTTTTTAAAGTAAAAGTGTATGTTTTTTTTAATATTTTTTTTTTATTATTGATGCATAGCTTTTCTGCTTAAATATGTAATAGAAATTTCCGTATTCGTGGTTTCAGTTTCCAATCCAATAGCATAGCAGCGCCACCGTATTTCCCGCTCTGCGAGGTTTCGGTTTCGCGCAGAGACAGCTGTTACGTAAGTCTGTTATGTTTTTTAGAGTAGCGAAATAAAATCTATTCAGAAGTAATAAATGTTAGGAAGAGAATTTCCTAGAAAAGAATTCTTAAATTAAATGTAAGATTCACTTAAACAGTCTAAAGTTATTGTTTTAAAACTTTACTTAATTGCTAATTTGTTGCAGTAGTGAGGGCCTAAGGTGAGCTCGATCGCATGGGATTTTCATGAGCAGGTACTAAATTGTCTTTTGAGATAATTAAAATTCAAATTATATTTATATTAAGAAAAGCATATATTACTCCTCATAGGATCAGCAACAACAGATGAAGTTATAAATGAAGTGTGCAATGCTTCATGGCTTTTAAATTACCGGGAAGCGGATTACATGAGAAAATGGCTGGTAATGTTGCACTTTAGCGTTCCTCAAATATAAAACAGTACATTTATCCTCGTTTATCACTGTGGTATGGTTCCAAAAAATGCCGTGATAAGCAAAACCGTGATAATAGAACCTGTAGGAAGAATAGGGTTTCGCCCAAAGACCTCAAGCCGTCTTCCAATTTATCCAAATATCATCACTAAATAAATGTAAACACACGTAATGATATTTAATTTTAATATTTATTACGTATAATATATTTAATAATTTAATTCTTATTAATTCAATATTTCAATAAAATTTAATAATAAATATATGAAATGATCGGTAAGTAGTAAAAATGATATGTAATATGCAGAGCACATGGTGTTGCCTGGGCAACTGCCCGATAGCTGGTACCTTGAGCTGGCTCTGGTAATATGATTTATGTATTATAACGCGTTCAGGCTTGCTTAACCAGCTTCTCCTGCCCATTGTATCTGTCACAGTCATCACATATCACAAGTAGGCACTAGCTGTGCTGCTATCTCTTGCGGATCGCTGTTATCATTGCAGCATTTGGCCGACCCATGATAACATGGATCAGTACATGAAAAACATGATAAGCTTCATAATTGAGGGTACTGTGATAACCCGGATCTGTGATAGCAAGGATAGATATACTAGGAATGGATGACGTTTTCCCTCATCCATTCCTGACAATACCCATATTCTATAATACAATACATGTAAAATGAAAATTTATTGGATATTTTCTATGGATATTTTTATGATGTTCTGCTTTTTCCTTTAACTCTTAAAAGGGTGACAACAATATAAGTGATTTTCTAATGCAATCTTATTTTGCAATCATAACCACTGAAGTATTTATTACTAGGATGTATCAAAACTTGTAAGGGCTAGATGAATTTTTAGAAATCTGTAAAATTTATGAAATTTAATCCTTGGAAATTTAATATTAAATTAATTCCTTCATATATCTGTGCAGAACAGGATAATTTGCCTCCTCCTATTTCTGACTTTCTATATACGTATAGGATTCGACAAAATATTTATTTTTATAATCGTAAACAATTGGCTAAAAGTATTCAAATTCTAATAGCCCAGTTATACAATTCAATATACAGGGTGTTCTCGAATAATGTGTACAAACTTGGGGGGGGCGCGGGGGGGGGGATAGAGGAATCAAATCAAAGCAACATTTTCCCTCTTTCCTTTTTTTTCTCTGGGGCATTGTTTTGTGATAAAAAATGTTGGACGTCGCGTAGACGTAATATGCTACTCAACTTATGCTTCTGGAGCACGTCAAAATCATGGTCAATCGTGTAATAAAAAGAACAAAAGTACATTGCATACAGTACAATAATATGACTTATTTTTTATGAAACATGTAAATGTTTTATAATAAATGTTCAAATTGACTCCCTCTGGCATGAATGCATGCTTCACAACGTCGCCGCATGGACTGAGGTACACATTCAAAAGTTCTTGGTTCTTCACGAATCTGGTCTGCAGCTACGGCAATTCTGGCTACCAGCTCTTCATTGGATCCCATTGGTGTCTCGTATACCAATGTTTTTAAGAATCTTTATTTAACATGTTTTCTTGAACTGCACGTTTATTGTGTGATAGTCGTAGAATATCTGTCCAAACGTTTCTGTCTTTTAGTGGTGGAATTGTGCAACTTGAGGTCTTCTCGAGACCCGAACAGTATCTATCCAAAAAAACTGTTACGTGCAGGTAGGATTTCAACGTTTTTTTATTCAATAACAATGACCCAGAGAAAAAATTTGAATTAACTCTAGCCCTTTCTTTTCGGTGAGGCTTATGTACATCGCGAGTACATTATATAATTATTCCATTACCATAGGTGCATTGCTGGTTTTGGATCAAAGTCAATTATAGAACAAGAATGATTGCACTTTGTCTTTGAGTGGTGATAGTGTCCACATCCAAGCAGTTCCATCTGCATGTTTATACAGTCGAGCTAAATCCTTGATGTCATCTTTCTACAAATGGTATTTGATAAAGTTAATCCGTTTTTCAAGTTATCATGCAAATGGTGGATGGATGGACGGCCAGATAAATGTACAGACCAAGCATGCATTCTTATATGTAGCTTTTTGCTAAAGCTCCTAATAAAGATTACAATTGAAGGGATTGCTGCTCCTACCACCCTGTGATATCACAAGCCATGGGCTGAGTAGTCCACACATCTTAGGAGCTAAGCGCTGGTAAAATAATTGAGCTATGTGGAGCTACTTAATGAAATTTAAAGAATAGCATTTTCAAATTTCACGAAATCTCTTTTTTAGGAAACTGATTTTGTTTTCTTTTGTAGGATATTTTCATATTAATTTCACGATTTGAAAATTATACTGAAATATTTTTACAAAATGAAGAGAAGTCTGAAAATCAAGAATTCTGGAAATGTTAAGAAGAATTTAGAGGTCACTACCGATGCAAAAACCGTTATGGATGTTCCCACTACAGGTATTAGCAGAATTTTTTAAAAAGATATGATGTTCATAGTATTAATGTTTTGTCCTCCATTTATTTTCAAGATTAAATCGCAAATGATTGAAATGTACAGATAATACCAGCACATGGTATACTTAATAGATTATTAGGTTATCATATTTAAATAAAATCTTGTAAACATTCCAAGGAGGAGCTTTAGCTGTGAAGCTAAAATACATTTATTAATAGACCAATCATGCGTCGACAAAGTGATCGTCGCATGCACGTACTCACGCCAAAAATGCTTAAAAGATAAACAAACAGTAACAGTCTGGATGAATCGATTGTTATATGACATGCCATTATCTTGTTATTCTTGTTTTAGCATATGAATTTGATTTGAAGGGGGTCCATGAAAAATCCTGAAAAATTGATACAGCTGAGCTAAGACCTTGATGCTCATATTTCTGAAAACAAATTTGGAAAAGTTAATCAGTTTTCATGTTATCATGCAAACTGCAGCCAGCTGGATAAATGTACAAATCAAGCATGCACTCTTATAAGTAGCTTTTTGCTAAAGCTCCTAATAAGCACTATAGTACCTTCATCACTACAAAAATGGTATACATTAGCAATGGTGGACACTTTGATAATATCTCCAAGTGTTTTATTTATTTATTTATTTATTTATTTTTACATCACAAATGCTCATTCTCTGGCATAAGAATTGCTACCGTCTGTTGCATAGTTTTTATGTGGTGAATTTCTAAAATCCTTCATGGACTTAGAATAACCCTTGTACTTTTGAGTTGTATATAAAAAAGTTGTTTACTTTCAATGTAGTGAAAAGTTTTGTTCTGCAGTCAAAAATTATTAGATTACAACAATTTGGTGGGAAAGACAATTCAGTGAGGCAGCCCAGTGGCTGAGGCATAGGCTTTCCAGTTCTTGAATTCATCTCTTTGTGGGTTTGAATTCCTCTTTGTGTATGGATGTTTGTATATATCTCTGGAAAATGAAAAAGATAATAGTGATGTGAAATTCTCAGTAATGGGTAAAGATTATTATTCAAGTGTAATGATGCAAAATGACCTAGGTGTTGACACACTCATAAACCTAAGGAACCAACCAGCCAACATTCAATGAAGACAATTCTATGGAAACAATAATTTATTGGAGACAAAAATTTGGTCATTACGCTGATGACTAAAGAGGTTTACCCGTTTCTCTTGTTGAAAAGAAAATTGATTTATACTTACTTCAGTCATTAGAAGTCTATTTATTACATTCTTCTTATGATTACTGTATAAATTTTGTATGCATAAAAGAAGTAAAACTGGAGTAACGAACTGAGTATTTGCTAAAGGATTTTGGTTGCAAGAATATTTTTTATTGTGTTATTTATTATTGTTATTTTTCTTGAATTATATGTTCATAAAAATAGGGCTATTCTGCTCGTTAATAACTTCTGTGATATTTTCGTGTGATAGTTGCATTCATATTAATAATTATGGTTTTTCGTTTTCATCATAACAAAATTCTATATGAGAAAATGAAAAATTATTAATAATTGAATAAATAGCCTCTTAATTTATTTAAACAAATTGACGAAATTCTGCATTGTCATTTCCATCGAATTGATATCCACTGAATTGTCATTTAATCAAATTGTTAGGCTCCCAAAATATTTTACAATATTATACATAGATGTAATTACTAAGTAACAGTTTCAATCTTGCATTGAGAATGAAAGCATAGCCTTTGAAATAGGTATCTGGTGTTTCATATATTGAAAATGTTTTGTGATAAGAGTTTTTTTTTTTCACCTATACAGAGACAATTAATATGATGGATTTATTTCTTCCAACAAATATCAAATTGACTTATGATTGATCTGTTGAATGTACGGTGGAGCTCCGATTATCCAATCCCATAAAAAACAAGAATTTGCTCAGCCTACTACTTCATAAAACAAAATTGTTTACCCTTTAAGCACATCTCTACATTTTTTCAGTACACCAAACAATCTTGAATTGGATCACACAATTCAGGACTAGTGCATCTATTATCAACAAAAAGCCTCCTGGTCATCCTTAAACACTGGAAAATGTATGCGGAGTTGCACAAGCTTTTCAGTGTTTCTTACCTCCAATGGAGCTCACTTGCATGATGTTACATAATCCAATCTTCGAAAAGTGACTTGAAAATGAAATGCTTTCCATGCTTTTTTTGTTTGTTTTTTTCTTTCCCTCCTAGTTACCATTTAGCTTTCAATTAGAGCATTCATTTTCAAGTTACTAATCTATACGTAAAAGGCTTATAGTATATCTGTTTTCTCTTCTTATGGTTTCATGGAAAACTAGTATACATTTTTGATTATCTGAACAATTCAATTTATCTATCCACCTTGATCTTATTCGATTTTGATACTCGATGCTTCACTGTACTCATTAATCAAGGACCACATGTAGTTTAATTCTTAAGCATTATGTCTATTTTTTTTGGTAATGAATTCATAATGTAGAATTTACCAAAATATTCTTTATCTGAAATTCATAGGAATAGCAACACGTGTTGCAAATGAACGTTTAAATTGTGCCAATTCCATTGCTAATTTTACGTTCAATAAAAAACGAGTTAATGTGTTATCCGAAATTGAAGATGTTCCTGAAAATTGTGGTGGAATCCTCTACTGGATGTCTAGAGATCAGAGATTACAAGGTGAATTTTATAATTAAAGAATTTCGTTGGATTATGAAAATAAAAAATTTAACATATTTTCATACCAACATATTTTCATGATATTTTTGATGAAATTTGATTTTTTTTTTTTTTTTTTTTTGTCATAGATAACTGGGCTTTCTTGTATGCTCAACGAACAGCTTTGAAGTGTAAGACTTCTCTTCATGTTTGCTTTTGCCTTGTTCCAAAGTTTTTGGATGCCACAATTCGTCAGTATAGTTTTATGTTGGATGGATTGAAAGAGATAGAACAAGTATTGATTTTGGGTCTATAGTTTCAGAATAGCATCTTTTCCTGTTAGCATTTGCATGAGTGTTTATGATCTTTTTTTATAGGAATGCATTTCAATGAATATAAACTTCCATCTGCTTCTCGGGGAAGCAAAGAATGTTTTGCCATCATTTGTTACTGACCACAGAATTGGAGGAATAATTTGTGATTTTTCACCATTACGTGTGCCTCTCAAATGGGTTGAAGATATCAAAAATGCATCTCTGAATATACCTTATTGTCAGGTAAATTGTTTGTAGGCTGTTGGTTTAACAGATAAGTTCAGAAAAAAAGAAATTTCACTGTGACTTGAGTGGATAAGTCTTTAGAGAGTGAGAGAGACACTTTATGACAGTAATAAACATGGACTTGTGTATTACATGAATAAAACTGGTCTTGTAAATCCAGCCCCATATCACGATTCGATAAATATGAGGCTTAAATTATCATTTGAAAACTTGAGTTGCTGTCGAGAACCAGCGTATCTATGAGCTTACAGCAGTATCGAGGAGTTTCTCAAAAAAAGACTCTGTTGGACAAGTTTTTTCATTCTGCTGGCAAAGAAGACTTTTTTTTTTTTTTTTTTTTCATTTCATTATATGTTGCTGGCATCCGTATACACTAGTGAAAATCTTATCACTGGTGTAGCAGTGACTCTTCAGATGTTCCTTTATTTTCAGAAAAACCAAAAAGACACAAAGTGCGAGATTTGGGCTGTGTACAATAATGCGGTAAAATCTTATGAAATAGAAGATGCTGTAATGCATCCTGTGTAATAGACTCACGTGCAGTCCGCATATGAGCATAGTGATGGTGGAAGATTGCACCTTGCTTGCGACAAACCTGCAGTAATAATGTGTGAGCTTCTGGAATGTTTCCACATACTGGTCCGAATTCACAGAAAATGGCTAAACCTGGGTAAATGGTGCCATCCCAGTCACAGAAAATGGTTATCCACACTTTCCATGCCAAAGCAGTGACTGAATTTTTTGGGTTTAGATGAGCCCTTTTGTTTGTATCTGTACTTCATTGATTGTCACTGGTTTTCTGGGTCATAATGATGTGCCCAGGAATTTGGAGAACAATCTGGTGGAGAAAGTCTTTGCCTTCCTGTGCATATGGAATCCTGACAAACCTGTTTCCTCTATTTCATTTCAAAAGTCAGCATTCATGGCACCCATAATGTAGCTGAGAAATCTTTGATAATGTGCAGGGTTCTCCCCAGGCCCTTTTGTAAAGCTGTTGCCGCCCAGTTGATTTTGATGACTGCGTGGCTGAATATACGAAAAGCTGCACAACACTGTCATAATGTCTTATTTTATTTTTAATTCTGTCCAGGTGGGTATTTTATCTTTCCACCCATCTGATAAAATTTTCTGGGGACTCGTTCAAGTGATATCTCAGCCCTTGCGGTTGCATAATTTCTTGCTAAGCCTAAAACTAAAATCAGGTTTTGTTCTTCGTGTAAATGACTTCACGTGACAACAGTAACATGGGATTCCCAACAACAATGATGGGAACTATGTGCATTCCAGTTTCGTTCACATAAATGTGAATCAGCTTCTGTTTTCTGAATCTTTGTGTATAATTTAGCATAATCGGGAAATCGCATAAAGTTTTGTTTTAAAATTAAAGCACTGTTTCATACCAATTGTATTACGGCTAATATGGAAATCATGGTTACAAATAATAGAAATGATAAATAAGCTGATGTCTGATGTCATTTGTCAGTAAACACTACAATTGTATCCATACTTGAAGCGTTATCTGATGATTAATCATTGTTGGCAAAAGTGATTAACAGGCAAGTGATGTATCATTTTCTTGTGGTGCCAGTTATAATATGTTTTTAAATTTACTATGCTTAATTAGGAAGAACAAATATCCATGTCTTTATATTGATCATTTAGACAGCTGAAAAATTCTTTTTTGAATTTCATTCAACGTACCCATTGGTTTTGTAGCCTTAAAAGAGTAGCATGTATTAAAATCACCCATTAACATGTCAATCTATTCTTATACAAGTTATGATTTGGCATTATATTTGTTTCTGACATCCCATCAAAATTAAAATTTGTTTCTGACGTTTATTATTAAGGGATTATGAAATACACAACCAAGCCACATTATTATGATCACCAACTAGTAACCAGAACTCCAGCATTAGATGGCATAGGAGAGAGTAAATAAGATGATGTCTGCTAGCATCTGGAGCCATAAAAATTCAATTGTTTGCTATAGAATTATTTGGATCTTGTTCATGCAATCTTAGTAAAATTTAAAAACTAATTTCTTCATTTGACTTGAAGTTGTGTGACTTGAATAGCGACTATTTGGAAACCAGCCATGATAAGATATAGTTCCGAAACAGTGTCTACACATGCATTGTTAAATAAAAAATGTAAAAAGACAACTGATGTATTAAGTTTGTAAAATATGAAGAGTAAATAATAGTAAACATTTTAATTGTGTATATTTACCACATAATTATATTTAAAAAAAAAAATGCTAAGTACTATATTTCAACTGCTCATGTACCTGTCCTGAGCTGAAGACAATACGAGGGTATCAGCATGGGCAGAATGAACATTCATTTGCTTCAGAGCCCACACACATTAGGGTTCACTGCCCTTGTCTTCACAGGCGATATTCACCTCTCACTGCTGTACAGTTTCCATGCCTTGATTCCCAGTGATGCCCTTTGTCCAATCATGGTACACTTTAATCACAATAGTATCAAACAGTAAATAAAGGAAAAAACAGAAAACACTACTCCTCATAGAAAAATTTTTTTTTTACTGACTCAGATGTACATTTCGGATTTCAAAAATCCATCATCAGTGAGTGTAGTATCAAACAGTTTATGAAGGTGGCAGTTTCAAATATGCTACCATCTTTGGCACCAAAACCCTTCTGATAAATCCCTCTTATGCTGTGTGTTGCTGATGACAAAGTAGGGGATGGTGTCATAATAATGTGCTAAAATATTTAAACTTTAAACCTTAAATGTCTCATTGAAATTTTTTTTAAGAATTTTGGTTTTCTTGAATTTATTCTTACAGGTTGATGCTCACAATATTGTTCCTTGTTGGGAATCTTCTGATAAACTTGAATACAGTGCTAGAACAATACGAAATAAGATCCATTCTAAGCTTTCAGAGTTCTTGACAGAGTTTCCCCCAGTCATTTATCACCCATTTTCTGCAGAAGTAAAGAGTGAGGTGAGTTTACTTGAAAATGTAGTTTGTTTTCTTGTTTAATAATTAGAAGATGATAAACCAGTGATGTGTGTTTATTATGTGAACTCATTTATTTACCAGGGCCATACTTTGCTCCTAATTACAAATTTATAAAATCCTCTGGATTTTTTTCATTTGATTGTTTATGATTGATACTACCTTCATCCATCCCTGATATTACTAATGGTGGACTGCACTGCTTGAACCATTTCTTATGCAGCATGAGACCATATTAGCCTTGTGAACTTATTTTATTCTTGGGAACAAGTTGAGGTCGCAAAGATTCATATATGGAAAATGTAGCCTGTTCCAGTGAGTGATGTAGAATCTACAGGGTGATTCAAATTCAATGTAAAAGACTTTTAGAGGAGGTAGTATGGGTGATTCTAAGCAAAAAAGTTCATATGAACATGGTGCCGAATTTGAACGCTAACTGAGATATGAAAAGACATAAAACTGCCGCCACCAAGATCAGCAAGATAATAACTCAGGTTCTTTAAGATCTAGGAAGATAAAATTCGGGGGAGTAATATGGTACATAAAACTGTGTATACCTAGCAAATTTGACTGCGTAACTCGGAAACTACTTGTTGGAATACAATCAAATTTTAATGGTATATACAGTTTTAAGTACCTTATTATTCCTCCAAAATTCATTTTCCTAGGCGTTACAGAACCTGAGTTATTAACTTGTTGATCTTGGTGGGGACATTTTAATTTCTGTTCATATCTCAGTTAGCGTTCAAATTCAGACCCATGCTCATAGGAACTTTTTCTGCTTAGACTCACCCATACTACCTCCCCTAAAAGTTTCTTATATTAAATTTGAATCACCCTGTGTATTGCCTTTGGTGGTTTATTTCATGTTCTTGAGGCAAAGAAGGTTGACGCACCACATATTCTAACTAAATTTCTACCCAGCCTTATTCCTACAAGTTTGCCTCTTTCTGTCTTCTTGCAATCACGGTCCTCAAACTTCCTCTTTAATTCATTCAACAGATCCAACGATGTCCATAATATCTGTTATCTTACGAAGTTCGATCTGACAGACTTCAAATGAAACTAGTGCATATATTGAACATACAGGCATATTACAGTATATTGTACAGTACATACAGGATATCAATTCACTTTTTTTTTTTCTTAATTTCCCACTCACTTTTCCATCGCCAAAAGCTAACTGGGGGAGGGAGGGACGGGCGGGCGCCCGCAGTTAAAACTAACTTCAATCTGACGAGGTTAAAACTAAATTAGCATATACGTGTATTTAATATATTTGTACATTAGAGTGCATTATACAGTATTTATAACATACAGTAAATTAATTCCCATTTTTCCTCAATTGTCCGTCTCCAAAAACTAATTCTTAAAAACAAGATGGCAACACTGATGGAGGGATCGAACGTGGTCACTAAATTGTGACTCCCAATGATCGCGTTCGACCGGGTCTATACGGTAATATGAAATGTTTAATAAATTTTTGAGAAAAATACAACTAAACTGATTCATTCAAGACAATGTTTCTTACTTAAATCAAACAGTGCTGTTAAGCCTTTTGATGCTTGTACTCAAGAGTCAAGATGCCGAGATCAATGGATATGCCTCATGACTGGCAGCTAGTACCTGTGAGGAATTAACCCGGTTGATATTTTATAAATAAAAAGTTGATAAGTAGGCGAAAGCGATCAATTATTCTTGAGCTTTTTGTATATAATTGACTATAAAGTTTATATTTTTGTTAAATTTGTCACAGTTTAAAACTTATACACAATATGTTCACTCTTCGGATGGCATGAATTTCAGACGTTACAAAAAATATCTTTTCCCCTTGAATTTCATATCAAGCAAATTATACAGTATATGGGGGAGGGAGCAAAAGTCCAGCATCAATGAGTAAATTACAATAAATCTTCAATGTGAAACCCACCAACATCAAAACATAATTCAGGTGTACATGTTTTGCAAAATGCAGGACACCTTGCTCAGTGAAATGTTGCTGCATCTATGGTAATTTTGGAGCAACTGATCTTATACATGTTGCTTTGAGTACTGGATCTTGCTTCGGATGTTTTCGATTCAATTCTACTGTGGGTGCTGTCTTTGCATCCAAATAGAAGTACGTATTCCACATGCTCATCAGTGGCAACATGGTTCATGTATGGGAAGGAAAAAAAATCATTACAAAGCAAATAACTGACTTTTCCATTTATGAGATTCTTTTTTGACCATCTTTTATACATATTTATTTAAGTATTCCATCTTTAATCTTTTTTCACCTTAGACATCAGAATTATTCTTTCCTTATTGCCTTAGGAACATAATAATTTTATTAATATGTTAATTTCTTTGTAATTTTTCAGAGAGTTAACTGGGATTTAGCTGAAGCAAGTTTACAGGTTGATCGAACTGTATCTCAAGTGAACTGGGCTAAACCAGGAAGCCTTGCTGGTTTAGAAATGCTTGAAGAATTCTGTTTACACCGTTTGAAGACTTTTGCAGACGAAAGAAATAACCCCAACAAAAACAGTCTTAGCAATCTATCTCCTTGGTTACATTTTGGTAAACATTGAATTTTTATCTCCATCATAAAAGTAACACTTCTAAGCCATCAAGGGATTGGTAGAGACTTTACAATAAAATCTTGCAAACATTCCAAGGAGCTTTAGCTGTGACAAAGCAATCGTCAAATGCACGTGCCCATGTCAACAAAGCTTAAAAGATACAAAGAAAATAACAGTGTCTTTATTCTTGACAAAATCTATATATTAAAATGCAAAGCAATTTCTTCAGAGCAAAATCGGCACTTCTGCACATGCGCATTGATCATTGTTATCGTTGTTAATTATTGTATGTCATTGTTGCTAATTTGTTCATCAATTGTAGCAAAGTTCTTGATTGTGACTTCTCTGTGGAGAGGATTGTTTATGGAAACACAGTTGTTTGCCATCAAAATTTGGCAGGTTCCATCTAGTTCTTTGTGTGACATTCGTCAATCGCAAAGAATTGCGACTTGTTTGTCCGCCCCCTCCCATGTGGTCCTAATGTCGGCGCCCCTGCACGTGGCTATGAGACCCCACACGTCCACTTGGAGCTGCAGCAGAGTTGTGGGAGTTTCAGGAAACAACCACCAGGCGGCGAGTGGAGCGAACCAGAACGCAGCCAATCAGGAACGAGATGACACGAGGGGACTGCTGGGTAATGCAGGGGGTGTATATATAGCGGGTGCTGTGGAGGGAAAGGAGGGAAATTTATTCTGATTCCAATTCAGTTAGGATTCCTCCAGAAACGATGTCCGGCAGCCGTCGTAGCAGAGTCTACCAGATCTTCCAACCATAAGTACCCGTTTTACCCTTGCATTACCCACTGCCTATCTGTGCTACGTGAACATGTCCGGTCTGATCCGTATCTATGATTTCTGACCGTCATGGGGACTCTAATGACATTATTAATTGATCATTAACTTCACTTCTGTTGTGTGTTTAGATTGCTTAATTGTAAAGCCAGTAACGCTCCTCCCATTTTATTTATGCACAAGAAATTTTCCTTGATGGGTTCAGTATTTATGTTATGTTGACTTATCCAAGAAATTGCTATTCTAACTATCTTTTGTATTCTTTAATTTATACTTGTTACATTAAATTTCTTTATTGTTACTTCACGCTTGCCTCTTATTGATCCTTAGTATAAGATAAAACTCTTGATATTATTTATCAAGATATCACAGTTGTTATAGGACAAGCCATTATCTTGGTATCTTTACGTCATTGTTTTAGCACATCTAATTGACTTGAAGGGTTTCACGAATAAGTCTGAAAAGTTGATACAGCCGAGCTAAGACCTTGATGGTCATATTTGTGAAAACAGGATTTGAAAAAACTAATCCGTTTTCAAGTTATCATGCAAACTGCAGATGGCCGGATGGACCAAGCGTGCATTCTTATTTATGAGTGTGCTAAAGCTCCTAATAAAGGGAGAACAGAGTTTCTGGCTAATTTTACCATTTATTGCTGCTTTTTCAAGGATATACACTAGAGGCTTCTTGATCTTATATACAGAAATGTGGGACAATGGGATAATTTCACTGGATAAAATACAAAGAATGGCAAGACAAAGGCAGTGAATAATATAGTCTGGGCACAATAATAAAGCATGATGACTGGATAAAGGTAAAAGGAAATTTATGAAAGATGAACATGCTAGTAGCTTCAAAAAGTTCACAGAATTAATTTTTATTTCTGCACACAGAAAAAATACAAATATATAAACATTCACTTCAAATACTGTCCTTCAGCAGTAATACACTTCTGCTAAAGTCTATGTAAAGCTTGGAAACACTCTGTGAAGCCAGTTTGCGGAACGGTGCGAAGTGCGAATATCGCAGCAGCTTTTGACTATACACTTTGGTGTCTGTCTTCACGGACGATGTTGTTCACAAGATTGTGGATGGATTGATTGAAGTTGAGGGACGGCCACTCTGATGGTCATCTTTGATATTTGAACGTTGTTCCATAACTGTTCCTCAGCCCGCCCCCCCCCCCCCTCCCCGAAATTTTCCATTTTGTCAACTATTTGTTGCGTGAGGGGACCCCCCCTCCCCGCTAGAAAAATAGGGTCATCCCCCCCCCCTCACCCCCCGAAATAAAATTCTGGGTACGGCCCTGGTTTTATGAAGCATTTAGACTTGTTTAATAAGATTAACGAAAATAACAGTGAATGTGCAGTTAGATGAATAATTGATCTTTATTCGTTGCTAGGTCAGCTGTCAGTTCAGCGTTGTATTCTAGAAGTGAACAAATTCAAAAACAAGTGGAAGAATTCTGTAGATGCGTTCGTTGAAGAAGCTATAATTCGGCGTGAATTGGCTGACAATTTTTGTTATTATAATCCTAATTATGATAATTTAGCAGGTAGATTATTATACTATATGTCGGAAATAAATTTAAAATATATAGAGAATCCAATGAAAAAGATGGAACATTTATCATTTATTTAATTTTACAGGAGCTAAGGAGTGGGCAATTAAGACGTTGAGTGACCACAAAAATGATAAGCGTCCTTACATTTATTCAAGTAAAGAATTAGAAGAGGGAAGAACGCATGACGTGCTTTGGAATGCTGCACAGGTATAATAAAATTTCTCTACCTTTATATGTAAATTTGTCAAACTAGTGATAAATGGGAATAAAAATAATATTAAAAATAAATAAGTGATTTTTGCTGCTGATAGAATGTAAATGTTGTTTTCCTGGCAAAAACACAGCCTTAATGTGCGTATATTATAAACTAGCAGAGGACCCGGCGTTGCCTGGGATAATTACGCTTGTAGGTAAACAGAACAATCTCAAAAAGCTAAATTAAACCTCCAAATATGTTAAATAATAACTCAATCACTACACTATAGAGCGAAGGGACTGTCCATTCTAAGAAAAGTCCGAATTTACCTTTTCACTGAAAAAATCCATTCTAGGTGATATCCCGGGACTTGATTTACCGAAAAAAATTTTTAAAGGCTCACAATGGATGGACCTCTCCAAGGATGCCTTCTAGGATGGATTTCCTTTCTTCTTTCGATGTCTTGAAGCAAAAATTAGCCATTCATCACTTTGTGTAATCTAGTAGTCGCCAATTATTCTATTTACTTGCTTACCATTTGCTCAATACAGCACGGAGCTAAAGGAGTGCTTCCTCTATCGTCTTTCACTTTCTCAATAGTCTGCTAACTCATTATCTCCCGTTACTGATCATTTTTAAAGATTTTCAAGAAATTGTTAAGTACTAAGAATTCTCTTTTCTAAGAAAAGTCTGAATAACAGGAATTCTATGCATTGAATTCTATATTGCACAAACTTTGCCTTGCATTGTTGGTCATGAGACATATATTGTTGATCCTTGTATAGTGTTGGTGCATTGCATGTTGACACCATTGTTGATACCTATTGTTGCACAAACTTTTATTTGCATTATTGGTCATGAGATGTATATTGTTGATCCGTGCAGTGTTTGTGAATTGCATGTTGATACCATTGTTGATACTTACTGTTGCAAAAACTTTGTCTTGTATTGTTGGTCATGAAATAACCATGAATATTGATTTTTTATCAATAATTATTTTTTCGAAATCTGAGGTAGACAGTGACCTTCCTCATGCTTTGAAGGTCATGTATGCGAAATTTTATCAAGCTCGGAATAAAACTGTAGATTTGTATAAAAACAAACAAACAAACCCGCAAACAAACATCCTTTTATATATATATAGATTGTAATATCAAAAATGGTTAAGAATAAGATTATTTATTGAAAGTGAAAAACCAAATCAAAAATTATTTCGTGTTTACCATTTTTATAATATGAACCACTTAAAAGATATCCATGCAGATGATTCCTCTTTATCTACTAGCGTTTCTGATTGGCTAATTCATCATTTCATGTGCCAAGCTCACGTCTTCTCTGTGTTGTACAGACTATAGCTATGGAATCCAAGGCACTCAAGTGTTTCATTCAGACCAGCCCGTCAACCATGAGTTTCATACAGAGTTCTATTTTTATTATACCTTATTCTATATATCGTAATTTTCGGGATATAATACGCGCATTAAGCAAAATAAAAGTTAAAAAAATCATTACTGCATATTATAAAAAATTGCGTATAATATTCTTTTTTTTTTTTAAATAAAAAAGGGAAAAGACGATGGGGGGCGGGGGAGGTATTTCAAACTAAGTTTTATTCAATATTAAATATACATTACAGAAAGGTTTTCGCTTTTTTCACAATTTCCTAAAATGGATATAATCATCTGATAAAACCTGGACAAATTTACCTTACTTTTTGAACTTTATTACAGATTTCACACAAAATAATAGTTGCTAAACCAAAACCAAGTGCTGATAGCCATCTCAGTTTGGCGGCCATCTTAAGATGCTGGGAAAACCCGGAATCTTAATGGAAAGGGAAACAAATAGCACAGGTTTTTGTAACGGCGATTGAAAATATCGTTTGCTTATTAAAATTTAAAATTTGTCTTTGTTTTATGAATTATTATTAGAATTTTAAAAAGCAAATGATATTTTCAATTGCTGTTACAAAAACCTGTGCTATTCGTTTTCCTTTCCACTAAGATTCTGGGTTTTCCCAGCATCTTAAGATGGCCGCCAAGCTGTGATGCCTGTTATGAGAGCAATGGTTTAGCAACTATTATTTCGCGTGAAATCTGTAACAATAAAGTTCAAAAATTAAGACAAATCACTCAACCAAATGAATATATTTTGCATGGCAGACAATTCAAGAAAATGCAACGTGAAATGTTTTTGTGAAAGCAGGTATTACCCCTTTTATAGATGATTCAATCAGGAGAATCAAAGTCAAGGAAGAAACAGTAATTAGGCCTACCAATGAACTGCTTACTGAAATGATTAAATTATTTTGCTCAGACACAGACGTTGCCGATTTTGAAGGATTTTAAATGAATTTATTTCTCATGTAATTTTATATGTAATGAATAAATGTTGTTTTGATAATTAATTTTGAAAAATAAACATTTCTTCATTTTATGGAAGTCTAAAGCTTTCAAAATCCACACAACGATAATGCCATGCACGTTTGAACAAATATGACGAGCATTCCCTGTTGCTGAATTGCATATCTTAGGTATATAAATTGCGTATAATATAAGGATGCGTATTTTATACGGAATATTTTTCCAAAATTTCGCAAAAACTTTGAGTATTATATACGGGTGCGTTGTATATGCCGAAAATTACAGTAATTGTGCACCCCTACAAAATAAGTGCACATAGGTTTTACTGGTTGTCATTGGCTGAAGACCGCTGTGCATTCTGATCACCACTCTTCCATTCTGATAAATGTCAAGTCAGCGTTAAAGAAGGTTTTTAAACTAAATGTAGAGCTGATTAAAGTGTTTTCGGAACTTCCCGATGGATTATTAAAAAAAATAAAAATTTTAGGTTATTGCACATGCGTAGTATTGAAGATCAATGGCAGCCATGTTGATTTCACTCTATTAACAGCAAAAAAGCTAAGGGAGGGGGGTCCCAAGTAACTGAAGGTGGTCAATTTCAGAGTTACGGCCATGTCTTAGGTGTTACAGACATGCTGAGCCTTCGCAATATAACTTCAGGCATTCTGCTCCATCAAAAATATGATCTTAAGTCATGACATCTTATGTTTCATTAATATTTGCAATTTTCATTAATTTTAATAATCTGAATGATTATTAATAAGGTTTTGTTTTATTTTGATTAAAGAGTTGATCTTAAAGTTCCAAACAATCATACCCTTAATGTTGGAAATAGAAGTCACAAACTATTTCTTATTAATACTTTGTCTTATTAATGTCTTTTTAATAATAGATACAGATGGTCGAAGAAGGAAAAATGCATGGATTTCTACGAATGTATTGGGCAAAGAAAATATTAGAATGGACCGAAAGCCCAGAAGAAGCACTGAGAATTGCGATATATTTAAATGATAAATATGAATTAGATGGGCGTGATCCAAATGGTTATGTAGGTAAGGCTGAATTTTTTTGTAATATATAAATTTTTTAAAGATGAAATGGGGGCCTTTGAGTTTCAGAATTTTTTTGTTGTTTATCGTCCTCTGAAAAGCTGTTAGGTGATATCAGGCATTCTATGGATTTGCTTAATATATAAGGAGATATCAGAAAGTAACGCCATTTATTTTTTTCAAAGAAAATTATAAAACGGACAGGTAAACAACTACGTGGAGCTGAATCTACTCATCTTTATCTACTTTTCCACATAGGAAGCTTGACAATTTATGCATTTATCCCAATGCTTCACCAGTTTCAGGATGCCCTGCTCATAGAATTTCATCAGCTGTGAATATAGCCAATGGCATATGGTAGATTTGAGTTCCTCGTCAGTCTCAAACCTCTGATCACCCAGAAATTTCTTCATGGGACCAAAGAGATAGCAAAACTGTGAGCATGGTATAGAAACATCCACGTTCTCCGGTTTGCAA
>JAHWFO010013591.1:1112869-1151220 GCA_023313115.1 Rhysida immarginata
CCCCCCCCCCCCCCCCCCCCCTCCTGGGTACGGTCTTGGATGTTGACCTGTGTGTATTTCTTGGTCAAACAACCTGTTTTTAGAACGTTTGATGGCATTTTTTTTTAATATCAAGGGCTTTCTTTCTGAATCGTATATATAAATTGCTGACTCGCATTTGTTAAAGCAGACAACGCAAAATGAGTTTTATTGCTGGGCCACCATATTCAAAATGACTGAGGGCAGGGAGACCTTTACTTGCAACCTTCAACAGTTTTAGATTTAAAATGTTATTGAATTCAGTATTGCTATTAAATATTATTTCTCTTACGGTTTGGAGACCTTTTTTTCCAAGATTTCTTCAGCTTCCTCTAGGGAGTCTTGGTTTAGTGATTCTGTGAGAAATTTTGATCAAGCTTTTTAACACCATTTACTTTGCAAATGTTACATTTACTATGAAAATAATTACTTCTAGAGAATTTTTTTGTACAAAGCTTATTAAAATATAGCATGCAGTATAGGGACAAAACCCAAATATACATGGAAAAGCAATTGAATTAGAGACAGCTGGCGTTATGCAACAGAAAACAATGATGTAAGTAGTGATCCGACAGTCTAAGGAATTCTTAATAGTCAGACGCAGTAGGGTTAAGATTAAAGATCTAGGCTCATTTGATCATGAGCAGATTGTCAGGGCATGATAAACGGGTTGCTCCATCTCGAAAATCGTGCAGGCACTGGGATTTTCACGAGCAGCGTGTCACAGGTTGTACTTTAAGCATGTCGATGCAGGTAGAACCATCTCTGCAAGAGCCAACTGCCTTTGATAATTGCTTGTGGGTCAATTTAACAGATCGCTTGGCAATTTAACGCTGATGCACAGAAACTTGCAAACAGCCACACAACCCAGTACCATCTCTTCGCTATGGGGTACAGAAGCCATTGTCCTATACAGGTACCTCTGCTGACTGCGTATCACAGGGAGCTACGAGTGGCATGGGCACGGGAAAATTGTCACTGGACCCCAGACATGTGAAAAAAGGTTGCCTGGACTGATGGTAATGCTGATGGCAGGGCCTGAGTACAGTGCAAATTACATGAAGTGATAGAGCCTTCTTGCCTTTCTTGTTTGGGGACTGTTTACGTGGACTGAAATGGGACCCATTGTACGTCCCTCAAAAGTGAACATTACCAGGATATCCTTGACAATCATGTGTTCTCAATAGAGATCTATTCCTGCAACAAGGCAATGTGCTTTGACAGTGTTTCCAAATTGTATCAGGATGGTTGGACGAACACTGCATGGATGTGACCTCGCTTCTCTGGCCAGCAGGTCACTTGACTTTAGTCCCATCGAGCACATCTGAGATGCCATCAAGAGATATGTTCGAGCCTCAGATCCCCCTCCATCAAGTCTTTGTAAACCGTGAGAGTTTGTTCAAGGATCGTGGTTTGTATGGCTTCCCAATGCTTGTGGTGTCTTGTCAATTCCATGCCGAGACGAATCATTGCCGTAGTCAAGGTGAAAGGTGGTGCTACATGATAGTAGACAGGTATATCTAATTCAATTGCTGCTCAGTTTAATATAGGAAATTTAATATTACATTTAACAAATTTAATAATTCTAGGTAAAATTCATATACACTGACAACTAGTTCTATAACACACTGCACAAATAACGTGATACTCCTTTTACATCCATTATTCCTTGAATGCATCCTGATTTCAGTTTCGTAAGGTACCAAAAACATTCCGACTAAAATCAGGTCGTATCAAGACAAACGTAATATCATGTACTTGGATCCTTCTAAATGAACTTATATAGAAAAGCAGCAGTTTAGCAGGAGCTGTACAGTTAGCTGTTGAACTTTATATTGCTCCCAGATTTGTTGCTGCATCGCACAGAAAGGAGTTTGCTCAGTCATACATGCACGTATGTGGGTGCATTCATGGATAAAGAGAGAAAACTGAAGCAGATAGTAATGGGCAATGATGTACTGTGTGGTCTCTTGGAAGAAAAGGAGGGTTGCTTTGGATATCCATACAAAAGTAGCAGTCTTGTAGGAATGTAGAACCAAATGAGAAAATCCTATTTCATTAGATCTTCGAATTCAGAAGTGGTATTGTCCATGCTGAAAAAGGCAAAAACAGTCGGTATCTGACAATTGCATGTTCAAACAATGGGCATATGGCATGAGAAATGGACTGTGACGTGCTTCTCCGACATCGCAATGCATGGCATATACAGTAGCAGTCATAACCGTTCTGCTATAGGACCTCTACGGTAAATCCTAACTCGTTGCCAAATCTTGTGCCTAATGACTATAGTCTGTTCAATTCAATGGAAGAGATGGTGTATGGCGAGTTCTCCTCCAATAGCCTTCCAGAAGTGATGCTTATGCCCCAAATAATGATTTCCTGCAGCACTATAGTCATTGATGGAATGATGGAAAAAGGACTCTCTAGACATTACTGGGGAGTTCTTATAAATGTTTATTGTGAAGCAAAAAAAAATCGACTGCCAGTCATTTTTCAATGAACAAAATTATTTCTGATAATTCGACTTGTTGCTCTACAATTTGCTGCAAGTGCTATTCTGAGAGACTGCGGATTTATGACGTGGTCAGAAAGATAGACATAAATGGAGTCTTTTGATCGGCAACCGTGTTAAATATTGTTGTACTGTTGGAACACCAATGAACGGGTATGAAAACATTCTCCATACTAATAACATAGAAGCAATGGTTATACTCTTTGGCCCACTGCTTTGCAGCAGCGTCATTGAAATCTGCTGTTATTTGCTTCACTGAAGTTCTTCGGATGGCTGTATTGATTTTGGTTTAATGGTACTTCTGATTGAAATAGTACATTTGAAAATTCGAAGTTATATTTGAGTGCCTACTTCATCGATAAGATAACAGGGGGAATGAGGGTGGAGCAATAAAAATTAATGTGAAGTTAGGGCATCAATTCCTGTCGTTTATTTCGATGTGATTGGTATACATGTAACGAATCCTCGTTTCAAAGTAGGGTGTTCGTATTTAACTAGTTGGTTAGAGAATTTTAGATAACAAATGGAGGTAATCAATTTTTAATTTTAACATTAGGCTCTCTAGAGACGTTTTTTTTTGTTTTTTTTAGGCCCGTATGATATTAAAAATGCCCTGGCTCTGCTCATCAAATCAATATTAATCGAATCGTAAAATGAATTTATTTAATTAACAAGCCTTAATTAAATAGGTTGTGCAATGGACAGATCAGTTAATTTGGTCCTTATATAATCTCAGTTCGATTAGCTTTTAGCAAAAATTTGTTAAGTAAAACTATGTAATTTTATTAATCTTGTTTTGCGTTTATTCTTTTGAGTTTAGTGATGAACTAGAACTGAAAAAGGCAGCTGCAAATGTATATGCGTTTTAGATTTATTAGTGAAAAGATACTATTGTATGCATTTTAGTCAATTAGCTTATTGCGTTTTTTGTTGTTGTAGGGAGGGAGGACTTATGTATGAAATTTTAATAATTTCATACACCATTTTCTATAATGAAATTTTGCAGTCGAGTTTATCATCATGTAAACTTTGTTGGATTTCTTCCAAAATAATTGGATAATAGAGCAAACATTTCCTGTAAAATAACGTCAATAGCTCTTTCAACTTTTACAAATAGGATGAAATATTACAGAGAACCTTCACTTCTGAATCGTCATGAATTAATTAATAAATTTTCAAAGAAACTAATTAAATATATTATCTATTAAAGTTTCATAGGTTTTTAAAATAACGGCTCATTTAATTGAAATATTCTTGGGATTTGTTTAATTAGGAACTATCAAATCGCTCCACTGATTTGGTTTACTTTTCCTCATGAATTAATTACGAATATAAAATTTATTTCCCTATCGATTCTCCGTCCTTGGGGAGTCAGGTTGGAAATAAACTAATAAGTAATGTAATCTAAATGATAATTTCTGATTTTGAAAATGAGTAATATGTAATATTAATGGAAACTTTATCGGTGGGTAAAGGAAATTGCCTTTCGGATCTCGGAGCATGAGGAGATAAAAGTTATTTTAAATTATATTATGTATGGCTATTAAGTACATATTTATGTTACTTAAAATTGCTATTCTTTCGTTCACTTTCTTTCGGATCTCGTTGATTGAGGTTTTAATTCTTCTCTGAATGGCTTTCAGTAGAACCTCTACGGCCTTCGTGCGGTTGGCGATCGTAGTTTTGTCGTCGTCTTTGCTGGAATACTGTAGATTTTAGGAGGTTAAGAATTAATTTTCAAATTTCTTGTTAGAATAATAATAAAATTGTTACCAAAACTATTTCGAAAGTACAGAAAATACAGGATTTAAATTCAGTTTTAACCAAAAGACAAAATTTAATTTCACTCAGCTGAATAAAATAGAAACATTCTTTGGAAGATGCGGAATAAGAATGCAATGTTATCAAACAAATATAACATTATTATAATATTCAAAAATAGTTTACAATATAGAAACATACAAAAATAAAGGAAATGGTGTAATGGCACATTCGCACAGGCCTCCCACTGAAATAAAATAATACTTATAATACGTCAATGCACGGTTTAAGGAATTCTCTAAGAAGGTATTAATTTCATTTGGTTTCACCATTTGCCTTTTCGGAATAGTTTGCTGCACAAAATTAGTTACATATACAGGGTGTCCCGTTAAGTCGTGATCGTAAGTTTAATGGTATGCATATTCAATAGCAGGGAACAAAAAAAACTCTCTATGAACATGTTGTTAGAAAATGTGCTTCTTGCGATTCGCCAACAAATGCGGTTCATGCATGATGGTGCACCCGCTCATTATCATCTGGCTGTGCGGAATCGCCCGACTGTCACCTTTCACCACCGGTGGATTGGTCGGGGTGGACTACGTCCATGGAACTTGAATCCATTGGACTTTTACATCTGGGGCTATCTAAAAGAGCACGTGTATGCGCAACGAGCGGATACTGTGGACGCCCTGCGCTATCGCGTGGAGAACGCCTTTGAGAACATGCGAGCGAATGCTGGGCTTTGTGAACGTTTGCGTGCCTCTTTGAGGAGAAGAGCTGAAGCATGCTGCCGTGTTCATGGTGGACATTTTGAGCATTTGCTGAGAGTGCAAGGTACATGAGACACTACCAAAGGAATGCCTGTACGGGTTGTTGCTCCATTTGTCAATAAAGTCCTTTCTCGGAAACTGTGCGTTGTTCGACCTATGTTCATAGGAAGCTTTTTGTTCCAAAAGTTTAAATATATAAGTTCCTAAATATAGACGGAAGGGCTGCAAATGGGTTCTACTCATAACTAGGGGATGGCCCTCTAATTGCCTTCAAGGACTTAAAGGAATCAACTAGGAGTAGAAGCCTAATGTCCAATCCGTACCTTCCAGTTGGGGCAGCCTGTTAGTAATCATGCCTTGTGCATGGTGAACGGACGCGGATGGGTTTCCTCCAACACGCACTGGGCCACCGCGGAGGATCTTGGCCCATTACTCTCTAAATACTCCAAAATCAGCCATTACTTCTCAAAATCGGCCATGGCCCTCAGTTCCCGGCAGCCAGATTGTCCCTGGTTACGGTGGCAAGCAGCAAGACATGAAGGCAGAGGGTGCTAAAAATATCCGGCTCGGACCTGGCCACCACAAGACACTGACCTTGGCTACCTATAACGGACGTTCCTTTTCCTCAGAGTCGTCTGCAAGAACTAGAAGAATTGGATAGGATCAACTGGGATATCATTGGACTCTGCAAAGTAAGAAGAAAATGTAAAGATAAAATTGAGCTGAACAGTGGGCACGTACTATACCACAGAGGAACAACCGACGGAAGATTTAGTGGTGTTGGATTCCTTATTCATAAGAAATGGAAGAATCAAATCATTGAGCTTGATAGTGCCTCCGACAGAATTGCAAGATTGGTCATCCAATTGTCGAGAAGATACAAGATACAGATCATACAGGCATATGCGCCAACCACAAGCTACTCTGATGAGGAAGTTAGCAAGATGAACCAAACAGGAAACTATTATCTTGAAGTCGTTATGGGAGACTTTAACGCCCGTGTCGGAGAAAAAAAGAAAGGAGAAAACTTTCTTGGTAGTCATGGTTATGGCACAAGAAATGAAAGAAGAAACAAACTGGTGGAATTTGCAGAGTACGAGCAACTGTACGTCATGAATTCCTTCTTCAAGAAGAAACCTCAGCGTAAATGGACTTGGAAAAGCCCAAATGGAGCAACTAGTGAAATAGATTACATTCTGGCAAATAGGAAGCACTGGATCCAAGACTGCACTGTTCTCAACAACTTCAACACAAGAAGCGACCACAGACTGGTAAGATGCAAGCTTGTTCTAAACACGAAACCGAAAGACGAAAACTTTTCAGGAACACAAAGAAGATCATCAACATTGCACGCCTACAAGAACGCAGAACGGAATTCCAGCTGGAACTGCGAAATCGCTTTGAAATCTTACAGAGCGGCATCCAGGAAGATGACATCACAGATATTAACAGGACACTAACTAAACACTTAAAAGAAGCAGCGGAAATAGTAGCTGGAGAACAAGTTTCCATACCACAGACGAAACTCACAGAAGAAACGAGGAAATTAATGAAGAAACGAAGGGAAATGAAGACAAAAAGAGAAGATACAAAATCAGTAATAGAATATGCGGAAGTTCAACTGCAATCTTGTCAAAAAGGCGATTGAAGATAACAAGAGTTTGAAAACTGCGAAGAGAAAGCTCTGCATTGGAAGAAGAATATTTGCACTCAAGAGAGCAAATGGCACAATCACGAAGAATGGAAGTGAAATCATTGAAATTGTTGAGGACTTCTACAATAAACTTTACAAATGTGAGGATGATAATGACGTAAGAAGAGCAGACCAATTGAAAGGAAAAGATGAAGTGTCACCGGTTATGGAAGGCGATGTTGACAGGAAAGTCCCCCGGAGAAGATGGAATTACAATTGCCCTAATTAAGGAAGCAAAAGAATTCAACAAGTTACTGGCAAGTTTTTTCACGAAATGCCTTGAGATGTCAGACGTACCAGATGATTGGAATAATGCAATGATGGTTCTATTTTTCAAAAAAGGAGACCGAAAAAATATCCAGAACTATCGCCTTATCAGCCTTTTGTCAGTTATTTATAAGATCTTCAGTAAAGTCCTGACAAACAGACTTGATTCAGCATTAGACTCAGCACAACCAAGAAAACAAGCGGGCTTTCGAAGCGGATATAGCACGATCGACCACATTCAAGTTATTAGAGAACTTATCGAACGCCACAACGAATATGAAGTGCCACTTTGGTTTGCCTTCATTGACTTTGAGCTTTCGACTCTGTGTTCACACATCCTGTAGTGAAAGCTCTGGAAAGAACGGGAATAGCCGGAAGCTATATAAGTATTCTCCAGAAGATATTTAGTAAAGCGACTGCTACCATTCCTTTGGATAAAGGAAAAGCAAGGATCAACCTTGGAAAAGGAGTAAGACAAGGAGACACCATCTCACCAAAACTCTTCACAGCAGTTTTAGAGGAAGTCTTCAAGGAACTGAACTGGACAAAAAAGGACTTAAAATAAACGGTGAATTCCTTAACCACCTTCGTTTTGCCGATGACATCGTTCTCACCAGTAATATTCCTTCTGAATTGCAGGAAATGTTACAAGAACTAGCAGAGGCTAGCCTGCGTGTAGGACTGAAACTGAACACAGAAGACAAAAGTTACGTTCAATGCATTTGCTCCAAAACAGAAGGTCATGGCAGGCAGCATCGTGATTGAAGAAGTACAGAGCTACATTTACCTGGGACAAGAAATCACTATGGATGGCAACATTCTGAATGAAGTTAACAGACGAATTAGAACAGCATGGAGTGCTTTTGGCAAGAATAACATTATCTTGAAGAGCAACATGCCACTTAGCTTGAAACGAAAAGTTTTCAACCAGTGTGTTTTACCAGCACTCACCTATGGAGCTGAAACATGGACTTTATCAAGGAGGACAACAAAAAGACTACAGACAACACAAAGAAACATGGAAAGATGTATGCTGGGAATTACAAGAAGAGATCGAAAATGCAACAGCTGGATAAGAAACCAAACGAAGGTGATTGACGTCATCGAACGGATCAAACATTCTAAATGGCAATGGGCTGGTCACATCGCTAGAAGACAAGACATGAGATGGACCACAGTCGTTCTATATTCGTACCCTCGAGACTTTAAACGCTCAAGAGGACGACCCCATGCAAGGTAGCTCGACGAAATAAGGAAGGTGACTGGCGTCAACTGGAAATCCAAAGCTTCAAACAGAAAAGAATGGAAGCGTTTAGAGAAGACCTTCATCCAGCAGTGGATTGCAAATGGTTGACTGTGATGGTGATGATATAGACGGAAATTATATTTTTCCAAAAGTTTAATATTTTCTCCAATCATGAGTTTTTAAGTCGATTTTAGAGGGGAAAAAATTGAGTTGTTGAAACGAAAACATAAGCAACCCCTCTTAGTGTTTCTCCTTGAGACTATATAGGGAGAGTCATTTAATCTGGAATTTTCGAATATCTCGAAGAAGAAAAAAAAAGCATCCTACAAAAAAAAAAAAAAAAAAAAAATCCGAAATCAAAAGTGAATTACTTCGCGGGTGAAATTCATTAGCCGAAAAATTAGTCCCCCTCTCTCCCTTTGAGGGGGGGGGGGGAGAGGGTAACATTAAAAATCGAGTTTTCTATTTTCAGATTGTACACAACATTTAAGAAGTGTTTTATTCTTGGTGTTTTTACAATTGATCCATCCGTTTAAGAGATAGAGACACTGAAAGTGTTGAACTCAATTTTGAAACCAATTTATCGATGAAGACAAAGAGATAGTGGGTCTTACAGATATTCCTATTCTACCTTTTGATAGTCTTTTAAGAATCCTCAGTCAGAATTTCAAAAATCCAATATCTATCTATCTATCCCTTCAAAATCCCTCTATCTCTTTGACTTCATCAAGGGACGGGGAGGGGGGGCTAATTTTTCGGCCAATAAATTTCCCCCCCGCTAAGTAAATCACTTCTGATTTCGGACATTTTTTCGTAGGATGGTTTTTATTTTGCTAGATATTCGCAAATTTCAGGTTAAATGACTGGCCCTACATAACACTGGAAAACGACAGTTTCCAACTCCAATGTGCTTTCTACGAGGGGTTTTCTTGAAGTTTTCAAAGATGATAAGCACAATTACAGATGGCACAATTTATAAAAGCAGTTATTACATTTTATCAAAAAAAAGTCTATATAAAGCATCAAAAATTTAAACTTTGTAAAAACCAAGGAAAATAAATTGAAATGGCAAATTCGCACAGGCATAGAAACTTTCAAAATTAGAAAAGTTAGAAATTTCAGTTAACTCCAAAACGGCTCATCTCAGCCAAACAGTTGTCTAATGTTTGTTTCAATTAAACGTGACCGCTGAAATGAATGCTTCTGCCAAAACTTCATTTTTAGGAAAAAAAATTATCTTCATTTTAATATCTCTAAAAAGCCTTAGCCCATTTTCATGAAAAATACATCAATGCATAGTTTAAGGAAACCTCTGTGTTCTGGTTTTGCTTTTTGCGGTTTCGGAGGAATTAGCTGCACACAACATATGTACAGCTATGGTCACAAATGTACATATATACGTAATTTTTTTTTTTCCAAAATTTCAACATATCTTTTCAAATCATGACTTTTTAAGTCAATTTCAGAAAAAAAATTTTGAGTTGGAGAAACGAAAACATGCCTTCACTCTTAGAGCAGGGTAGGCCAAAATATTCGTCCGTACACGTTTATTGACTTTGGGTCGTTGGTATGAATGTTACAGTTGGGAAGCAAAAACAGACCACATTCTTACTTAGTGGTCAGCCATTAAATTCCTGTGTCAACTTATATAAACAGAAACTTTAGAGATTATAGGCTATAACATACAGTCTTCAACTTAAGATAACTGCTCTTCAAAGATGGAAAGTACAATTGCAGATGGTGCAGTTTATAAAAGCAGCTATTGCATTTTTGCAAGAAGTCTACATGTAGGTATCATAAACTTAAAAGTTGTAAAAACTTAAAGAAAAAAATTAAAATGATGAACGTTATCGAGTTCAAATGAACTGTCCATCATTTCCACAGACTGAACCTAAAGCATCGTAAATAAATAGCTAAAGTGAGAACACACGTGTCTAAAAGAAAATTAAATAATAAACCACTCTCTGTCCAGATCATATGAAAGCTTAGCAATAGATGAATCTTCAGGTTTAATAAAGTACGTTTCTGAAAATTGTTTTCCAAATGTTTGATAAAATTTCATTGCTATTCCACATCTACTTACAATTTTGAACTTAAATCCCAATTTTAAGTTATGCAAATATTTTATCTCTCTAAAGCGCAATTTTCTTAGAGGCAGTTTTCCCCTTATCAAGTTGAGAGTAAATATTACAATTTTTTGAAAAAGTAAAATTGAAAATTAAGCTACTTACGTATTCAATTACCTCAAGATTCAATTTTATGGGGATTAGCTTTGTAAACTTCTTTATCTGCTTTTATTTTCGTGTTTTTAACATTAATACTCTACCATGTACCTTTGTGTTGATATACTGGACGTAATCCACTAAGCTTCCCGTCTTTTTGTCCGACCCCAGTAGATAAGGTCCCACGAAATTCTCCCCAGAATCGATAATGGCTTCAATCTGCAAATGACTTTTTTGTATAGTTAGGGATCAAGAGTTCTTTCTTTTTCTTTTAAACATCCTCTTCCTTACTTTTCTATACTGTTTACGACGAAGGACTTACTATGGTTAGGCGACTGGAAAGATTCCATTTTGATTCGTACGGAGGATAGAATATCATAGCCGCAACGGGACCGAGTTCCTGATCCGAGCTTTTCCTGGGATCGGCTCCTCTTTGTAATAGAAGTTCGGCAATCTAAAGAAGATTTTTATTTTTGTGGTTAGGAGATAGGAAGGGGAAAAAATAAGAGAAGGCTTCAGACATGTGGAACGTTTCCAAAAATAAAGCGGCTTTGCTGTCCGTACGTTTAAAAAGTTGGGGGGGGGGGGGAATAAAATTGTCTACACGATAACAGAATCACTTGCAAAACTTTAGCTTTCGATATTTTTTTTCATTTTGGGCAATAGAGGAAAAAAATATAAAGAAACTAAGAAAGTAAAGTATACATTACGTTTTTTGGAATAATAAAAAAAGGATGAAGGAAACTTTGGAAATTTTTTCATAGAATTCATTAAGGTCTGTCTCAAAAAATATTATATAAAACACAAGAAACATCTGTCTCAAAAGTATAATCATAAAATCAAATAATTTTCTCCCCTCTTAATAATCTCTCCCAGCTTTATGAAGCATACGAAGAGATTAGCTTCTGGAGGATTTCTGGGTCCAAGTTAAGCCAAGCAATGCATCTTCAGTTAACTTTTATCACTTCACAAATATTGAACTACATTCCATTTTATGCAAACTCTTCACAGTACGCTGGATGTTTTCTATTTTATTAAGATCGGAGTTACTGATACAGACAGTACTTGTCCTACCGAAAATCCATTGATCATCAAAAGCTTTGTTCAAATGGCAGCAGAAGCTTCTGCAGTGTTTGCTAATGCGTGTTGCAGAAGCACGAAGTCGTAGATATCTGAAATTTCATTTTCAGATTGCTCTGAGCAAATCTTGCATTATTAGTCAGGACCGGATTGACCTACGGGGATCGAGTCATTTAATTGGTTCGGACCAGATGATCTGTGTTGTTGATCAGGGAAGCATACATCAAACGTTTATATAATTATTATAAGTTATTGTTCCTTTGATGTAGCACTCATTATTTTATGTGCAATACTTTAGAATAACAGCTTTTTTTTGAAACCTGTGATCACTTTTACTAACCTCGTATCATCTGATATCAAGTAACGAGGCGCTTTATACTTTCGAAATACAACTCACAGACTGTAAGCCATCTTTAAAAATATTTAAACTCTATAAGGTATGTTGTTTGAATACACTATGCAAAACTTACCGTAGCATATCCTTGAATAAGAGAAATTGAGAGTGCTGAATAGCCATTAAAATCTCCTATATTCGGGTCGGCTCCTGCGTCAAGCAGTTTCTCAACTAAACTGTTTGCCACCTAAATGTAACAAATATTGTAATGCAGTATAAGCTGCGTATTTCTTTTGCAGCATACAGGGTGCATAGGATATTTGACAACCAGATGCACATTGTAAAATAAAACATCATATATGCCAAACAGCGTATTTTATTCATATAAGATTAGGTACACAAATGTAGAAAGGGTTGGAGAACCGGTTTATTCGATGTAAGCTGCAGTGACTGCTTCTACGCGACATCGGAAGCGTTGACATGCTCGAATTAAATGTCGAACATCTGGATGTCGAACATTGCAGGAATGTCGACAGCTTCCTGTTCAACAACATGCCACATGTTATAGCCCAGAGGATTGAGATCCGGTGAGTGAGATGATCAGAAATTCAGTGCGATTTGTATCATGCAGATGGGTTGCCATTCATTCTTGTGTTGTCAAAGTTTAATGCGCAGGTTGAAAGACATATCGCTGCCACTGCGAATCCAGTCTATCCACAGCTTCACAACTATTTGCAGCACGCAATGTAGGTAGCAGCATTCATTCGAAGATTCTGTGGAAAGAATTGGGCTGGCATGACGTGTCTTTCGCTACTCACCATCCTTAAGACCATCACAATTGCGGGAAACTAGGTATGCATAACACGAGGGACATTCGAGAGATCCGCAAAACAACCATCTACCATTTTGCGGGTTCACCTTTTGGTCCTGGCGAAATTTGTTTCATCAAAAAAAACAAAAAACGGGGCATACCAGGTTTCTCCGGATGTTCGACCTTGTTTAATAACCGCTTTGCTGGAAGCAGGATTTGTTCTTGTGTTTTTGACGACATGAACTGCTCTTATAACAAAGGTCCTAATGCACCACAGTGCGAATTGTGCCTTCGGAAACCTGGAGATCTCAGGCGATGGCTCAGGTGGACATTCCTGTGTTTGTATTGATAACGTTTTGCACCTATTGTACGAACTGGGTATTCTCACACAGTTCGAATGTTTTGCGTGCTTTTTGCGCTAAGCTATAGGCGACAAATGTCCGCCTGAGGCTTCCAACTCCTGAACTTGCCGGCCAGGTGGCCAAGAGGGCTAGGGCGTAGGCTTTCTAGTTCTCGAGTCTGCCTGGTCGTGGGTTGAATCCCGCCGTGGGCATGGATGTTTGTGTTTGTCCCGGGCTGCGTACAGATATAACTTGTGTAAAAGGCGCAAAATAACCTTAGTAGTCGACGCCAAAAATTCTAATAAACCAACCAACCTCCTGAACTTTGTTCACAAACGATCTCGCAACTTTTAAAAATGTTGCAATTTCTTGCGTTTGCTGATATTCCGCCATTGACGCTCTGTAAAGATGAAAGTAGCTACAAATACAGGGTGGACGAAAAGGTACTCCCCTATTTAAAAATTATTTATTGTAAAAAGTTATGAACTTACAATCATAAAATTAACATCACCGCATAGGGCAACTCAGTTTTTTTTCGCACTTAGTCAAGTTCGATATGGGCGCCCCTGGTGACGCGCAGGATGTCCAATCGGTATTCCAACTCCGCCCATGTGCGCCCGAGCATTCTGGCATCCACTGTTGCAATGGCAGCGCGGATTCTCTCATGCAGTTCTTCCAGATCGCGGATAGGAGATGAATACACCCTGTCTTTTATGTAACCCCATAAGAAAAAGTCAAGGGGCGTCACATCAGGCGAGCATGGGGGCCATGGGTTTGGACGATCACGCCTAATCCAACGGCCGGGGGGGGGGGGGGGGGAAACTTTGTCTAGAAGCTGACGCACAAACAAGGCCCAATGTGGTGGTGCGCCATTCGGTTGAAAAATCACGTCTTGCTGGAGATGTTCACGCTACCAGTGGTCAGAAAGTTCTTGAACCACAACCTTAACGACTTTGCATTTGGTGGTTCCTTTCCGTACAAACGGCGATAATTTCTTTGCACCATGTTGGGCGATTTTGACTCATTCCACCACAGTACGCACTGCGCCTTCTCAGCAAGAGTGTGCAAGAGTCGCCTTTTTCAATCCGTCACCGACGCCAGCTCCCCCGGATGGTGTTGGAAAGAAATGGCGAACTGAAAAAAAACTTTTTGAGTCAGCCTATACGGTGAAGTTATTTTCATGAATGTAAGTTAATAATTTTTTCCAATAAATAATTTCTAAATAGGGAGTACCTTTTCGTCCACCCTGTATTACTGTACACAACTGCAGGCGATCAATCACATGGTCTCAAATTTCCTATGCACTCTATTTACTAAGCTGTGTTCATAAACATACGTTTATATCAACGATTTATGATACGATTGTTAAAATAAATTTTTAAGCATTATTGATAGTTAGAAAACAATGGTAAGCGTCATCAGCTCACGTCACTCGAATACATTTGTGAATAACCTAAAAATATTGGGTTGTTTCAAATGTCATTTCGTTTTCCAGTGATTCTGAAGCCCGTTTATTTTGTTAAAAAAAATCCACATAGAGCAATGATATATTCAATTTTCCTTTTGTTTGATTCTCCTGCCATCTTTTGGGAATTTTTCTGACGCCATTCTCGAAAAACGAGGGCGTTCAAATTTGACCTGGACTTTATTTTTTATAAAATCAGGAAACTGAAAAAAAAAACACGCCTTCAGGCTGATGTCGAAACCACGTCAGGAGAGCCTTTTTCACTTCCTCATTGGAGCCGAACCTCTGCCCTCCCAAGAACTCTTTCAATGGTCTAAAAAGTTGATAGTCGCAAGGGGAGAGAGCTGCGTGTGGTCTGGCATTGTCTTGAAACCAAGCAGCACTGGTATCGAGTCCTGGTCGCTTTATGCCGGCTTCAGGGATGTCCTCAAAATGTCACAGTAGTAGGGTGCATTTATGGTTCGACGTTCTTCCGAATACAGTCGCCATCACTTTTTTGTCAACGGTATCATCTTGAATTTCTTCGGTCGTGGTGAGTCAGTGTGCCGCCACTCCGTGCTCGCACGCTTGCTTTCAGGAGTATGGTGATGATTCCATGTCTCGTCAGTGGTCACAACTAGTGTTGTACCGATACCAATACCAAAAAGTATCGATACTTACCGGTATCGAGTACTCAAGTATCGTATATTTTAATAGGGCTCAAGTATCGATAGTATCGATAGTTTGCACATCGATACTCGATACTGAAAAACCTATGAGTCACCTAATGAAGATGTTTGATTTTCAGCGTTAATTCAGAATCTGTTGAATATTTTAACTAGTTTTAACGCTTTTATTCCAGTGGCTGCCTACTGATTAGGGAAGTATCTTTCGAAGCGTTTGTTTTTATTTCTCCTAACGAGGTCGAGCTGTCCAGCTCACGCCTCGCTCTATGGGCGCACGGGAAATAAAAAAAAAAAGCTAATGACTCGGACACGTGATGATAGCCTCCTATTAATAGTAATGAGGTCTAATTGTAATGAGTGATGTTAATCTCCACGTTATCCAGTATAGGTTCGACGTCCTCTCAGAAATGCATTTTACCATATAAATAAATACTCATTTTTACTCGATACTATCGATACTTTCTCATTGAGTACTCGATATTGGTATCGAGTATTTTATTAAATTACTCGATACCGGGAGTATCGATGCTTCATTGGTATCGCACATCACTAGTCACAACACGCCTTAGTAAGCTGTCACCTTCCCTGTCATATCGCTGATGCAGCAGCATGCAACGGGCCGTTTTGTGATCCTCGAAGACTTCAGCAGATCTTGTTGAATTTTCAGCTTATCGTGGATGGTCTCCACACTGCCAATGCAGATGTTCAGTATTGAAGCCAATTCTCGGACATGAATCCGCTGTTTTCCGTTATCAGCTCATTTGTTCTGCGTTGATGCCATCATTGACAGCAGTTGCTGGCCTTGCCTTATGAGGTTCATTGCCGGTGGATTCTCGCCCTCCTTCAAACTTCTGGCACCAAGCAAAGACGGATGATCGAGACAAGCATGACTCACTGAACTGTCTTTGAACTCTCTGATGAATTACAGATGCTTTCATACCTTCGTTGTGGAGAACCTTGATGATTATTCGTTGTTCCACTTTGGTTGACACATCGCTGTCCGCCATTTTGTTTAAACAACCAATCGATTGTCATGGCAACCGGATGAATGGTGCTGCATTTGCATGACAGGCGGTATTGCCATCCCAACAATGAAAATTTAGATTTTTACAACAATGTAGTTTACAAAACATAAAATTCAGGTCAAATTTGAACTCCCCTCGTATATTATATTGATACTGGCGTTTTTAAGTGATTCTCTACTATACAGTGTACATAGGTTTTCACAAGTCTGGATAACGTTCTTGCCTTTTCGGAAGTAATCAAATAAAACTTGGCGAAAATTCTGATGTAGACCTTGCATTTCCAGAACGTTGATCAATCCACGCACCTTTTTCCTTGATGGAAGTTATCAAATGCGCATGGGCGCATGTATCTATAGCTGCGTTCAGTACATTAAATTTTCAACTACAATCATCTATAAGAATAAAATGCAATGGCTTTTTGAACAACCCAATATATTAAGTAAAAAATCAAGTCTCGTGTAATTATAAAGCCAAGTTTTTTAATAATTAAAGTTTATCTCTAGTTAGTTTAAAATATAGAGATGCTGCATTTGAATAATTAAACTTTTGGGGTTAATTTACATTGAGAGATGATGCTTCATTAATGTGCAAGATCATGCTCCCTTCTCCCATCATTCTGGATTAACGAAGCTTTTCTGTTATTATTAAATAAAACAAATTGGTAGTAAAACGTATTTTTATCATAGGAGTAATAATTATTTACTGTATTAATTTGTTTCTCTAGTTGCTCATTTTCCTAGAAACTTGCAAATAACGATTAGCAAGAACAAAGCGCGGTGTTAATTATCTTTGTTTTTTTTTTTAGTAAGAGTAAATATGGGATCGTGACCTTGTTAACGTTAGTATAGAAATTTACTATTTTTACTATGGGGTGAGAATTTGGGAAGGGTGGCAGCGTGATTAATCCACTTTTCCTACCTCCTCGTCGTTTCGTGCCGTTGATACCATTAGGGCGCTTAATACGGAGCATTTTTCGTGATTAGTCGAGACATCGCTTTCGAGAAGCTTCACCTTCTGTAATGGAATGAAAATGTATTGCATATTTGAGCACATTAACATGTTTTAAGCGACAATCGTGTAAAGTGAGCTTCCTCCCCAGCCCTTTTTAACTGTTGTAAGATTTGGATTAGCTCCAGCTTCCAAAAGCAATTTAACGGTGGTAAGTGCATTGTCTTCTGGAAGATGACACGCTAACGGTAGCAAGGCAACTTCTTCGTTCATGTCCTATTAGTAAGAAGGAAGAAAGGTGTTTAAAGATTATGATTAAAAATAAGGCTAATTGGGAAGGCGTATGTTTTAAATTTTAATAGCGATAGAAATATTTAATAAAATTATGAAAAATTCCAAACTTTTACAAATTAAGCTATGGTAACAAGCATTATTTATATCATATGAATGCATTTCAGGAAACCAGTAATTTTGAAAGCTGCATATTGGTATATAACACTACTATTTATTGCTATATTAGATTATATAAAATCAATCATGTAATTGGAATGTAATCTCAAATAACTAAAATAGCCAAATTCATTTACACGATATTTAATCCATCCTCGGAGGTGTGCCATTGGCCGCCTATCACTGTATAAAGATGCAAAATTTAAGGATGATAGGCTAGCAATTTCATAGTTAAAAGAGTGAACATTTGAACATTCTTTTCAAAGCCAGTGGAGATATTTTATTTCTGTAAACAGAAACACTTTTTCTAACAACAGGGTTTCGTACTTCATTGATCTTTTGGGATACATCCTTAGGCGAGTCAAAAGTCTGTTAACCACCTCCTATCCTAGATACAAACATACGAGGGGTTACCCAAAAGAAACCGGAATTGTGTTATAGCCAGGCCGAGGTTATAACAGATGGTCCGTGCAGAGGCTCCCTGCAGAGCATACACAATAAACATTAGATGAAGGAAGATTAAAAAAAATTATACACACAAAATAATGACACTGCCTCAGGAGCACCTGAGATTAAAACTGCAGGAGTCAAGCCTAGGCTTTCTTGAACCAGATTTTGAATTAATTTTTTTTATTTACATAACGGTCTATTAAGTATTTGTAAACTTTATAAGACGTTTCCAGTTTTATTTCTGTTAGCCAATAGATTTTAATTTTAGGTAACTGATATAAACATCCACTCTCCCGTTTTCGTATTGAAAATATCACGTGCAGACCCTCCATCGTGAAAACTTGAGCGGCTTGAGCTGAGTTACCAAAGAGTCGTCCCCAACAGTGGATTACAAATTTTGACACCAGATTTCGCATGCGCAGTAAAACAAAGTCGAAATCGTCGATTGAGCACCATCTGCAGATTGACTGTTTGGAATGACTTCGTAAACTACAAACAGTAGAAGATGCAATTGTACAACTACACAGGTTGCACTGCGAATTTTTGACTTGCTCTGTATATTTTTAAAATTTAACAATTCTGCGTTGAAAAATTTTACTTGAATCCATGCTAGTAATCGAAATTCTGAATAAAATTTCCCGTTTTCCACAATATCTAATTTCAAAACGAGGAATTCTGCACTTTCTGATATTACGAGGCTGAGTCAAATGTAAACCGGAAAACCGCTGTAGAAAATCGAATCGCTCCCATTGCGATCAGATCCGGTACGCATGCGCGTGGACTCTACCGCCTTCAATTGGCGTTGATCCCGCGTCCCCACGTGACCCAGCGGCGCCATACGGGCGTTTCCAATATGGTGGTCCCTCTGTTGGAATGCACCAAAGAAGAGCAGCGTGGAGTGATCCGTTTTCTACACAGTGAAGGCAGGAAACCAATAGAAATCCATCGACGCATGTTGGCACAGTATGGTGCTGCATGTGTATTGCAGACTCAGGTGTAAGAAATTCAACAAGTTTGGCGGATGCGCCGAGGCCGGGCCAGGCACATCGTCTGTGACCACCATCGATGAAATTGCAACGGCATTACAGGTCACTCATGGCTCTGCTCAGCATATTGTCCATGACGAGCTGAAATACTGGAAAGTGGCCGCAAGGTGAGTACCTCGTCGGCTGACGCCCGAAATGAAGGAGGCGAGTCGATGCCTGCCAGGAGCTGCTGCGCCTTTTTTGTGCTTATTGTAACTGAAGACGACAGATCAATACCAACCACAGATCAAACGCTCCAGTAAGGAATGGCGGCACTCGACATCACCAAAGCCGAAAATGTTCCGCAGACAACCATCCGCAGGAAAGGTGATGCTGACCTTGTTCTGGGTCCACAAGGGCCCCACAGTGGAACATTACATGGATAAGGGCAAGACGATGACCAGTGCCACCTATAGTGAATTGGTGCATAACATTCTGAAACCTATATACGCACCAAGCACCGCGGACTCCTCAACAGGCGTTCTCATCCAGCATGACAACGCGCGACCTCTTACGGCTCGTGCGACCTTGGCGACTATTCAGAACTTGCATCTGGAGTGCCTCCCGCATCCTCCTTACTCTCCTGACCTCGCGCCCTCCGACTTCCACATCTTTGGCTCACTAAAGGACTCCTTAGGTGACCACAAGTTCGCGACCGACACGGAGGTGAAACAGGCGATGCATGAGTGGCACGCGCAGCCAAAAGATTTTTTTTCCCGAGGTATCCATGCCCTCCCGACTCGGTGGCGGAAATGTATCGAAAAGCAGGGGGACTACATTGAAAAATAGTTTACTTGTTCCAACTCTGTCTAAAATAAAGCAGCTGTAAAAATAAAATATTTCAGATTTTCATTTGACTGACCCTCGTAAATCCTCGACTTAGATTTGGACTTTTTCTCGGATTTCTGACAGTATAACTGAAGAATGCTTCCATCAATAATGCAACAGTAGTAGCCGTCAGTATTTGGTGACTGCTTTTAGTTAGTTACTAGAGCATTTTATGAAGAACAACTAATTTTCTTTATTTATCACTGTCCACATTTTACTTTGGTTTGATTTTAATTTCATAGTGTTGCAGTATTATTCCGTTAGGTGTTATTATTTTCTGTACCACCTATCTAATTTAATTGCTGTTTCATTTTGCGGTTTATCAAACTATTATCTTGTAATTGCATGAAATATTTTGAAGGATGATATTCGACAACAAGAACTAACGCTGTAGGCTGTTGTACATATTTTATGACTTAGTACATACAATTTCAGAAATCATGATTTTCTCTAGGATATTAAACTGTCGAGTCGCATAATATGACCACCTCCTATTTGCGATGTCAGCGCTAAATAACCAATCATAGTAGAAGGCACTAAATAAATGAGGTAGTGAATGACGTGTCATCAGCGGATTCAGTGAACATATGCAGTGTGTTGTACCGTGACCAACATGTTAATTGTTGCAATACAGAAACGGAGCGATTTATCAAACTTCCGAAAAGGAATGATTATTGGCTTTCCGGCCAAGTGTGGGAGCATTTCAGGAAGTGCGGAGGTTGTGAACTGTTCGCGTGCTGCTGTGGTAAAAGATATCGCGCGTGGCAAAATGGAGCTATAGAAAATATGCGACATGCTACAGTGTCACTACTTACTTCCCAAATGAACCAGGAGGCTATCTCAAGTGTGACCAGAACAATAGTTCAGCGAATGTTATTGCGACAGTGCAGCAGGCAGATGGTGACAGCACCTTCGTTAACGACTATGAATCGGCGGAAGAGGCTGTAATTTGCACGGTAATACCGACAATGGACATACACCGACTTGGCAAAAAGTTGCCTTCTCAGATGAATCACGTTTTTTGCTCCATCGGACGATGGACGTTCGCACATACAGCGATAAACGTCAGAAAACAAATACCATTCAACCATTTGTGGACGGCAACAAGCTGGCGGAGGTAGCGTTAAAGTCTGCGGAATGTTTTCGGGGCATTCTCTGGGTTTACTCATCATTGTGGATGGCAGTATGAACCGATATAAATAAATATCTATTCTTGCTGATCATGTACAGTTGATGTCGCCATCCTGCAGAACAACAGGCGATGGCAACAATGACGCCAGAAATGCTGGGGGGGGGGGGGGGGGAGTGAGAGAAAACTTTGTGAAGAGGATAGCTCTCTGTGCTGTGCAAGGTGGGAGTTTCTTTGAACATTTATTGTAATAAACCTGGCAAAGGTGTGACACGCTATTTTTCACTATTTTATTCTCCCCCACTCCCTCCAGTTTAACAAAATAAAATTTCCCAATTATCAGCAATATCAAGCGGACAGGCTACACAGCAGTACTTCCCTGTATATATTTGCAACAAACTGTACACCCATATATAGACATCTTCCAGCACGACAATGCAACATCTCATTCAGCGGGAATTGTACCCGAGTGGCTAGAAGAGCACGAGGAAGACTTTACTGTTCTTCCCTGGCGCCTAAATTCTCCAGACTTAAACCCAATCGAGCATCTATGAGACCACCTCGCACCTTCCAGAAGCTGTCAATATCCCTATGAACACTATCCAGCACCTCATTGAGTCTCTCCCAGTGCGTGTAGCCGCTGTCCGAGCTGCACATGTTGGTTATTCTGCATATTAACATTAATGTGTCTCCACAGTTTATTTAACAACAGAAACTTTTAACACAAATATTCTTTATCCTAAAGGGTGGAGGGGAAGCTGAGTAGCATTTAGACGTTTTCGGTTTTCTAAAATATTTCTATTTAAACTAGAATAATACATGTAGTTTAATTTCATTAAAGATAAAGTTTACTTAATTAATCTTCCCCGTAGCACACTCACTTTTATTTACACTTAAAAATAATTCATCGTGAAAATGGATGCTCAACATGAAGAATTGATTGGTGTGTCTCACCTCTTCATGGCTTCGCTGATTCGGATCTGCGCCATTGTTAAGTAATTGCTGCAGTAATTGTAAGTGGCCGGCTCTCATTGCCAACATGAGTGGGGTCAAAGGGTTCTTGGGGACATTTGGGCTGGCTCCACGACGCAACAACAGATCGATACATTGGAGAAGCTCATCGTCTCTGTTTATTGGAATTAAATGAGGATTACTACGGTCCATTAGCACCTGAACTAATTTTAACACTTCTCCCTTACCTAGGTTTTAAGTGCATTCTTTCTGAAAGGTTGAGATAATCGCCTTGAATTGAAGTTAGGCTGGAACTTTGTATCGATTTCTTGGAATTTGTCTTTGAGGACGAGATTTTAGTAACCGAACACTTTTTCGCTTTTTCAATGGATGCTGTGGACACGGTTCCTTTAAGAGATAAAATAAATTCGCTTATTCCTAGTAATTTTTGTATGCGGTGGGATGTTAGTGTCGCTTACCGTTCCTCTTCTCCTTTTTCATCTCTAATGGTCTGCTGGATTCCAGGACAGGGTACACATAATCGGATACTAAATTATCTATTGATGCTATCAAAGATTTATAATCAAACCGGATGCTTGTGAAGGGTAAGAGTTGTACGAGAGTTGTAGATAAAGGATTAAGACCGTCGTTGTTCTCACGATTGACATCGGCACCGGCATCCAATAAAATATTCACGCAATTTAAATGACACGAGAGCTGCTCCAAAATAAAGCGAAGATAAAACGATTGAATTTTTTGTTTTTTTTTACACAACATGAATTATTTCGAGAAGTTATTATTCTTAAATGCGAAATGAATATTTTTAATTAACAATTGACTTACTCGGAGAATAAAAAATTTATAACCTGTTTGGTTGAAAATACCCCCTAGATCCAAGTAAATATTAAGTCTGATTAATAAAACCAAAATAAATCTTTGCTTTGGTCTTATGCCAGAAATTTGATTGATTAAATTGTTTAGATTCGCAGAAAAATGCTATTCATGTTTTATTGGTGTGACTCAGTAAGCTGCTTTATTTACTGAAACCCGTGTCAGCAAATAAATAACAGCAAATTTCCTGGTAAAATTTTCGCAAACACCAAGAGTCACGCTTTATAGTAATGTATGTATATAAAATTTGAATGAGTTTATTAAGCTTAGGGCTCACTTTCAACCGATGTCCGACGCGCTGTTTGTGTCGGGCAAACAAGATGTCAGAAAATTAGAACGATAATGTAAATGTTAATGAGTTGTGTCGGGCAATGTGACTATAGTTTTTGGGGTTTCAGGTTTCACAGTAAGCTTTAATCACTAAACCCAACGTAGCTCATTTACAAGGATTGGCGATCGACTGTGCCCATAAACTGTTATGCACTTATCAGGTTTTAACTGACGATTAATGATGATCATTTGCTTCATATTCGATCATATGCTTACTTTTCAAACCTGCTTATCCGTTAGGGTTGCGGGACCACAGCTCTATGGAAATGATTTCTAAGGCTCGTGATCTTCTGCCACAGGTGCACGTCTTCAATGATATCCAAGCGACTTGAACCCAGATTCCGCATGTAGTCTAGCCATCTGGTTCTAAGCCGATCCCTTGGTCTCTTAACCAACTCCTTGGAAAATAGCAACTCCCTAGGAAGACCAGATTGCGGCCTCCATACCAGAGCAACTGAGACCTCTCATTGCGGGGAAGTAGCGGCTCAACACCTAAAAGACTTTACAGGACCATGGTTTCTCAAAGTTTTTTAAACAAGAACCACTCCGTAAGTTGACTGGTAAACTGAAGTACCATGTCAATGAATTGTTAATTTACGTCCGTGTTGTTTTGAAGAAAAAATACCACACGAGTACTACTTGGCATGGCTTGAAGTACGACAGTTTGAGAAGCATTGTATTAGACAGTGCACAGCAAGACAATAATGGAATAACTCCTGCCGCATCTCTCATTTCGGCCGATTGCCCCGCGATCGTACTCTTTTGATCATTACCAAAGGCTCATTACCATAGGTGAAAATGAGAAAGATTTGAAAACACGTACAGAGAATGAGAAAGATTTGGCTTTGTTTTCTAGCTCCTAAAACACGTACAGGACCTTAAGTTATAAATTGACGGCTTGGTTTACCATGTTGCAGCAATGTTTGAACTATAATCATAATCTATTACATATTTGTACATCATACTCATCAGCATTTACAATACCATTTCATCATATTTTTCTGATGATATCTGATGTGGCGATCATTGCAAAGAATATATAGGGTATCCGAAAAAAGATTTTACAACTTCTTATTGTAAAGAAATTTATCCTATGGTTTCAGGGGTTATGTAGTAGCGGTCGTTTTGTTCGATATGACTCGATTGGCGATAATGGCCCCACCAGACATCTTATGTTAATGAAGGCATACGTCCCATGAGACTCCACAAAAAAATACCTCAGACGGAGCTGAAGTGAGCTCTCTACCCATCGACTCAATTTGACCAGTCCACAAAATTTGACATCAATCGAGATGCCTGCTGTATCACAATAGTACGTGGAACCAAAATGAACTTTTGGGTTAAAGCTTACGTGTTTTGCTAAATAGCAACCCTTCTCTATATCCAGAGTGAGTCAAAAGCCAGTTCTGTTACCTCCTCCTATCTTAGATTTGAAAAATTTAAAAAATAGAAAGCAATATTTTCTATAAGAACTCATTAGGATAATTAAAGACAAACTACCGAATTTGGAAAAATCGGGAGTTTATGAAATCGCCTGTGCAACGCGCCAATTGGGCCAAACAAGTTCAAACAAGAATTAATGTAGCTTGTTAAAAATGAGACTTCAGAATCTTAAAGTTTTGCGAAACATGTTTTAAATTGTAATTTTGAATTACGATCTTAATTTAGTTACAAATGTATGTTTTTCTCAGGAATCTAAATTCTTGAACGTCAAGTCTCTTGAGATAGCAAAAATACATTCTTCTTAATGCTTCCCCATAAGTATCGCTGATTGTCTGAGTATTACTAAGATCATTAAAAAACGCAGCTGATTCAATCTGGCCTTTTGGCGTTTCATTGGTCCCTTCTCAGTATTCAATTTTTGTTTACTTATCAACGTACAGTAGCTTCCCCCTTTTAGTCCGTTGTTGCACGCTGATGAAGTCGACATACTCGCTGAAATGTACAGGGTGATTCTCTCCCTAGAGGCCCCAAACTTTTACCTATAAAATTGAAAGTAACTTACATTTTGACTTTAAATGTTGCATGCAAACGTCTTGAACAGTGTGCAATTGTAGCGAACCCCTCACAGTAGGTTTGGACTCGTTCAGTGACCTTTATTAATCTTTATCCGCACCACATAAAATCAGTCGCTACTCTTGGCCGAACATCACGGCATGAGCAACATGTACACAATCAAGGAGCGTGTGTTCCTTGTTCGTAAATATTGGCAAACTGGTTCTTTTGAAGCATGTCAACGAGCATTTCAAATTCAGTTTGGTGTGCGGCACAATTCCTCAAAGTCCTGTATGCAGAAACTGGTGAAAAAGTTGGAGATAACGGGAAACTTGTTCCAACAGCATTCAGGGGGACGGAAACTGTCTGCGGAAACAGAGGATGTACTGTCATCACCATCAAAATCATTGCGAAGACTTTCCCAAGAAATTAATGTCCCATATATACATGTCAGAAAGCAGAAAAAAAAACTACAAGCCTGTCGTGTATCATGTGTTCAAGAATTGCAAACGAAGGACAATGAAAAACGTGTGCAGTATTGTTTGTGGTTTCAAAATTTCATTCATCAGAATCCTGGGATTTTAGACATCACTTGGCTTACGAAGCATGGTTTCATCCGGGTGGCTATGTAAACTCGCAAAACTCTCGAATATGGGCACAAGAAAACCCACATGCAGTACATAAAGCGCCTTTGCATTCCAAAAAAAAGCCGAGAGTACTGTGGAATTTCTCGTAGGCGAATTATAGGCCCCTTGTTTTTTGAACAAACAGTTACCACGGCAGTCTATCTGACAATATTTACTGAATTTGTCAATCCAATTAATGGGTGAGGAACTAAGGAACGAATACGTCCAGTAAGACAGTGCAACATGTGATACTTCACATGCCAGCATGAGAGAAACTGAAAGTTTTTTTGAAGATCGAAAGAAATCATCTCAAAAAATCTTTGGCCACCCAGATCTCCAGACCTTACACCACCCGACTTCTTTCTCTGGGGGTTATTAAGGGAAAAGTGTACAAAAATAAACCAAGTAACAGAAATAAACTATACAATCACAGCCCTGAAAGACGCTATACGTCAAGAGATTGAAGCCATTGCCTGTGACATCTTAGGAAACGTGTCGGCCCTCAGGGCGATTACGACTAACAGGGGCTCCTCCGAACAGATCCTCTCTGCCAGAGCAGCATTAATAGAAGCAATGAACACTTGGAGAAGTACCCTACGCTGGACGAAATCCCATGCAGGCCTCCCTGCCAATGCGACTGCAAGAAAGGCAGCAGCACTATCCCCGGCGGGCCTAGTTAGAAAAGTTAGTCCACCAGTAAGGCATCTGAGAAGCGCTCTGTACAGGGTACTCCGTTCCGGGAGAATTTAAACAGATTCAGGCTTATTGCCAGCTCGTCACGGTGCCCGTGCGGATTGGGGCCTCATTCTCCAGATCACCTCCTCGAAGCATGCGGCATCCCTGCAGTTCGGGAGGTTCGCGCGGAACTCCATAAAATTCTACAATGTACAGGACCACGCTGCCTTGCCCACACACGGTATACTATATACAGCAATTATTAACCAATTTGAAAAGTTTTCAGATCAAGCAATCGCGGCCACAGCTTTGGATTTAACGTAATTTAAACTATAGCAATGGTTTTTATTGCAGCGAATCCTGCCCTACGTCATTCTTGTCAAGACTGGGGAGACTGAGTGTTTTGGCGTGCTTTCGCCTCGCCGTTTAGTCCTCGGACTAGGTCGACAGGGGCCCTGCTAGCAGGGACCCCAACCCAACGAGACCTTAGGAAACGTCTTCCTGAATTTGCAGAGACGTGTACAAGTGTGTTTGGATGAGGGTGGAGGCTATTTTCAACATCGGTTATGAGCATGTTCAGCTGCACACTGTTTAAGGCGTTTGTATGCAACATTTCAAGTCAAAATGTAAGTAACTTTCAAGTTTATATGTAAAAGTTTGGGGCCTTTAGCTAGAGAATCACCCTGTATATACTTATCAGTATTAAAATTCTTTAAAAAAAATAGATTCTCCATTTGCAATCTGCCCATCTAATTTTGCATACTTGATTGTACAGAACGATGACTGAATATACAGTTAAGGGAACGATTGCCTTGGTCATATGCTATGGTCCTGCTAATGAAAATGCTGCTGCAGCTGCAGTTCGGCTTTATTAGGACAGACATCCAAACCTGTGTAAATGGTCCAGTTTCATTTTTGAGTGATCTACTCATCCCATTACGGTGTGGTTTCTTTTATTGTTTTCACAATTGAATGCGGAACAAGTTTGCAGTTGAAAAGTTTTGTGTTTCACTTAAGATTTAAAAAATAGTCTTTGTCTTAATTTTCAACGTAGAGATTCATCACGAAAGGTTAATCTCAACATTCTATTAATTTCTTTTAATGGAATTTACATTGGTATATTTGTATTCAAGATGGGAGGGGGTAACAGACTTTTGATTCACCCTGTACATGTAAACACCATTGGAATCAATATCTAGACAATTTGTAAAATCTTTATTGGGGCACATTATATTTTATATATGCCATATACGTCAAAGCGTTATTCAGAATCTTTTTTTATGTAGTATTTATAATCTGTGTTGCTTACATTTGGAGTTGTTGTCCATACTCGCCATAGACAATGGTTCAAAAATTTGAATTTCAATTAGATTTGTTTAATTTAAAATAAAGTATATACTTCTTAACGAAGAAATTAGCTGAAGCGTGAATGTAGACATCTTCGTTATTATAGAGTTTCTTTTTATCGAAGAAACAGAGCAACTTGAAATTAAGAAATGCCAGATGTTTCAAATTTGTACATTTTCCGAGCAAATTGTGAATAAACGATCTCAATTTTTTTTTTTTTTTTTTTTTTTTTTTGCCCGCTCTCCTTTTTTATTCGATTATTCGCGCCCACTTTCCTTATCGTTAACCCCGAAATAATCATTGGGTTTAGTGCAAATAGCAATTTTAGGAATTAAGGAAGACTCTAACCGTCGCCATTAGCAGGGCCGTGTTCCCCTTTGCATCGGCCACATCCGGGTGGATTTTCCCATTCGCTAAAAATTCTAAGACCTTCTTGATGTCGGATTTGAAAGCCGATTGGAGAAACTCTTCCGAGCGCAGCTCTTGCACCCCTTTTGCTAGGAAAGCGGAGCGATCGCAGCGAAGAATGCTTTCAAGAGGGAATTTCAAAGCAGTCTAGCAAAAGGAAAAATATTTGAAATTATAATTAGATAACATTTCCTTCCTTTTGAAGTAGTTTGTAGAAGCTTATTCTAAAATATTTTAAATAAAATGAGGCAGCATAACGGGTAATTTTCTTTCGAGTTTTCGCAATGAGAAATGAGCGTTTGTTCTTCGAGAATCTTTTATCGGAAAATTGTTCTGCTTTAATGCAATTCTTATTTTTATAATTAATTTTTTTTAATATTCTTACCGGTGGAGCCTTATGTCTCAAAATGTGTTTTTGCATTTTAAGCAGAGTCGGGCTGTTATTCCAAGATGTCCACTTGCTTTCTTCTTCATTGTTGGATTTTTGATATTCCAATGCTTCATCTTACTTAAATAAAGAGAAATGAATCGTTGAAAAACAAAACAAGAAAAAATTCTAAGAAAAGAGGAAATGCTTGAAGTTTAAAGAGTGAAACGCTTACTTAAAAATTCGCTACATTAATTATTAAGAGGGGTTACTTTTGAGAATTTCTTTCTTAGCTTTCCTTTGAAGAGATCTCAAAATTGTATTGTTTCTAGAATTTTAAAAACGTAGGCCCCATAATGTGGTCTACCTTTAAATAATAAAAGGTAATAAGAAACGCATTTCCAACTTTAATGAGTAGTGGCATTAATAATGTCAGAATATGCATTACGCAAGTAATCTCCACTAAATTTCGTTCACGTGCGTAAATACTGTATCGTTTAAAGCAAAACGGGTTACATTTTATCAATTTTATATAAACGTTTTGAATTAAATTAAGTTTGTATTTATGAAACTGAAATTTGAATCTACAAAAGATATCATGTCAGCAAAGTGAATCATTGTGTAGAATAGATGAAATCAAAATAATGTATAAAAGTTTTTTTGCACACTTTAAGGTCTGACAAATGAAACACAAAATTCCCCAGGTGAGCATTATTCAGTCTCTTTTTTACGAGACTTCTAATTACATGCATAATTATAGGAAAGAATTGTAGATTGGGAAAACCTGTAAAGGAAGGAAAGGGTTTTAAATCGCAAAGAAAAACAAGTCTCATATCTTGCTTGTTTGTGGTTTAGAGATACACTACCCTATCAAAAGTCATGGGACAACCCTGATTTGAATGAAAATGAGACATTCCTTTGCAATTTCACTGTTGGCATTCTTCCCAGCACTACATAACAGAGTTTGCTATTATGAGATAATGCTTGCGTGAATGCTGTATGGATGTCTCAAAGAAAAGAGCTTTCAGACTCCCAAATTGTTGGGTGCCATCTCGCAGGCAAAACTGTTAGAGACACGTCAACCCTCCTAAACATTCCGAAATCGACCGTTCACAACGTCATCCGGGCATGGAAAGAAAAAGGCACCACAAGTGTTCCACCTAGGACTGGAAGACCCAAGATTATGTCGGCTAGAGACCAAAAGGCTTTCGTAAAGTGGTCACTGCAAACCGTCACACATCGCTTGATGGACTGACAAGATCGTTCATAGAGTCGACAGGAACAACGGTGAGCACCCTGACTGTACGCAGGGAACTGCTTGCAATGGTTTTTTATGGCAGAGCGGCAGCCCACAAATCTCACATCAGCTAAGCAGCGAGGAGATTGCAATGGTGCAAAGAGCGACGACATTGGACTTGGATCAATGGAGAATGGTTGAATGGAGTGATGAGTCCCGCTACACCGTCTGGCAATCGGATGGACGGGTTTGAGTATGGCCAACGCTATCTGCCAAGCTGTGTTGTGCCCACGGTGAAGTTCGGCAGAGGGTCGGTGATGGTGTGAGAGTGCTTTTCAAGGTATGGGTTGGGTGCAATCGTTTCTGTGGACGGACATCTAAACGCAGAGCGTTACCAAACATTCTGGACAACGCAACACTCCCATCTCTCTGGCAGCACTTTGGCAATGGCCCTTTTCTGTTTCAGCACGATAACGCATCTTGCCATGAAGCAAGGGCTGTAGGCACTTGGTTTGATGAAAAGGGGGTTCGAGAATTTGACTGGCTTGCCCAGAGCCCCGATCTGGACCCCATCGAACATCTGTGGGACGTGTTGGAACGCCTGAAATCCGTGACCCAACTGTCCAAAACTCATATGGCAGAATGGCGAAAATTACCTGTCGAAATGTATCAAAAACTTGTGGACATCAGGCCCATCCATATTAAATTTTTTTCGTCACTAAAGATAGTATGATTCCACATTTGCGAATTCCCAATGTACTGTTTCTCAAGGGCCAGTCTGGCACGCATGTGGCTTGAAGTTAATTTTGGCTAGGATTTATATTTCGTGTAAGTGTGGTTTGTGGATGCTTGGCACGATGAGTTATGTCTGATACAGGAAGGTTCAGAGATATGTTAGAGGATGTTGCTCCAGTGCTGGTTGAAACCATTCTCAGGATAGCACGTTTGTCTCTTTTTGACATCTTCAGGCGTCTTCCTGGATGAGGATTTTTTCCATAGTCATGTGGATCACATTATACTGTATTCAGGATTGTGAATCAAATAAATTTATTTTGCATCTCCTTTGCAAAAGGACTGTACTGGTATTTGTGATGAACTTTCTTCTAGCAATCGCTCAACATCTTAGTTTCCTCTATAAGAGAACAACGAGGAGAACAACAAAGTTTCCTCTATAAAAGAACAGCTTTTACGGAGAACAACGAGGTCGATTTTGTTCCACTCCTCTTGAAAGGCTTTACTTAATTCAGAAAGTGTTCTCACACATGTTCAGACCGAATCCACAAAAATCCATGGGAGAGGCTTCGTGTGACTTGACAGTGATGTCCGAAAATGGGATAATCTTGAACCCAATTATGCGGGTTTAAAAAAATTTTATGATGCCACTTCTTGCATTCGTCTTTCTGCCTGAGAGGAAAGTGTTTTTTCAAAAGTCATAGCCTACAAAGATAAGAGTTTTCTATCAGACAGAAAGATGAAAGCAGGAATAGACCTCAAAATGTTTTCTGCTTATGGTTTCTGCCGTTGTTTTTATGCATGTGGGAACCACGCTTTACTTATTCATTCGACCACAGTATTGGACACTCGATTTAACAGGGTGGCTGAATGCTTTGTCCTGGTGGATGTACACTTTCTTCGCCCTAGGGCCTTATAACGTTGGATATCGTTACGATCTATGTGTTCCAAGACATCTTCCTGATAATAAGCAGCATCTTTGTTTTAGATCCCATGTTTTTAATGGTCAGACGTCTCTTGTAGGTACCATCATGAATACTTTTGGAAAAATCTCCTTTCATTGACGCACCCAGTCAAATCAAGTCGTATCATCCTGTTGTCGATAAAAAAATTAACCGTTGTCTTGCCATCTCTCGATAAATAGATGCAAGCTTATCCAAGGCGATTATGTTATTCTATTTGTCGCCTACCAGATAGCGTTCATACAGTTTTTTTGCTATTGGTTCGCCTCTCTCCAATGTATCTTGTCAACAAAGCGTGAACTCGACGGTGTTCTAATTTCAAATCTTCACTAATAGAAGATGCAACAGAGGTTCCAATATTGCTTGCAATGGCCCGTTGTGTTGGAGGATTTCCCGTAAGGAGTAACATTTTCACTGTTAGAATGTTAGCCTTATTACTGGAAGAACGGGGGTGCGCTTTTCGTTGATTGTTTGCCTTTGGTAAGGTTTATACCATTCTTGGTTGGTTGGTTTATTGGAAATTTTGGCGTCGATTACTAAGGTCATTTTGCGCCTTTTATACAAGTTATATCTGTACGCAGCCCGGGACAAACACAAACATCCATGCCCTCGGTGGGATTCGAAATGGCTACCATTCTTGGAAATAATGTTACCTTGCTCCTTATATTGTTCTATTATTGTGGAATATGAGTAACCAGGTCAGAAAAGGATACGACGTAGCTCTCCCAGAACGATTCATTTTTGTAGACATTTTTGCAGCATGCTTGAAAATGAAGAACGGAATTAGTTCGATTGTTACTGAACTCTTGTATAAAATTTCACAAGACTCGAGAATTTCAAATCCGTGCTAATCGTGACCATAAACATGAACAACCGTACGTATATCTGACTGTCACAATCTTATTTTTTTAAAATAAGGGCCATTCAAAAAAATTCAATTGTGACTATCAGATTGGTAAAATTTCACAATGTAACTTTAGTAAGAGTATTTAATTACTTTATTTAGTCATACAGATTTTGGGTTATCTAATGATATTTTATTTTTATCTTATCATTTTCTACCCTTGAATTCTAATAGTGAGACTATGTTTCCCGATTGGATTTTTAAAATACCTTTGCACATCTTTCCAAAAAATATGAAAATTCGCTTATATTTAAATATTAATTTTTCAGAAAACCTATAAAATTTGATTTATTTGACGTGGTGCATGACTTTTAGTATCTGTAGCAAAAGCAGCATGATATTCATAATGTTAGTGGATGATGTTTATCTTAAGATAATGTTAAGGTATTCAAGGTATGCTTACTGATTGACTAATATATGCTTAAATTTATTCTTATACTATTTGTTTTATGCCTTCGAACTCCGTTGAAAAGTTCTTATATAAATTTGCTTCCACATTTAAAAAAAAAAATATTAACCAAGTAAACAACAAGAGCAGCGCGGAAAGAAAACAGTTTGCTAAATCATTTTTTTGTGTGTTTGAATAAAATGGAAAAGTTTATATAATAAATAAATATAAATTTTTCCTCCCATCTTCGTTGCTTTTTACCTTTCAAGATAGGCGGCATTTCCTCTGCCGTAGCGCTTTTTGGGGGAACCGTTTCTGTGGTTGGTTTCCCATCCGGTAATATTTTCTCCATCGTGGCACTTTTGTCGAAGAGTTCGTCGGCTTTCTGTCTGTCGTAGAAAATACTGCTCGGGGGCGGATGGAACAGAGAAAATAGTTTCCCCGACAAAGGCGGAACGTCGTCGTCTTTGCCTAAAAACCCCTTCAAATACTCCTGAATGTTGAATTTCTCATTAAGTTCCTAGAAATGAAATGACGTTGGAAAGGGAAAAAAAGAGAGAAATTTTAAGTTTTTTTTTGTCTGTTGAACGTATGGGAAAAGTTAACAAGGTATTAATCGAAAAATGCTGATAATTAATGACAAGTTCAGTGTTGCAAAATGATTTTATTAAAGAGAAATCGGGTTTGATTTTTAATTAAATTTCAGCTTTCACGATCGGAAGATGTTACTTTTTTTTAAAACTCTATGAACACTTTTTATGCAAATACTTAACAGAAATGAAAGCCTTGTCAATAGTTTGTTCCCCAACCTCCCTTAGGCTATGAGGTTCAATTTTCTAGAAAAATTTTTTTTTTTTTTTTTTTTTTTTTTGAAGAGCGAGGAAACCATACTTCAATCTCTGTACTTACCGTCTTCAAATTAATTTTAAGCTTGTCGATTGCGTTTTCATACCCGAATGCGATTTCACTAAATGAAGGGAAGATGGGAAGGGTTGAACAGAGTTTATAGAGGCGGTCTCCCTTCCAGAATCCGACATCTTGCCTGCTGTCATTGTAAATCAATAGCCCCGGACCGAATGGAGAATTGGAATGAAATAGTCCCTGCAATGAAATGAATGAAAATTTCAGAAATTCTACTCAATTTACTATCTTTTGCATCTTAAATGATAATCTATTGAATATGGATTAGAAATTGAGTTCGTCTGGGGCATTTTAAGTCATAGGAAGAGACATCTTAATCCAAAATATTTAATTCGATGAGTTAAAAATTTGTGCTACTACAGTATGTGGTTTGGAGTCAGTTTATTGTCGACCTATGATCTCGCTCCTAATTGGGCTCACACAAACATTATATGGCTGTGGACACATTCAAAATTTATCTCAAAAACCGTAAGGGATAGAGAAAAAAAAACCCAATTGCAAACTTGTTCAGCATAAAAAAACAAAAAAAACAAAAAAAAACATTCAAATCGGACCAACCAATCATCCACAATCACGTGGTGAACTGTTTGTTGTAGAAAACATGAAAATTTATCGAAAAGTGTGCACGAAACTGGAAATCCACCCATTTGGATGGTTTTCAGTGGAAAACAGAAAAAATATGCCAAACCTGTGTCAAAAATGAAAATCCACACTTTTGGTTGGTTTTCTGTGGAAAACAAGAAAATTTGGCCAGAAAAAAAATTTTTTAAAGGCTCACAATGGATGGACCTCTCCAAGGATGCCTTGTAGTCTAAATAATTTTTTACTCACGTAATCTTACTTTAGATGTACACTTTATGTTTTTACAATATCCTTTCTTCTTTCGATGTCTTGACAATCATTAATTCTACGTTATATTCATTCATGACACATCATTCCAAGTCATTTGATATATTATATGCGATATTTTAGCATTGAAAGTTCCAATGAACCATAAAGGTTCCACTAAACCAGGTTCCTTGAAACCAATTTCGACTATCATTCATTTTACGTTATATTCAGACACGTGCTTGGTTTAGATGTTTAGCTTTTATTTTTATTAAATTATTACATTGTAGGGCCACTTTTTGCTTTAATGACTGCAGCTATCCTTCGTGACATTCTTTCTACTAAATTCTGTTATTTTTTCTATAAATATTCAAAAGCTTAATTTTCTTCTGTACCTTTGCTTCAATTTCTCTAAAACAAACTGAACATTATACGGTTTTTGAAAATCTTGGGGAGGGGGGAGGTCGAGCGTAGCGTTAGGTATTTATCGTAATACAGTGGCAATATGTGGGATGCTCTAAACGTTTTTAGCCCCTTACGAAGACCATTCTTTTAGCACTTTTCCAAGTACACTCCCTCGGCTTCAATACAAAGTTTCATTCTCTTGAACTAGTCGAACATGCATTTTTTCAATCCTGAGCAGCGAGCTCCAAATGTAGTTGCCGTACCCTGCTAGGACGTCATCGTCACTATCAAGCATTCTCTTGGTTTTGGGGAACAAATAGAAATCGCAAAGTGGCAAGTCTGAAGAACAGGGGGATGGGTCAACATATTGATTCGATTTTCACAGAAACACTCAGGTGTCTTAACGGCGGCATGTGCTGGGGCGTTGTCATGATGTCACAAAAAAAACCTCTTGCTGTGGTCTTCGGATGCATTTCCTTCCATTTTTCTAAGACTATTCGTACGCAGAATGTCACATACCACTCTTCTGTAGCCGTCTTTATGTTTTCAAGCACAACAATGCACACATGACCAGTGGAACAGTTGCCACCATCATTTTCACAGTACTCCGAGAACGTTTGCATTTCAGTGATGGTCCTTGCCTTTTGGGGAGCCACTGCTTGGATTGTTCCTTAATTTCGGAATCATAATGATAGCCATGTTTCGTTCCTGTGCAGATGTCGATTAACACGTTTTGATGTCCCTTTCGATGAACCTTTCGATCATTTCTTGGCACCACTGCTTTCGGGCTGATTTCTGTTTTTGGGTCAACAAACGAGGTATCCATCGTCATGAAATCTTGAATTGGAGGTGGTTCATACAAGACGATCCGATGTTAGCAGAATAGGTTACCCGTTTGTCATTCGCGATCAAATGCGAGACGATACGACGTTTTTCGGCGAGGTTCGCCTTCAAATGACAGTCTTTCTCGTAAAACCAGGACGAAACTGGGGCTTTAGTTGGAGCTCTGCCAAGAAATGTCTGTTGTAAAATTTCAAAACAATCCGACATTTCCAAGCCTTGGAATAATCATAGAAAATCATAGCACGGCAGGCCTGCCGATTCGGCTCCATTGTGCTTTACGCTTATCTGCCATTGCGGAAGGTTATCTTATCTTGTACAGAGGGTAGATTATCGCGGCACTTACTCCTCCGAGGGAGTTTTGCGCCATCCCAATAACTAACGGCTGCTACGAGATGACAGTAGCAGCCGGGACCGACGGCTTAACGTGCCCTCCGAAGCACGGGGGATTCATGATGGAAGAGCTGCTGGCGGACGAACAAACCAGTGGCTATCACCAGCTGCTGGAAATCCAGCACTGGTCACTCAGCAAATGGGTCAGACTAAAGTCACCCAGCCAGCATCTAGTCGTGCCTGAAGTTGCTTAACTCCATCGATCGGCGAGCCGTCCGACGAGACAACCAGGCCACGGCCACCCCCTGCGGAAGGTTTAGAATTGTGCTTTGTGAAAACAATGCAACGTGGCACGCTCAAATCTTGGCATGCGGACATATGATAGTGAAATACTTGGAAAAAGTAAAACAAATTTGGTCTTGGAAATGTGTGCAGCGTTTCTGGCTAAATTTTTTTAGAATACCCCTCGTATATATCTGCTAGCAATGCTTCTGAAAAATTTTTATCGCAAGATGAACTTCGGCGGCAGCCAGATATTTTTCACTGCCATAAGTGTTTGACTCAAATAAGATCAGCACGAAGAGTTCGTTGTGGCCATGCGATGTTCACAAGAAGGTTGCCAAACTACCCGGTCTGGCATATAATATACCTAGAGCTCCTAGAGAAAAACTAATGCCATTTTTAAATTCTGGTCATCAAATTCATATGAAATCAGCTCCAAATACCCCGGCACTAAAACCACTGTTGGCCAGTGTAATAATAGGATACACATTATGAAGTAACGATTCAAGTAACACCACACGCCATATGGTAGACCGCATACTATAACGTAAAAGTGACGGTAGACCGCTTAGTGTAGTAACAACAATTAAGATTTAGACGAAAATTAAGATTTACAAATTACGTACTTTAAACTGGGTTCCATTAGGGTAGAAAAGCATTCCCCATCCTTCACGTTGGTTGGCGTAATACATTCCTGTGTAAATGACACCATTCGGTTTTCGATAAGTACCTTGCCCATGAAATGCATTTTCGAACATCTCTCCTTCATATACCTGTTAAAAATCAAAAACAATAATCAGATAACGAAGTAGAAAGTATTAAAAATTATTATTATAATGTCTAGTTATAAGTGGAGTTTTCTTTTTATCACAGACACAACGAACTCTTAAGTTACTTAACCCCATATTTTTGTATGGAAGTAATCAGAGTTGATTTTCTCTTTCCCGCTTCCATTGAAGTCCTTCTTGAATGAAAATGTTAATTATGTTGATGTGGAAAAGCGGATTAAGTATTCATTATTCCCTGCTGTGACCAGAATGACAGTGGAAAGAAGTTTAGGGAAGGATGGAATTACATTGTTTAATCGCTTCAATTATTAAGAGAACGCAGCTGTGCATTGTTGGAAATTATTAATAAAAGGCTATTAAATTATGTTAAGGGTACGACACAGTAACTTAAATATAGGAAGGAGAAAGAACTTTCTTCTGAATGAGAATATAAGATATTTTAATTTTAATAATTTTCTTTAGAAGACTCCAACTATTATACTTTCCAACTACATAAGATTTGTTTATAAATGTATGCGAGAATTGAATTGATATTGCTTAACATTATTGCCAGCCGACAACAATCCTAAAAGTTTCCTTTAATACCTTTAAAAATCCTTTTGCATTGTTTACTTTGTATTGCATTGCGACAATATAGGTTTAAGCGTTATTGTTGTTTAATAGGCTTTGCGTGATCATATAGTTTGTACTCCGAGACCTATCAAATATATATATTATTGGGTCCTTTTCTACCAGTACAAGCACGCTCGCATAATAAGTGAAGGGTTGAGATGCAACAGGAGGTAATAAAGAAATAAACACATTCAAGTTCAACAAAGTGATATTTCTTACTAGCTGATATACCCGGCGTTGTTCGGACTGTTTTGTTTTTGTTTTTTTTTGTTGATGAATATTTCCAATATCTGAATGTGAATTTACAGAAAAAAAAGAAAACATGGAAAAAGCTTAGAATTAATATATTAAAAATTCATATTGAAGAACCGAAAAGGTTTCTTTTATATAGAATAGCTGAAGGAAAAACGTAGTGTGCTCTAAATAATGAAACCTCGATTCGTAATTGTCCGTAATATAAGAAAACGCTCCCAATTATTAACAACATGA